>JAVRXN010000013.1:18318731-18918731 GCA_033556935.1 Timema podura | reverse complement strand
TAGATATAGAATTTAATCAAAATCGTTAGAACGAGCTTCGGAAAAAAAATCGTCTTTTTTTTTCTTTTTTCCTTTCAGTAAACTACCTTTAATTTAAGGGATGTATCTAATTTCCAAAAAATACCTCTGGGGAAAAATAGTTAAAATATCAGGACCTCACTCTATTAATTTTATGCGCATTAATTAGTGTATTTGGTGGTTAATAAAGGTATCAAAGCAGGCAGACAATATCTTCATCACCACAGGTATATATACCCGTGTCTACAGTACGACAATATTAAATTAAAACCACACAAGGGGAAATTAACAACACAAATTAAGCATTCACCCTCTGTATTTACTAGAAGGTATTTCCAGGAGAATTTTTTAAGTGTAAAAACATAAATTTGTGAGAGAAATGATGTTACTGCCAGATCAGACAGGCTCTGTTTAGTAGAACCACGTGATTTTAGAAACCAACTAATAGAGTACAATCTAATCTAATCCAAACAGACATACACTTCGGTGGCCGAATGGTCTAAGGGGTTACTCTCATAGTAGACTAGACTGGCTATGATGGGGAGATCCAAGTTCGAATACTGTTTGGGTGTAGTGAAGGTGTTTTTGTTTTCTCAAAACTATTTTCCACTCATCTTCCACGCAAATTATGGTACACTTCCTATAAATATAACCTTCCTAATCCCTAAAACCATTAGATTAGTTAGTACATAGGAGTATAACCCAAACGGGTAGTAAGATGCAGCGGTAAAAAAAAAAATCCACGCACACAGTTTGAGTGTGTGCGACGCAGCTTGACCTTAGTTCGTCTGGCCAACGTTTACATCAGGGGTCTCCAAACTACGGCCCACGGGCCACATACGTCCCGTCCCAAGATTTTATATATATATAAAAAAATTCTCTTCGTTATTTATTAACCACACAGTTTATTTGACATGTCCAATTTCTGTCCGCACGCGTGATTCCCCCCATGACACCAAGCCAGAGTGCTTCCCCCCATGACACCAAGCCAGACTGCTTCCCCCCATGACACCAAGCCAGAGTGCTTCCTCCCATGACACCGAGCCAGAGTGCTTCCCCCATGACACCGAGCCAGAGTGCTTCCCCCCATGACACCAAGCCAGACTGCTTCCCCCATGATACCAAGCCAGACTGCTTCCCCCATGATACCAAGCCAGAGTGCTTCCCCCCATGACACCGAGCCAGAGTGCTTCCCCCCATGACACCAAGCCAGAGTGCTTCCCCCCATGACACCAAGCCAGAGTGCTTCCCCCCATGACACCAAGCCAGAGTGCTTCCCCCCATGACACCAAGCCAGAGTGCTTCCCCCATGACACTAAGCCAGAGTGCTTCCCCCCATGACACCAAGCCAGAGTGCTTCCCCCCATGACACCGAGCCAGAGTGCTGTCGGAATTGCAAACCCTCATTTTCAGTCGCAGGCGCCATTCCTTATACCGACAACAGAACGGCTTGACTGTGACGGTTTTTAGGTAGTTCCAAGTATCCCGGCAGAAGGCTATCAAAGGAAAGTTCCAAAAGATGTTACCTAATTTAAAAACAAGTAATTATATTGACTACTTATTATAAATATAATTTGTTACATATAAATTGATTCATTTCTCACAGAAAAGAATCAACCTCGATCACTTTTATCAAACACTGACTGGCCTTGGAAAGTGGAATATTTTTATATACGTGACTGGCCATATGACTTGAGTCTAAATTTGCATGTTGAGATAAATTTGATTTATGATCTATTTGCGCATGTCAAGGCATTCAGGGCAAAAACGATGCTACTGGAGGAACAGGTGAACGTTACTTTGACCCACAAAAATGTGTAAAATATATCATGTGGCCCGCATAGCACAAAGTTTGGAGACCCCTGGTTTAAATGATCTCGTGTTTGAATCCCGTGTGCACTTTTAAACATACATTCGAATGAATACTTGAGAGCGTCAGTGTTAACAACAATAATTCACATCAGTGTCTCCAAAACTGTGGTACGTGCATCCCTGAGTGCTATTAATCATGAAAGAGATTTTTAACCGAACCTAATGAGATCCTGATTTAACTCGACCATTTGGCATTTCGTCGACTTCAGGGGTTCGCTCAATGCTCGAAGAGTAAAACAGTCGGATTACTGGGCATGTCGAACTAACGAGCGTCGGAATATAGAGCTTGTACTATAGTTATTTTTACTTTCTCGCGATACCTCCGAGGGAGAAAGTATTGAGATCGTCAAAATCGAATTTGATAGTTTGATCTATGTCGACGTTTCATGATCCCACATATAACCTGAAAATGGGTTTACGCGAGGCCCGACTGTCTGTTTGTGTATCTCAGCCTAGAATGGAAACCATTTTACCAATCTGGGTTAAAACTGGTATTTAGGGTTTTAATAAGTTTCCTCAAAGGAGTTTTTTAAATATAGATTTCCAACCATAAAATTAAGGGTAGTTTATTGAGGGTAAAAGGAGAAAAAATGGATTTTTATTGAAATAGGCTTTAAAACTTTTGATTAAATTCATATACATTTTACAGTTTAACATTGAAAACAAAATTGAACATTTAATTTTTCTGACAAAATGACTTAAAAGGTACTTTACATAATCGGATATCTCCAATGTTGAACATATCTCCGCAACTCTTTGAGATACTAGATCACTTATCTCTGTGAGGTTGTAGTAGTATTAAAAATAAACAAATTTAATTCGAAGCTTATCTTTTATAAAACTAATTATTTCTAGACTAGAAGCAAATATATACATATAGATATCTATGAAATGTGAAAAGATCACTAGGCCTATGCTCTTTGGTGAAAAGAGATATTGATTTATGTTTTTCAATGTCTCTGTAAAGGTGTATATTATTTCAATCATACTCTTTGGTGGAGTACTTCTGCAACGATTTATACTATTTTGTCTCACAAATTTTACAAGCTTTTAATAATGTCTCTATTTTAAGATAAAAAACAGAGAAAATATGTACTGTGCACCGTACCGTCTATTTCCATCATGTGAGACATTGTATATTAAAATTATAGCTTTGCCACTTAAGGCTCTTGGCCCTGTCGAGTGCAAGTCTAAAACATATTTTGCGGGAGGGTGAAAGGCGTGGCGTGGCTTCACAACCGAACAAAGTATCCTTCCGCGCCAACAAGATCAGATGGATAACGGAAACCGTAGATGGCGCTAGCTACCGGACAGGCCTTGAAGAAAAATCATAATTTTGGAAATGTAAGTTTTCTAGAGAACGAGTGAAATTTTTACAGTAATATTTTCAACACCCCTTCTAAGATAATGTATCAATGTTTATTAGGTGTTATATTTTCTTATTTTTTGCTATGCAGTCAGCAGTTTTCTATTGAATAATGTTAATTTTATCGATATTTGATCACTGTTAAAATTATAGAGAAGGTGTGCATGTAAAGAGTATAATTTAATCAACATGCTTCTATTCTTGAACAAACCGTTTCCGAAAAAAAATAATCGTAAAACAATAAAAAATTCTTGAAGATTACAGTTTGTTCCCATAACTCTGCATTTCCACGCCAAATGAAAAGGGCCAATCGCCTTAAACACGCTAACATTAAGAGAAGCACTCTAACAATACTAAGTTATGTTCTTGTGTACCGCCGATATCTCCTCTCATCCTATAACTACGGAGAAACTTCTCAATTCAGTTTTCCATCGCAACCCTGTGAACTATTTTCTCTTACCAAGGCCTCACACGAGATATAATCAAACTGAGTCCTGATCGAATAGACGCGTATTGTACCACCTCTTATTGAAACTATCTCTTTCATCTCTTCTACTACTAAAGGATTCCTCCTCCTTAGGACATATTCTAAGTTCTCTTTCATTTGGTCTGTTCTGCTTCGTATATTCAATTGCATTGCTCACTTCTCATCGTTTCTATCATTTTATGAACACGTCTAGTTTTATTACCTTATCGTCCACAAGTTTACTAAATAAGAGATCTTTGAATCTAATTACTACCCGCTTTGGTTGCCGCGTGGTATAAGGTGCTACTATCACAGTAGACTAGACTGCCGATGACGGGGAGATTGAGGTTCGAATCTCGGTTGAGTGTATTGAGGATGGTTTTTCAAAAATGGTTTTACATTCTCCTTCCCAAGAAAATGTGTATTTTCTTCCTTTAAATATAACCTTCCTCATCCTTAAAAACCATTAAATTAATTAGTACATACGCTTTATAACCCAAATTGGTAATAATACGCGAAAAAAATCCATTACTAGTAGCTTAGTTAAAACACACACACATTCACACACACATTCACACACACACTCACACACATACACACACACTCACACACATACATACACACACACACACACACACACACACACTAGTGGTAACACGGTGGTGTGGCTGTTTTCTTGTTTAGAGATGCCATTTGGGTTTAGGACAATTTATCGATTTGTTGTTGGTAGGCTTGTCAATCTTCTACCTCCTACCCCTCTTCCTCTCAGTAAAAGGGATCAAATTACTGGCAATGAAAAGATCCAGGTTCGAGTCTGCGATAGATACACTGGATATGGTTTTCCACATATTATGTTTCTTATCACCCTCACACAAATTCTGGTGCATTTTATAATATACATACTCCTCATCCATAGGGCATGGCAACACCTGTGCTTCAGAGTTCCTGTCTACAGATCCAGAGGTACAGGGCTCGAACCCCAGCTCTTACTAATTTTTTTTTGTGAAGCAGTGTGTCTGTAACAAGGTCAAACTCAGCCTCGTGAGGATAAATGAGGAGATACTTGAATAAAGAAGTAGCAGATACGGTTTAGAAAACTGACATTAATGGCCCGGAGGCTTGTTGTGCTGACCGCATGACACCCTCATTTCCCAAATGTTGGCACCAACTACACTAATGGTGGTGGCCGCTCAGTTGTTATAGCTCACTTGTGGGATTATACCATGCATTGTTTTTAGCGTCTTACTACCCATCCAGATATATACATGTTAGTTTATTTGTGGAGAATGCACTTGAATTTGCCTGGAAGGAGAGTTGTATACCATTTTATGACCAATCCCCCGGCCAGGAATCGAGCCCTGGAACCCCAGACTAGAAGAGCCTGAGGATTAGTCGGCTTGTCCACCGGTAGGGTTGGAAGGTCTAATTAAAATTAATTATATGCATTATTTACACGCGATCTTATTAAAACAAGAACCATCATAAACGAGAACATTTTTCTTTTCTTTTTTTAATCGGCCCGAGTGCTCTGCTCGGTCCTAAGACTTTGACACGTGACACATATTACGCACACACGCACGTCTGAGACATGAGCGACCTGCGTGTCGCATTATTTTGTAGGCGTGACTAGGCGCAAATGACCCTTTTAGACAGCGGATAGCCACCATTCGCACGCCGCGCCACCATAACACATTACAGATAAACCTGGCAGCTCGGATAAAGGGAGATTAGGATGAAACACTGCATTCATTACCTGGAAGGATTTATTTTTAACTATATTTTTTAGCTAGAATATTTAATATGGACTTTCTGAAGCCACTGATTATATAATCACACGGCTTAACACAACACCCTTGTGATTGACTCATCACTATGGAAAGGAGAAGTCTTACCTTGACTGATTACACTATGGCTCTATCCTTTAAGATGTACCATAATGGAACCAAGAAAGGTAAGCTTGCCATCTTTCAGTGTAAACGAAGGATAGCTTTAGTCTTGAGTATAATTAAAGGCGAGGACAGCCCGGATGGAGCAAATCGTAGAGCAGTAATGGGCTAAGACAGTTATAGAATTAATATCCTTGTCGAGACTTATTACTTTAATATACAGTAAACAAAATTTACATTACATTTTTATATATTTTTACATGACTGGATTTTAAAACAATATCCATCCCATCAAAGATGACGTAGTGTGTTACGAGACTGACACCTTTGACTGCGTTACCTCTGGTGGGAAAAACTAATAGGATATGTACCCTGCTCTATGAACGTTTTTCCTTGAGTTTTGGTGGTTCCCCCCACTGGGACTAATGTAATGTTAACTAGAGATATTTCTCCATAAAAACTTAATTCAATTCCTTGTTAATTAACTAAAAGATTTCTTCTAGACCTATAGTACACTAGATATCAGATAGATTGAGAAAATAACTGGTTAATAACATTTTACTTTCTCATGTATAAAAAGTATTGTTATTGTGAACATTTTTTATCCCGAGGATTAAGGATTTTTGACATTTTAAGTGATATTAAATTCCAAAATATATTTGATAAATTCTGTCTGTCCATATGGCTACAGCCGAAATTGTTTAATGAATTTCATTCGAACTTGACATTTAGATGTTATATAGTCATACCTAAAGGTGGGTTGCTGATTTTAATTATAGCTCTAAGCTTAGGGGTTGATTTCAGCAGTCTTGGGGTAAAGTGATCACACGATGTTCGCGGGTTCAAACTCAGTCGGGATCAACGGATTTATCTTGAGCGATGAAACTCCGTGGCACAACTTCCTTCGGAGGGGAAGTAAAGCCGTCGATCCCATGCCATTTGTGGACATGCAAAAGAACCGTGAAAGGTGTGTGAAAATACCATTCCTGGCAAAATTGGTGAATAAATTTAGGGGGTTTTAAAACAAAAAACTTGGGAAAATCGTTTGCCCATAAAGGGATGAACATAGGGGAGAGTGGATGAGATTACACAAGGATGTGTTACATACCCTGTACTCATCACCAAACATTGTAAGATTAATCAAATATCGCAGGCTGTGGTGGGAAGGACATGCAGGTAAAATGGAAGAAATTAGAACCACTTTCAAGGCATTGACTGGCAAACCTAAAGGGAAGAGACCATCAGGAATACCTAGACACAGATGGGAGGATACCATTAGAATGGACCTGAAAAAGATAGGATGTAATGAGGTGTACTGGATAGAATTAGCTCAAGATAGGGATAGAGTGTAATGAGGTGGACTGGATATAACTAGCTCAATATAGGGATAGGATGTAATGCGGTAGGCTGGATATAACTAGCTCAAGATAGGGATAGGATGTAATGAGATGGACTGGATATAACTATATCAAGATAGGGATAGGTGGAGTACTTTTGTTAGTGCGGCAATGAACTTTCGAGCTCCTAATGCCATAGAGTTAAGTAAGTAATATGAGAGAGCAGGTATTATGTAGGTTTTTATCCAGCAAGGTCTTAGTACCCGTTCTAACTATACGCCCATTTACTAATTACACTAATGTTCTAGTGATAAGAAAGGTTGAATTTAGAGGAAATGCACCCGGATATGCGTGGAGGAAGATTGGAAAACCATTTTAAGAAAACCACCCTCACTACACCCAACCGGGATCGAACCCTGATATCCCTGTCCTCGGCAGTCTAGTATATTGCGATAGTAGCGCCTTATACCATGCGGACAGAGAAGCTGGTTATTATGAAGTGGAAGATAGTGTCACGTGATATCTATATTTCGCAAATGGAATTATCTCGAAACGTGTTGATATATATAGGTCCACTGGTGGCTGATGAATATTCTCAACTTAGTGTTCATGCGGTCTGGTGAATATATCGGTAAGGGAATGGCACAGGTGCGTGATACCCTCCCCCTTCCTTCTCCCCTCACCCCACACCACCCTATTCGTGCTAGGGTCCTGCTTGCATACCATTAAGAGAAGAGACACGAGATAAATTAGTTTAATGTCATCTTATCAACCGAAGAAACTGGAAAATATGCCTGGAGGTTCTTTTCAGCCACTTCTGTTGGACGAGTCATCTGTTGCGTTCTCACGGTGTACTTTGATTAAAAAAAAATTCTTTTAAATTCAATTGACTTTTATTTTTTAAAGCAACGACTCCACCACAACACATTTTGATTAATTACTTAAGAATGTTTGCCATAATGTGACGTCATGGCAAGTAAATATAGGATTTTCCCATGTTAACGTATTCACGATTTATTCTACGAGTTTTAAATGTAAATAATTTTATTTTTATTTATTTATTTAGCACCGCATCTTACTACCCGTTCGGGTTATAGCTACGCCTAAGTACTAATTACACTAATGGATTAGGAATTGGAAAGGTTGAATTTAGAGGAAGTGAACCCGCATTTGAGTGGAGGGAGAGTGGAAAACCATTCAGGAAAACCACCCCTA
The DNA here is from genome assembly GCA_033556935.1 of Timema podura. Classification (NCBI taxonomy): domain Eukaryota; kingdom Metazoa; phylum Arthropoda; class Insecta; order Phasmatodea; family Timematidae; genus Timema; species Timema podura. The sequence goes on along the minus strand of JAVRXN010000013.1, from coordinate 18,910,571 downwards.
GTTCACCCGACCGAGATTCGAACCTCGATCTCCCCGTCCTCAGTGGTATGGCTCAACACGACTGGCGCGTTAGACAACTACGCCACCGAGGCGGGTTGTAAATAATTGAACCAAAAAACCATTCGTTCTTGAATTATTCTAAAATAGTTTTACCTTACCACAAATATATGTATTTTAAATATTTTTGTAGTTTTTTATAATTACTTTTTTTAAAAATTGTCTCCAACAGAGTATTTGGCTTATTCACGTGAATGGCCAATAGGAACAACGACATGGAGAAGGGCAGACATGTGGACAGACAGAAAGACTGATTTGTATATACATACAAACAAACATACATACATAATCACGCCGTTCTCTTCCGGCAAGATACTGGGCATATAGATCAACAAACAACTTCGTACTTAATCCATCCTCACTAACTTTCTCCACACTTCCCTATCCTCACATATTCCCTTCACTTCAACATCATACATACATCCATACACCGAGTCATACATGCTCTTTTTTTTCTTAAAACTCTTCATGTTTCTCTTTTTCACACATTCGTCTACAACAATAAGCCACGTCTTACATGGCCTACTCCTTCCTTTTGATCCACACACTCTACCTTCATATGTTTGCTTCTTAACTCGATCCACACTCATCCTCTCAACATGCCCAAACCATTGTAAGACGCTTCTTTCACTTTGCCCTATCGGATTATCTTTCAAACCTCACTCCTTCAGCACCCATTCATTAAAAACTTTGTCTATACAAATTTTTCACACACACATTTATTCGATATCTCATTCCAACCGCATTCATATATCTCTTGTGTTTCTCCTGATAAACCCCCGCTTCACATCCATAAAACAATGTTGGAGTTAGCACAATTTTAAATACTTCCATCTTTGCCTCTTTCGATACCACTTCATTCTTTGAAAAAGTCTACATATATCCATCAGCTCTCCGAGATGCATTCACCCGTCTGTCAATTTCACCATCTATCTTTTCACTTTACATGAAATTCTGCCCAGATACACAAATTCATTCACTTTGTTTTTTTAAGAGTTTTTCATTTATACTAAGCTGACAATCAATTCCTGATCCGTCCTTATCAAAAACTATCACCCAAGCTTTGGATACATTTATACGAAGATCTAATTTACCACATTAAAACAATTTACTGCATTCTGCAAGTCACTTTCATTCTCAACCACTAATATGGAATCATCTGTATATAGCAGTACTCCCACATTCACATAGTCCATTTGAACACCAACAAGCATTTCTCACACATTTATTCATGAATACATTAAACAACCATGGATACATAACAAAGCCTTGTCTAACACTCTGTTAAATGTCAAACCAGTCGCTCAAATTTCCATTCACCCTAACACACGATTTACTTCCCTCGTACACCACCATAATTGAATTTAATAACGATTCATACACACCATACTCTCTAAGAACATTCCATAACATATTCCTATTCCCACGATCACACGCTCTCTCCAGATAAACAAATGCACAATTCACTTTCTTCCTTACTGCCATACATTTCTCAACAGTTGGTGAACGGGGAATATCTGGTCAATGCAACCTCTACCTGGCATTAAACCACACCTCACACCCCAACTCTTGTTCGCCGTTCTTTCACTCACCCTCTCATCCTCTCAATAAGATTACTCCCAAAAACTTTACCTGAAATAATCAACAAACTAATTGCCCTGTAATTCTTAAATTGAATTACTTTCGTACAATGAAACAATAACAGCATTCTTGCAGTCATCAGGAACATTCTCAGAACATACATTGAAAAACTCACATATTCTAGCAAGTAGTACCATGCTCCCACATTTGAGCATTTCACTTGTGATCCAATCTACACCCACATATTTGCCATTCTTTAACACTTTCGTAGTGTTTAACATCTCAGATTCATTAATTCTTTCACTCATCATAGCATTTTCCCTATTTTCTCTTACTTTCTTTAAGTTTTCGATGTATAATTGCTCAGAATACTCCTGGTACGCCTGGTTTCGTTTTCTTCCCCCGCTCCCAGAACAACTTCTTATTTCCTTCAAAATATTTCTGCCTTATTTCTCTTTCATTTAGTTTCATTTTCTCTTTACTCTCCTTTACTACTTTCTTTGCATTCATCCTTTTCTCTTTGTACATGTCCCACATCCTCTTACGTTCTGCTCCACTCTTCACAGTTATCATTCATTTGTATACTTCTTTCTTTTCTCTCATAGCCTCTTTCCCCTGTTCATTCCACCGTACATCTCGTTTTTAAGTTTCCCACTATCGCAGATCCACGCACATCTTTCGCACACTCAACTACAGCCTCTTTTATTCTGTGTCAAGCACTTTACATATCATTAGCATTCATATCGACACTCCATTCATGGTCTTGTAGTGTTAATTTTTCACTCAGCGATCTCTCAAACCTTTATCTTGCAATTTTTACACTTTCACTCTTACTTGTTTAGTATTCTTGCGCTGCTCCCTGACAAAATATTTACCTAAATCATCTACGGAGATCACTAAAAGTGATCCATTCCACATTCAGCTCCATGCACAGCCCTTTTATTCTTTACTAAGCTTCTTAGTCTCTCATCATACACCACAAAATCAATAACGCTTCTCGACTCACGCATTTGCCATTTATACAAGTGAATATATTTGTGCTTAAACCATGCGTTCAACATAAATGAACCTTTTTCTAAACACAGACTCACTAACTCATTACCATTACCATTTACCCTGTCATCACCATACCTTCCTAACACTCTTTCCGAATTCTCTCTTTGGGTACCTACCCATCCATTCAAATCTCCTAACACGATAATTCTTTCAACCTGATTTACATGCATTCAATACTTCATTGATCTGATTCCAAAACTCCGCTCTCACATTCTCGTCTTCACCCTCCACCGGAGCATAGCCAGCAACCAATATAACTCTACGGATGCATATTTTAATACGTACCCATAGAAGTGTAGATGACACCAGCTCGTACCTTCTTACAAACAGCTGTTGGGTTTAGGATTACACCTAATCCCTGACTTCTCCGTACCCATTCATCCCCCCCTGACCACAGTACCAGACTACCATTACTCGTCATCAAACCATCTTTCCCTTTAAACTTGAATTTTAATATTAATTTATTAAATTTCGAGGACAAATAACAAGACAAGATCTATCATAATCTCAATGTCGAAAACGCTTTATCTATATGAGAAAGTAAAAATGGTTTTGAGCGGGTTTATTTTAGGGATATGACGAGGCATGTATTTTTTGTTTTAGATGAGGCTGCATCCTTATTATAGTTAAAAGAGGCAGTAGAATCACAATTTATAACGTACCCCTGCCACATGTGATATATCCTAGATTAGAACCCTAACCTCCACGTCACTGCCAACCCAGACTAGACGAGACTTATGCCTTTATTGACGAGCTACCTTCCACCCCCCAACATGTGGTTCTTAAATAACTAATCGTGTTTAGCTGCTATCAAATGACAACGTATTTCTAAGAGTTTGAAAATAAAAGAACTTAGTGAATATTTTACCTGCTCTTTCTCAACCTAAAGCAGCTGTTTCAACGCCACGTCTTTTTTCCTTCTTTACATTTTTAATGTTAATATGCTTTCTTTCATCTGGTTTCTCTTTACAGAAAGACAGAACTGAATCGATAGTAAAACTCCCATTCCACATCTTTTTTATAATTTAATCTGGTAAGTGTGTACTATGTTTGTTTAAGGTGGGAATTAAGGAGCGCGAAAAAAAAATCAGTGTTCTTGCAGTTTTTATCAAAAACATTTTTTTAAATTCAAAATAAATAAAATATTGCCTCAATACAAACATAAGAATTTAGTTTTCTTCACATAGTAATATTAACAGTTGTTGAATATCTGTCAAGGGTGACCTATAATTTAATTACAACCTCCTGTATGTATATATATATATATATATATATATATATATATATATATATATATAAACAGGTATACAGACAGAATTGTAATACCCACAATTTTTAGCTCGAGGCCTCATAAAACGTCAAGCTCCATCAAAGCCTCACGATTGCAAACAATGCCTAATTTATAAGAGGTAGTAAAGAATAATAATTAAATAATAGCCGTAAGTACAAACATAATTAAATTTTCCTCTTGGTTTCGCTTTAAAATTAGACGATAGCTTTGACTTTTCAATAAGTGAACAAAGCCCCCCCCAACGTTGGTTCCTTTGGTCTTTTGGTGAGGAACAGGAGGTAAAGTGAAGCAAACAAGAGAGAGTGAAGTAAAAAACAACTAAGAAGAAGTGAGAAGAAAATGTGCAAGGGGCCCGATAAGCGCATTAATTTTGAAACCTCAACAAGGCAACGAGAAATAAACACGTTGTCGAGAGATATCACAGTGGAGAAAAGTGTTTTGTCAGTCGTAAGACTACTACCCTCTTAACGGTGCTGTAAGACTACTACCCTCTTAAGGGTGCTGTAATACGGTAGAGCGAAGCAGACTTTAATTATTTATTAAGGTTCGGCCGAAGGAAGCGAAAGTATTTTTACAGTTTTTTTATAGAATTGAAATTTTTTGGCCAAAATAAATCAAATATTTTTCCAGTAGCGACATAGAATTTAGTTTTCTGCACATGCTAATATAAACAGATCTTGAATATCTGTCAAGGGTGTCCTAGAATTTTGTCAAAACTTTTTAAATAAAGAAAACGGGTTTTGACAAAATTTCAGGACACCCTTGACAGATATTCAAGATCTGTTGATATCACCGTGTGGAGAAAATTAAACTCTATGTTTCTACTAGAGAAATATTTAATTCATTTTAAAAAAACAAAAAAGTTTGCTGTAAAAACTGGAAAAACACTGAATTTTTTTAGCATCCCCTAAATCCCCACCTTAATCTAGTAACTATTTTTGGTTAATTTTTTGGGAGCATGTGTTATTTTCATGACGTTTGGTGGTATTTTGGTAACATGAGTTGTCAACACTGGACCCAGTTGTGTTCTGTCTCTTAGATGACCTTGTTGAGTTGGTGTGTGTGTGTGTGGAGTTGTAATCATGGCCAGTTTCAATATTCGGGCCAGCTGAGAATATTTTCTCCTCCACTCCAACCATCTCATTAATAAAACATGAAGCACACTCTACCCCTTTACCCCTCCCACCACCTTTAACCGCCAACAAGGGCTTGTAACAGTAGCAGAGCGAGCTATATCCAACATTGACTGCAAGGACTTGTAACAGTGGCAGACAGGGCTATATCCAACATTGACTGCAAGGACTTGTAACAGTGGCAGACAGGGCTATATCCAACATTGACTGCAAGGACTTGTAACAGTGGCAGACAGGGCTATATCCAACATTGACTGCAAGGACTTGTAACAGTAGCAGACAGAGCTATATCCAACATTGACTGCAAGGACTTGTAACAGTAGCAGACAGAGCTATATCCAACATTGACTGCAAGGACTAGTAACAGTAGCAGACAGAGCTATATCCAACATTGACTGCAAGAGCTTATAACAGTGGCAGACAGGGCTATATCCAACATTCACTGCAAGGGCTTATAACGGTGGCAGACAGGACTAAATCCAACATTGACTGCAAGGGCTTGTAACAGTGGCAGACAGGGCTATATCCAACATTGACTACAAGGGCTTATAACAGTAGCAGACAGAGCTATATCCAACATTGACTGCAAGAGCTTGTATCAGTGGCAGACAGGGCTATATCCAACATTGACTGCAAGGGCCTATAACAGTGGCAGACAGGGCTATATCCAACATTGACTGCAAGGGCTTGTAACAGTGGCAGACAGGGCTATATCCAACATTGACTGCAAGGGCTTGTAACAGTGGCAGACAGGACTATATCCAACATTGACTGCAAGGGCTTGTAACAGTGGCAGACAGGGCTATATCCAACATTGACTGCAAGGACTTGTAACAGTAGCAGACAGGGCTATATCCAACATTGACTGCAAGGACTAGTAACATTAGCAGACAGAGCTATATCCAACATTGACTGCAAGGACTTGTAACAGTAGCAGACAGAGCTATATCCAACATTGACTGCAAGGGCTTATAACGGTGGCAGACAGGACTATATCCAACATTGACTGCAAGGGCCTATAACAGTGGCAGACAGGGCTATATCCAACATTGACTGCAAGGGCTTGTAACAGTGGCAGACAGGACTATATCCAACATTGACTGCAAGGGCTTGTAACAGTAGCAGACAGAGCTATATCCAACATTGACTGCAAGGGCCTATAACAGTGGCAGACAGGGCTATATCCAACATTGACTGCAAGGACTTGTAACAGTAGCAGACAGGACTATATCCAACATTGACTGCAAGGGCTTGTAACAGTAGCAGACAGAGCTATATCCAACATTGACTGCAAGGGCTTGTAACAGTAGCAGACAGAGCTATATCCAACATTGACTGCAAGGACTTGTAACAGTAGCAGACAGGACTATATCCAACATTGACTGCAAGGGCTTGTAACAGTAGCAGACAGAGCTATATCCAACATTGACTGCAAGGGCTTGTAACAGTGGCAGACAGGACTATATCCAACGTAGACTGCGTTTACATACAGGTCACACAGCTTTGGGACTTTATTTCTTTTTTCCATAAAGTCTTACCACCCGTACTGACCACATGCAATTTAATTACAGATCAATTTTAATAGAAAGGACCTTTTACAAAATACGAACATATTTTACAACGTTGATAATAATTTACTATATTAATATTAGTGATATTTTAACCATCTCTGTGGTCTATTGGTCAAGAGTTCCTGGCTACAGATTTAAAGGTCCAGGGTTCGATTCACTGCGCTTCCTAATTTTCTGTGAAGCAAAGGGTCTACTGTAACAGAGTCGACCTCAGCCTCGTGTGAACCAATGAGGAGATACCTGAATAAATAAGTAGCCGTTTCGATCTAGAAAACTGAGATTCACGCTGGAAGGGCTAGTTTTGCTGACCACATAATACCCTCTATCAGAAAAAGTTGGCATTATATTCACCAAAAGATGATGTAGGTTGTATTTAAAGGAAGTGTACCTGCATTTGCATGGAGGAAAAGTAGATTTTTAAAAAACCAGCCTTAGTACAACCCACCAAGATTCTAACCTTAATCTCCCATCATCAGAAATCTAGTCTACTGCGAGAGTGACGCCTTTGACCATGCGGCCACTGAAGCGGGTTATAGTCCTTTATTAGACAAAACACTAACCCGCTTCGGTGGCCGCATGGTCCAAGGCGTCACTCTCGCAGTAGACTAGACTGCCGATGACGGGGAGATTGAGGTTCAAATCTTGGTTGGTGTACTGAGGGTGGTTTTTAACTAAATGGTTTTCCACTATATATATCTCTCTACCACAACAAAATGCGGGTGCACTTCCTCTCAATTCTACACTCCTTATTCCTAACACAGTATCGTAATTTAGCAGTATGTATGCGTGCAACACGAAAGAGTAATGAAACTATAAAAAAAAGTGTGCTTCTATCTTTACCAGGTTTTATTCTTTCATTAACCAATCTCAACCCGCAGAGAAGGGATTGTGTCTGAGTCAACCCCGCTTGACTTGGGGTAAAGTGCTCGCCTCAGGACCAGATGTTCGTGAGTTCAAACCCAGCCGGGGTCCAAGTATTATCCTTTGAATGATATAAACTCGTAACACAACTTCCTTCGGAGTGGAAGTGAAGCCGTCGGTCCCATGTCGATTGTTGACATGTAAAATAACCCTGGAAGGGTATGTGAAAAATAACTTTCCCGGAAAAGTTGGTAGGCCCTTTCTCTCTCGCTCATAGAAATTCTCGTGTGCTGATATAATCAGTCGGTTCAAAAAGTGAAAGTTAAATACTTAAAATAAATAAATATATTCTCTTAACCTCAGTTTCCTGAAGGGTTCTACGTTTTATTTCAACAGAAAGTTCACCAAATATTTGTTCCTCCTTCCTCCATACCCCCCCTTGCAACCGACATTATCAGACAGAGGGAATTTCTTGCCGCTGACATCTTGATCAATGCTACCAATCTATCAAAGAGAGAGAAATAAACACACCTCACAACCGTTGGTAGACCTGGGATAGCGTGACTTTGTGGCTCTCGAGATGAGAAATTCGCGTGATATCCGTGAGGGGGCCTGGGGGGGGGGATTGGGGGGGCAATAAAATACAAACAATATAAACAAAGGAACGTTGAAATTCAAATGACTGCGACGATAGGAGGTATTTTTCAAGTTACTTTCTCTTCTGAAATGTGTTGTTTTTTTCAAAGAAGGGGAGATAATGTTGCTTTATCTCGCGGTGAATTAGTTAATTAATAAAGCCCGCATCGGTGGCCACGTGGTCTAATGCGCTATTCTTGTGTTAGACTAGACAGCTGAAGACTGGAAGATGAGGGTTTTATACCGGTCAGGTGCACTGAGAGTGATATTTCATCTACGGTTTTGAACTCTTCCTCCACGCAAATGCAGGTGCACTTACTCTAAATTAAATCTTCCTAATCCATAACACATTAGTGTGATTAATAAATAGAAGTATAATCTGAATGGGGAATAAGACGCGGTGCTAAATAAAAAGAGAATAAAGTTAATTAATAAGCAACGAAAAGACTTAACCAGCCTGCATGACTTAGATGAAATATATATACATAGGAATACGGGTCTAATGTGATTACCAACATATTTAACATCCTAGACTGTGGTCACATGGGGTTAAGATACAGGGTGATTTTAAAATACCGTGCCGGAATGAAAAGGGTGGAAGATGGGGCTATAAATACTATATTGGTACAAGGAGCCCATAGTCGGCGATGTCTTCGTAAGGAACTATGGGACTTCTAACAAAGGAAGTGTTGCCTGAAGACTAGGCAACTTTTCTGGCATGTTGGTGGCGCTACCTCTGGATGAGGGAGCGTTAAGAGGGGGGCGGGTGTATTGACACTATCGAAACGTGCATCGACCAACCAAAGGTAACGTTATTACGGCGGGTGTGCCCCATTACACACCCGTGAACAAGATGCAAGTCAGCTCGCTCTCTGAATGTGCTTCCCTCAATATCTGTTCCGCTCTTGTACGACATGAACCTGTTCACCGTGTGATGGGGAAATCTCACAGTAATCGTGTGACATTTTGTTGGAAGAAGTATGACGTTTCTATAGTACCAATACTGTCGTCTAGCACAGGGGTGGGGGAAACTACGGCCCTCCGCTGTGTTCAATACGGTCTGTTTGATAAATCATTTTAAATGTGTTGCGTTGTGAAGTAAGGTTTTTTTTTCTCTGTTAAACACAACAAAACTGTATTTTTATAAAACCGTGCCAAAATCAACATTCCCAAACATGTTAAAACATGGCATTGTTTGCATCCTCATATTCATACTAACAATTGTTTTCAACCACGAGACTCGGTAAGAGTGATCTCATAAACCGACTCTTGAGAATTTCCTCCAATCAGTTTCACTCATCAAACACTTTGAACAAACTTAAAGACATACCAAACCACTGATGTATCTATGATTGATTTACATTATATTAATGTATTTAAACTTATTTATGTCCGCCCATAATCTGTGTGAATACATTTTTTTACGTTGATTTTAAAGAAATGTTAATGAATGAAAATCTTTAGTCCTCCTGTAAGTAAGTTAGCACATATCTAACGCAGCGGTAGTGCTGCTGGCATGCCAGAAAAGTTGCCTAGTCTTCAGGCAACACTTCCTCTGTTAGAAATCCCATAGTTCCTTAAGAAGACATCGCCGACTATGGGCTCCTTGTACCAATATAGTATTTATAGCCCCATCTTCCACCCTTTTCATTTCGGCACGGTATTTTAAAATCACCCTATATAGGTATATTTACTATCGGTGAAAATTCGAACAAATAATTTTTATTTCAATATTGTAATTTAAATATGAGATCTGTGTTACGTAGCACTGTGCTATAACACCCCCTCCCCCCATGTAACTTCAGAGCTCCCTACACCCTTCTCTCAACAGAGTTACGTGGTTCATGGATAACACCAAGGTGTCAAACCAAATCAAACCAGACGAGACTGACTTCTTAACCCCATGTGACCACAGTCTAGGATGTTAAATATGTTGGTAATCACATTAGACCCGTATGCCTGTGTATATCTAAGTCATGCAGGTTGGTTAAGTCTTTTAGTTCTTTATTAAATGGCTATTTTTCTCCTTTTTAACACCGCGTCTTACTACCCGTTCAAGTGATACGCTTATGAACTATTCGTATTAACGCTAATGGTTTTAGGGATTAGGAAGGCTATATTTCTAGGAGGTGTACACACATTTGCGTGGAGGTAGAGTAGAAAACAGTTTTGGAAAAAAACACTCTCAGTACACCTGACTGAGATTCGAACCTTCAAATATCCCCGTCATAGGCAGTCTAGTCTACTGCGAGAGTAGCGCGTTAGACCACGCATCCCCCTAGGTGGTTCTGATTTGTTATTATTCTCTATCAAAATACGCCGAGGGGTAGTTCAATCCCCTAGAAACTAGGCCAATGTTTACACAGAACAGCGATAACAACTTTGGACAGAAGATGGCTTACTGGATCAATAACCATTTTAAGAAACCCTGGACAGGTAGTGAGAGACACATATAGAGTTCCCCTCTTTCTCTTGCAAAGTGTACTCTTTGTATAGTCGTACTGCCATAGTATGGACATACATCGACAGCTCAAAAACATTTAAAAATAATTAGTTCATTTTTTGTAACAGAAACTTTAAAAAATACTTAAGCAAGGTTTACACGTTGGGGGATACTGGCTTGCCAGTAAGACAGTAGCTGGCCTTCTAACTGGGTGGACATCTACTGGGCTGTTTTTTTATATGAGCGAGAGTGAAAGCGCCTACCAACTTTCCCGGGAAACGTATATTCCCATACCTTTCTAGTGTTCTTTTAAATGTCCCAGCCGACATGAGACCGACGGTTTTAATTCCACTCCGAAGAAAGTTGTGTTACGAATTTTTTATCACTCAACAATAATCCGTCCATTCCGGTTGGTTTTGAACCCACAACCTTCCCCCGTCATCGAGAAGTCCAGTCTATTGCGAGACTGACGCCTTAAGAGAATACCATGTAACCACCGAGGCGGGATGAGAATAAATCACAGGTACACAGTTTGAACCAACTCTGCTTCACCTCGCAACACTCCTCGTCACGACACTGTCTGAAACTGAAATCCAAGATCGGGAGGAAGGGGGCGCTAATTAATGGCGTTCAGGAAAACTGGCCTGCATGTTCAACGCAACCAGCAGCAACTAATTAACGTTTGTAATTGCGTTGCACGTTGTTTCTAGGATTAGATGTATTCAACCCTAAAGCAAGCCCTTTGAGCCCGGTGGATGGTGAGGGGGGATGAGGGGAAAATAAGGGCCATGAGGGTGAAGGGGTGGGGGGATCTCATATATCTACTATTTGTACCTGGTTCATCCGATATATACAGTTTAGCATCGCTTCCGGATCATACGCTAATATGTTAGGGATGAGGAACTTAAAGAGTCTATATAAGTGGTTCACAAGCATTTTCAGCGGACGCCCACCTTATATTAGATAGTCAAATTCTCACAACCACCTCCACCCTATTTTTTAAGTTTTTAAAAAATTATATGATTTATAGTCACTTCTTTGTTTTATACAATAATCATTGTGACACTGTCAGGATAGTGGTAGATTAGGGCAGCGTTTTAAAACTGTACTCCGTCAGCTACCTCAGGCTCCATGAAGCAATTTTATTATATTATTTATTTGTTTTTCACAATATGGGGATGCCCACCTCTGCTGGGCGCTTGGTGGACTCGGGAGTGAAATCCCGGGCATTGTGAAGGGCCCAGCGGAGGAAGGTACCAGGGGTGTAATATACCCGGAGCGGACCAAATGGAACTAGGGGTGGTTGAATTTCATTTAATGTTTGGAAGATACCAGGCCTGTAAACACTGAATAAATAAAATTTGTTTTTCACAATATAAAATATCATCAGTAATTAAGATTTCAATTTTTTTTAAATCTGAATAAAAGGACATTTATCAAAGGCGCAGCCAGAAAAAGTGAGATTTTCCTTTTTTTGTAATTTTTTCTACTTGTAAAAGTTAACTGGCCTTATTCAATGTTCATAATATTAGTGTAAAAAATGCTATGAGGGTACCAGCATGTACTTTTTCTGGTGTAAGGACTTCTTTGGTATAAAATGTTTGGGAACCCCTGGTTTAGGGGGGCGAGGGTAAAGAGGAGATTTGGGGGGTGACTCAGAGTATTTCGAGATTGAAAACAAACACACGTGATCACTTTTGGCTGGTCACCGAAACGATGCATGTTCTGGCTGGAAAGTTAAGTGTGCTGGAGAAGAAGTTATATTATGTTGGTGACCTGGTGGTCTAGGGGTAAGGTGTCGGACTTCTGTGCTGAGGGTCCGGGGTTCAATCCTAGGTACCGGCACAGATTTATCTGATTGCCAAACCCTTCCTTCACTTCTGACAAGACGTGTATTAATCACAACTTGTGAATGTGAGGAATGCCAGGCCTCCACCGTGGTTCGGATCCCACGTTAAACTGTAGGTCCTCCATTTCATCTCACAATCACCCTACCATTACATATTAGCGTAAGTGTGTATAACCTGAACGGGTAGTAAGACGCGGTGCTAATAATAATAATATATTATGTTGACTTTGAAGCTAAATGTTCTGACTTTGATGTTTGGTACGTTATTTCTTGTTCCTGGTATTACCACCCATCCGAATTACATGCATTTAACTAGGGCTATAGCCCGCTTCGGTGGCCGAATGGTCTAGGACGCTATTCTCGCAGAAGACTAGACTGCCGAAGACCAATATATCGAAGCTCGAATCTTGGTCAGGTGTACTAAGGGTGGTTTTTACAAAATGGTTTTCCACTCTCCCTCCACGCAAATTCTGGTACACTTCATGTAAATATAACCTTCCTCATTCCTAAAACCACCAGCGTTATTAATACATAATCGTATAACCCGAACGGGTGGTAAGATGCGATTCTAAAAAAAAAATACATTGAATTTTGGTCAATTTATCCACTCCGTAACTTGATACGATCATTTTTATTTATATTTTTCAATAAACTGCGTTAGTTAAGGTAAATAAAAGGCAGATATCACATTTATAGTTATTGCGTCACATAATATTGACGTCATGACAGCATCAATATCTCTTTTCACGGTTCCTATATCTGACAAGCTAAGCGCACCCATACCACTAAGTCAGCATCCACTCTACAGATGTATGTACATTCCAGTGTATAGGTCACAGATGTATGTACACTCCAGTGTATGGATCACAGATGTATGTACATTCCAGTGTATAGGTCACAGATGTATGTACACTCCAGTGTATAGGTCACAGATGTATGTACACTCCAGAGTATAGGTCACAGATGTATGTACACTCCAGAGTATAGGTCACATATGTATGTACACTCCAGAGTATAGGTCACAGATGTATGTACACTCCAGAGTATAGGTCACAGATGTATGTACACTCCAGAGTATGGGTCACAGATGTATGTACACTCCAGTGTATAGGTCACAGATGTATGTACACTCCAGTGTATGGATCACAGATGTATGTACATTCCAGTGTATAGGTCACAGATGTATGTACACTCCAGTGTATAGGTCACAGATGTATGTACACTCCAGAGTATAGGTCACAGATGTATGTACACTCCAGAGTATAGGTCACATATGTATGTACACTCCAGAGTATAGGTCACAGATGTATGTACACTCCAGAGTATAGGTCACAGATGTATGTACACTCCAGAGTATGGGTCACAGATGGATGCTCTTAGCATCGCAGGTTTTTAACAAGTTATATAAACCTACTGATCACCTGATAGCCATAAAATAGTGCAGTCAGCCACTATATCTGGTCAAATAAAACTAAAACGAGTTCTTGGAATAATATGAACTTTGAATGAACGTGAAAATTATTATTTTTTGCTCATCAAACTATCTTTTAGCTCATAGGCTTAATAATATTATTATATGATTACATTTAAAACAAAATGTAGTGTGTGTTGTATTTAAACTCTGGCCGTGGAACTTCACAAGGTGAATAAACTCTATTATTATTATTATTATTATTATTATTATTATTATTTAAAAAATTTATATTAATATAATAAATAAATATTTAACATTCTACGCGCCGTTATAATAATATTATAGTAAAGCTAAACAGTGCGGTATTGTATCATAACGAATGGAATGTAATTGAAAAATGATTAAAAGTTAAACTGTGCTCTCTTGGATTGAAACAAAACATATTTCAACCAATTTACGGTCGACCAATGAAGTAATGCAAAAAATAAATAAAAAAATAAAAAATTATTTAATTTCCTGTGGTGTGCTATATTCATGAAAAAGTTAAATATTTAAAAGTAAATTTAATATTGTTGAGTGATCAAAATGATTTACATTAATAATTTTGTAATATTTTTCACAACCAGTCACAAATAAGTTGACCATTTATAGAAGGTCAAACTTGTAGGTATATAAAGTCCTTCTATATGACATATCGGTTTTTAATTTCCTGTAGCATCTATGTCAATAAATGATTCATCGTTAGAGAATAAAACCATATAGATTAAATTATATTTTAACAAATTATTATTACGTTAAATATTAATAAGACACATACATAACCAAATCAACCAAATAATAATTGTACGGATGAAATTTCACAAAACTGTAATTTTGAAAGCTTAATTTGGATCAAATAAAGCTAATACATATTTTTCAAATAAATAATTGTAATTTATTTAGAAATCTCACTGTCACTAGTTTAATTACGTTTAAAATGACTAAACTTCTTTGAAAGAGGCCTAATTCAATTATTTTCATTCGTTGGTATAACAAGTTAAATGGCCTAGTTAAATCAGGACATCGTTCCACTGGATGAAAAAGTATTTTGTACTATTTATTTTACATAAGACTATTGATAAACGTATAAAGCATTTACTATTGGCCTTTGCGACTGTCGATAAGTAGATATGTCAGATAAATTTTGGAAAATATATAGTTTTAGTAAATTTTCAAATAAAAAAAAAGCCAGCCATTTAATTGAGGTACATTAAAGCAATAACAGAGTTTCAAGTTTTCTTACTACAATAATGTAATATCTATCTACAGCGCCCTGTGGTTGATGTGTCACTAATGTCGCGTCTGATTCAGACCGGTTGTGTTAATATTTCAGTATTATAATAAAAAATCTTTGAAATATATCCACTTTTCTTTGAGATATAACTACCTGAAAATTGTACCGACAAATTTTCATCTTTAATTACAATTATTTGTTTGAATTTTATTTTCGGAATGTCATAAATAAGATAAGATTGCTTGGATATTTGCTAAACACTTTTGCCCACCCCTCTCTTCCCAACCCACTATCTGATGTATAAATATTTATTTTTATTTATTTATTTAGCACCGCGTCTTACTACCCGTTCGGGTTGTACGCTTAAGTACTAGTTACGCTAATTAGTTGGGGATTGGGAAGGTTGAATTAAGAGGAAGTGAACCAACATTTGCGTGGAGGGAGAGTGGAGAACCATTTAGAAAAAACCACCCCAGTTCACCCGACCGAAATACGAACCTCAATCTCCTCGTCTTCGGCAGTCTGGATCAACATGAAACTAGCGCGTTAGCCAACTACGCCACCGAGGCGGGTATGTATGGATATTAATAGGCTCCAAGTATCCCCTTCTCCAACATAATAGGTCGCAAGCCACCAGTGTGTAAAATGTTAGTTAATCTCTGTAATTACATCAAACATTCAATGTTGACCCCATGCGTGAAATCAGTAATCAGTTTACCTCTTCCTTGGTGTAAGTTGGCTCTTTACCAAGTTTGGGACCGTGAACAACTTTACAAGTCTTCTATCCGGTCTGAAACTGCTATCGTTGCTCTCAGAGTCCCTCTAATTAAATAGGAATTAATTCGCGATAGCGCCTCGACGCAGGAAACTAACCCCATAAACATGATGGCCATATTGTCCAGAGAAAGAGGGTTGCCAGACACTAGCCCACTCTACTGTCGATTGGAAGAACTAGCTTTGAGGGTCTCGGTGGCCGCTTGGACCAAAACAGGGGTCGACAATATTTTGATATCTCAGGTCATATGGGTGAAAAAATAAATAAATAAAAAATCAAGCAAAGTATTTCGATTTCATATTTTAATCATATTATATTTAGAAAAAGGTACAGGAAAGGTGGGTACAAACATATAAAAGAAACAAACACAATATGGATTTTACAATGAAAATAACAATACAGTTCACACTTTAAATTGCTGCCATATATCAATTAGTTATTATTCTATTTTTACGAAGAAAACAATGGTTTGTTTGCTAAATATTTTGCGGGCTAGACAAAGTCTGTAGGTGGGCTGGATCCTACCCACGGTTAGTTACAGTGCTGCTCCAACCGTCCACAGCTAGAGTGGCCAGGTAGGCGCAGTCTACGAGTAATAACTATATTGTTTCAGTGCTGCCCCAATAATGCACAGCTATAGTGGCCGGATGGGCTCAGTCTATGAGTAATAACTATATTGTTACAGTGCTGCCTCAATGATCCACAAATAGAGTGGCTGGGTAGGTGTAGAGATGAAAAATTTCCGGGAAATTTTGAATCGAAAAATTTTCTGCTGTGGTGGCTTGCGGTGGAGGTGTTAAATTGTAGAGGTGGCACCTAGAGCCTATTATACTTCAAAATACAGTGTGTCAGTAGATGAGTGGACTATTATAAGGAGGAAGGGGGGAACGGTAGTTGGGAGGGGTAGACAGGAATCACGGAGGATAGGAAGGCGATAAATGTCGGGCCAACCTTGACATTATTTTAATTATCTTATTGATGATAAGGTTAAGTCTCGATAAGCAACTACAGTAGTAAAGAGATGGGGGAACACCAACCTGAGTTACAAATTCAGCCACTAAGCGCTGTAACCGATGCAGGATGATGGTTCTAGTGTTAACGCCCTCAGGAGAAATTAATCTTAAGTATAAACGTTGACATTCGGGATATATCTGTATCTCAATTACATTAGTTCCATTCAATCACTTTGTTGTGCCTCACTGTTCAGTCTGCCCTTGTCTCTTTCATCCGCACTTGCACAGGCCGCGCCACCCACCCTCTCTACTGCCTGGACCACGCCACAGTCTATGTTCTCGAAGCCGTCCGTGACGAGTTCACCTCTATACTCTGCGCCAAAGAGAACTCCTGCCTCTATTGGCTCGCGTGATGGGCACTATCCCTCCAGTTTGCACGCACCAATGGGAAGCCCCTGTTTCTCCCATTGGACAAGGCCAGGCAGCAGTGGAGGGTCATTAATACGGTGATTCCTTGGTCACGTGATTCCTTGGACGACGTCTCCGTCGTCAACTACTTAAACCAGTTACCCTCGAAGCCGAAGGGATGGATAACAGTTTGAAATTATTTTACAGAGATTATGATTGAACATTAGGTGACCTGGTGGGGTATAGGGGTAAGGTGTTTAGGACTTCTGTGGTGGGGCTCCAGGGTTCAATCCTTGGTCCCGGCACAGATTTATCTGATTGCCCAAACCCTTCCTTCAACCTCTGACAAGACGTGTATTAATCACAACTTGTGAATGTGAGGAATGCCAGGCCTCCACCGTGGTTCGGATTCCACGTTAAACTGTAGGTCCTCCATTTCATCTCACAATCACCCTACCATTACACTTTAGCGTAAGTGCGTACAACCCAAACGGGTAGTAAGACGCGATGCTAATAATAATAATAATAATAATAATAATAATAATAATAATAATAATAATAATAATAATATAACTGAACATTATCCGTTTTGGAACATTTTTCGGAAAAAATTAAGGTAACATTTGCCGTGTCACATCTCTAGGTAGGCGCAGTATATGGGTATTAATTCTTTATTTACAGTGCTGCTCCAATAGTCCAAAGCTAGAAGTAGACTAATCATATAGATAGAGACAATCTACAATATATATATAGATAAGATTAGTTTATCTTTGTTTATGGTCACGAACATAATATAAAGGAAGAATAAAGTGACTCAAATGGAGCAGATTATATGAAAGGTTCTATTTTAAAAATATGAAGCATAAGGATCCCAGTTCCCAGGTTCGATCCTTTGTGGGGTACAAGGCCATACCCTGAAATTTAATTGGTGAGAAGAGGGAGAGGAAAGAGTGTTTTTTTATACCTGGGATTTCTCATGGCACCCGATGGAAGATGAATATTTTAATCAATTTTAAACTCATCTTGAAGTAATTTAAAGTATTTTAAATAAAATATGGTGTCAAATGTTAATTATTTTATAATACTCCAAAAATTTACTTGCCTCTACATTAGGAATTGATACAAAAATATATTCTAATAATAATTTCTGGGGGACTTGACCCCTTCACCATCTCTCTCCCAACTTAGGTGAGAAGCATGTCAAGGTTCGAATCTTGGATGGGTGAACAGAAGGTGGATTTTTCATGTACGATTTATCATTGGGGTTTATCACTTTAATACTCTCACTTATGAGGGTGTATTCCCTATAAGTCACCCCCACTATTTATATATAGGCTGAGCGGAGTGATCTTCGTTCAACCGTTGGCCGTTTAGTCCGTTACGCGATAACTCCCAAATATGTGGACCAGTTTTAATAAAATTTATCAGGTAATTCTTTGAGCATAGGCTAAGAATAAGGTTATATATTTAAAGATGGTGGCCACTCAAAGAATATTTCGTTTAGTATACCATTTTAAGTGTCAGTTCTAAGCAATCCATTGATCACTTAGAACTACTAGTAAGACTGTAGTAACGATAATAACATTGGGAGAGCAGGGTCTACTTACACAGAACTATTAATTTATTTTACTTTTGGAAAAAAAAAATCCAACCCTCACAACAAAAAGTGAATTTAGACATATGTCGTTGTTGTTCTATTCAACAGTGTGTTGATAAGAGCTCAGTGTAGTAGCTATGTGACAGACGTGTGTGTGAAGGAGGAATGTTAGGGGAAAATAGGGGGGAGGGGGGTGTAATCTCTGGTCAGACCTCGCGTGTGTGGTTCTACTGTGGCGACTTTGTATCTTAGTGATAGTATCTGACAAGATCTTGTGACATGAAGGTGATAACATGACGAGAACTTTGCTGTTTCTCCTGACATTGGTCGTCTATATTAACATATCTGCACAGGCAAGTTATTTCATTTAAGAATTAATTAATTAATTCTTCTTAGCGCCACGTTTGACTATCCGTTCAGGTTATACACTTATGTACTAATAATGATTTTAGAAATTAGGAAGGTTATCTTTAGAACAAGTGTACCCGCGTATGCGTGAAGGGAAAGTGGAAAACCATTTTGGAAAACTACCTGACCGAGATTCGAACCTTAATCTAGCCAATGCGTGAGTTGAACTTTAGACCACGCGGCCAACGAAGTGGGTTTTTGTAAATTAACTAAGAGAACGCTTTCCCATCATTGTCGTGTCTTGGCGTGATGCCAGGGTAATCAGTGTTTGTTTGGACTACGTCTGTGGCTGTGAATTGTTCTCTTCACTCGGGGTAGGACACTTATTGGTCAGGAGTGCAGAAGAGAGGAGGCTACGTATGATTGGTCAAATGGAGACCAAGCGTGGGAGATCATATCTCAGTTACAGTTTTAACAGGTTCTGATTGGTCAAATGGAGACCAAGCGTCGGAGATCATATCGCAGTTACAGTTTTAACAGGTTCTGATTACACTGTAAAAACTACACGACACGACACAAGTTCATATTAATGTACGGCCAACCAACATTCAGGAATTAGTAAAACTAATCATATTTCATAATTAATAAAATAATACCTCTATATATTTCAGCCATCAGTTTTTCTCTATAATAAGTCATGCTATGAGGTTGAGGGTTTAGGGTCGTTGACTACAGACAAAAGGAAATTTTGATTTCCAGGGATTGCATTAAGTCCAATTTTCATAGGAAGGGCCTTCCCTACCTTACAGCTGGAGATCTTCTTTCACGTATCCATACGTCAAGTCAAGTTATCTGCACTAACACTAATAATAAAGTAAAATATAATATATTTTTGGCGACAAAAAATAAATGAGTATTTTTACAAAAGGCTCTTCTATGCAAATTGGTCTGTAGTTAAAGTAGTAATGTTCTATATTGTCAGATTATAGATTCTCTGAGAATGTAAAATGTGCGTTTAGAAACTGCATGTCAAACACCGAAATATACAAATATTTTTATGCTAAGTAGTTTCCATACGGATAACCTATCATTTATTTAATTTTATTATTGAGTCAGGCAGATTACAACATAACTACTTTGGTTTTAAAATCTACTCCACTCTTTTCACCACTGATATAAACTGTTGTACAGATGACGAACTAGTCATTACAACAGTGACATCATGTTCCAGGCCCGCCGCCAACACCACAACGGTGACTGTTGCAACACCAGCGCCAACAGATGCTGCGGTGTGGGCTGGGGTCTGCACTGTTGCGACGCCCGTGGTGTCATCTGCTGTCAAGATGAGGAACTAGTGGCGCTACCACCACGGGACGGTCCAGACTACAAACCAAGTCCTGTCCTCACCAAGAAACACGACTACTTTGACTGGGATTTCGATTGGGAGTTTGATGGGGAATGTGAGTGACTTATTAGACCGGGTGTGACAAACCATATTAGATCATAATGGTCATATTAGACTGGGCGTACCAAAACAGTTTAGATCATAAGGAATATATTAGACCGGGTGTGTTAAACCCGTTTATATCATAAGGGCCATATTAGAACGGGCGTGTCAAACACGTTTAGATCATACGGAATATATTAGACCGGGTATGACAAACCATATTAGATCATAATGGTCATATTAGACTGGGCGTACCAAAACAGTTTAGATCATACGGAATATATTAGACCGGGTGTGTCAAACCCGTTTAGATCATAAGGGCCATATTAGATTGGGCGTACCGAAACAGTTTAGATCATACGGAATATATTAGACCGGGTATGACAAATCATATTAGATCATAAGGGCCATATTAGACCGAGCGTACCAAAACAGTTTAGATTATAAGGAATATATTAGACCAGGTGTGACAAACC
This sequence comes from Timema podura, assembly GCA_033556935.1. NCBI lineage: Eukaryota > Metazoa > Arthropoda > Insecta > Phasmatodea > Timematidae > Timema > Timema podura. The sequence goes on along the minus strand of JAVRXN010000013.1, from coordinate 18,889,402 downwards.
ATATTAGATCATAAGGGTCATATTAGACTGGGCGTACCAAAACAGTTTAGATCATACGGAATATATTAGACTGGGTTTAACAAACCATATTAGATCATAAGAGCCATACATATTAGACCGGGCGTACTAAAACAGTTTAGATCATAAGGGATATATTAGACCGGGTGTGCCAAGCTGGTTTAGATCATAAGGGATGCATTAGACCGAGCGTGTCAAGCTCGTTTAGATCATGTATTGAATACACCATTTAACTTCGTAAGATCCGAACCACGGTGGAGGCCTGGCATTCCACACATTCACAAGTTGTGATTAATACACGTCTTGTCAGAGGTGAAGGAAGGGTTTGGCAACCAGACCGGGACCGAGGATTGAAACCCGGACCCCCCAGCACAGAAGTCTGACACCTTAACACCCTAGACCACCTCGTCACCCTCTTCTTGATAAAACCTGACTGTACCACATAGTTGTCGATGTAACCCTGCCATGACCGACAACGTGTTCCTTCCTGATATTCAGGGGTTGCCATCAGTATCTGTATTATCGCGGCGGTGTTGATCTTCTCCGCGGCCGTGTTCTGCTGCTGCCGCAAGAAGAGGAAGTCGAACACCAGACTCCTGAGTGACCACAGACTGGTATCGGGCTACAACTACGGGACCTTGTACAACACGCCGCAAGGTGAGGGACCGGATAGTTCGGCTGTCGAGCAGTAACAGTTTCAATGAACAGCTGATCCTGCTGATTTTACTGTTTCTCTTTAACACCGCGTCTTACTACCCGTGCGGGCTATATGCTCAGGTACTAATTACGTTAATCAAGAGTAAATAGCCAGAGCTATATTAATGGTAATTACTGGAGTTAGATATCATATTCTGAAAATTGAAAAATGACATCTGGTGCCGGGTTCGATTCCCGTGTACAGGTGTCATTTTTCAATTTTCAGAATAAAATTACGTTATTGTTTTAGGGATAGGATAGGTTTAATTTTAGAGGAAATGTGCCCTTATTTGCGTGGAGGAAGTTTGGATAACCATTTAGGAGAATATATTCTCAGTACCTCCACCTGAGATTTGAACCCCGATCTCTCTATCATAAGCTGTCAGTGTATGTGAGAATGACGCCTTAGACCATGCGGAAAATGAAGTGAGTCTGTTAACCAACTTCGGTGTCCACGTAGTCTAGCGCTGCTCTCGTGATGGACTAGACTGCCGGAGACGGGGGGTGATCGAGGTTCGAATTTAGTTCGGGTGCAATGAGGGTGGTTTTCCACTCTTCCTCTACGCAAATGTGGGTCTATTTCCTCTAAATTAAGCCTTCCTAATCCCTAAAACATTAGTGTAATTAGTACAGAGGCGTATAAACCGAACGGGTACTAACACGTGGTGCTAAGAATAAAGAGTGAGTTCGTTAAGAAAGAATAAAAAACATTTTAAAAATATTATCGCAGTTTGACTTTTGAACGATGGCCGGTAAATAACTAGTCTGTACGATTGTAAAATCAAATAGGAGTTTTATTCAATCGCTAACTTCAGCTTCTAATTTGAAGATATTTGAGAATATTCATTCATACATACTCAAATATATACACTCCGTTTAGCCCGAAAGTAGCAGTCTTACCTTGACTGATTACACTATGGCACTATCTTATAAGCTACACTATAGAGGAACCAAGCAAGGTAGCAGTCTTACCTTGACTGATTACACTATGGACCTACCTTATAACCTACACCATAGTGGAACAAAGCAAGGTAGCAGTCTTACCTTGACTGATTACACTATGGCTCTATCTTATAAGCTACTCCATAGTGGAACCAAGCAAGTTAGTAGTCTTACCTTGACTGATTACACTATGGCCCTATCTTATAAGCTACACCATAGTAGAAACAGATAGGAAAAGTTTGCGACCTTACATGGTAAACAATCTATACATGGCACTGTTTATATTTACCTAGTTGTAGAAATGTATATTTTAAAGATTACTACCGGTTGTACCTGTTCTTCGCACGGGGGCTGTATACAGCAGCTTTATTGGTTTTAGTATATAAGATAAACCACAGGAAATAGTAATCAAATCTTAGATTATGTCTAAACATTAATCCTTTCTTGGTTTGGATTGAGATAAAAAACGCGGAAGTTGGCTGAATAATACACATTGTCAAAATAAAAATATAATCTAAACGTGTTTTAAAAGCTGACATTTCTTTTAAAGATTAGGTAAAAACTTATCTATACACAATACTGTGAACTCTCTTCTGTTGGTGCTAATAAAAAAGAAAGGAGAGTATCACAGCATAAATAATTAATTATTATGGTTGTAATTAAATCAATTCAAAAGTATTTTAGTATTTTTTTAAACCCCATTTACTCTGTTTTAACTTTTTACCATGTTTACTCTTTCCCCCAATTCTACCCCCTTTTTTTTTTGCACGTTTATCCTATTTACCTAAAGAAATAACCTTTTTACCCTTATAGCTCTTTAAATATAGTATAACAATGGGTGTTCTCAAATTATTGTACCTTGTGCTTAAAAAAACTACACAGGGGCCCTCTAATACGATTTATTCCAAAATGGTTTCACAACAGTAAGTGTAGCTATCTGCTTGTATCTCACTTTGGTATGCGCATGCGCAGTGATATAAGTCAATTGTGTCACCCGAGCAGGTGTTGTCACACAAAAAAGGTAAAGTTGGTAAAGTTTAAATCAAGTCGCGCTGAACGGACAATGGCGACGGTACAGAGATTTTGTGTTTAATTTATAGATAATCACGTGACCAAGATTCTGTTGTGATCTTGTTTTTTTTAGCAGATCTGGGAGAGACATGATATACAGTTTGGTCACATGTGCGTGTAGACAGATTAGCCAGTCTGGTATTACAGAGATTTGCCCAGGGTACACCATTGAGGGCTGTCTACACGCACTCGTGACGAGATGAGAATTATTATGGAGGTGTTACACCAGTGGGTGTTTTAAACCTAGCTTAGGCCCCTGGCGACCCTTGCGATAGTTCCTTTTAAGAGAAAAAAACAACCTAAGGTAACAACCGGTAATTTAACCCGGGACTTATAGGCTCGTATTCAGATGCACTGACCATTACGCCACCTGAATATACACGGAGAATGTATGAATCCTCAGTAGGATTATTTTACTCAACAATTCTTGATTCCAGCTCCGATGTTTCCCGGCTCTCACAAGAAATCTTCCCAATTCAACCAACATTTCCAAGGCTATGACGGCCCCGCAGCTTACCAAGAGAAGAACTACTTTGTAAGTACAAAGATTATTATTATTAGCACTGCGTCTTACTACCCGTTCGGGTTATACGAACTTACAGTAATGTGTATTGGTTGGGTGATTGTGAGATGAAAATGGAGGGCCTACAGTTTAACGTGGGATCCGAACCACGGTGGAGGCCTGGAATTCCACACATTCACATGTTGTGTATAATAAACGTCTTGTTAGAGGTGAAGGAAGGGTTTGGCAAACAGATAAATCTGTGCCGGGACCGAGGATTGTTGAACCCCGGACCTCCAGCACAGAAGTCCAACACATTACACGCCAGGTCACCCCGACAAATATTACTAGCTCAGTTTTATTTTGTAGCACCGCCGTTCGTGATATAAGCTTTTTTTGTGCTAATCGCGACAATGGATTTAGGTATGAGAAAGGTTATACATTTATAAAAAAGTGTTCTCGTACTTGCGTGGAGGGATAATGAAGAACTATTTTGGAAAGACCACCTTAAGTACATTTGACCGAAATTAGAACCCTGGTCTTCTCGTCATTGGAGGTCTAGTCTAATGCGAGAATAGCGCGCTAGACCATGCGGCCATCGAAACTTTTTTAAATTATAATTTAGAATATAAATAGGATTTTATTGGGACACTCACTGTAAGGGTCGTTAAAAGTCAACCTAACGGCCGATTAACCGGGTGATTAGGTACAATACCATGCAATAATCATAGAACCTTATAGAAGTGCGGTTCCCGGCGTTCATTTGTAAACAGTGCTATTATTTATCACTTTATTAGCTTTTTCATTTCAAAATGATTTTTCAAATAGTTTACCTACCTAAGTTAGGTGTTGTCTGGGGGGTGAGACGGGCTCTTAAGACGTCTGGTCCTAGCTGTATTACCTACCTAAGTTAGGTGTTATCTGTGAGGTGAGACGGGCTCTTAAGACGTCTGGTTCTAGCTGTATTACCTTCCTAAGTTAGGTGTTATCTGTGAGGTGAGACGGGCTCTTAAGACGTCTGGTCCTAGCTGTATTACCTACCTAAGTTAGGTGTTATCTGTGAGGTGAGACGGGCTCTTAAGAGGCCTGGTTCTAGCTGTATTACCTACCTAAGTTAGATGTTATCTGTGGGGTGAGACGGGCTCTTAAGACGTCTGGTTCTAGCTGTATTACCTACCTAAGTTAGGTGTTATCTGTGAGGTGAGACGGGCTCTTAAGACGTCTGGTTCTAGCTATATTACCTACCTAAGTTAGGTGTTATCTGTGGGGTGAGACAGGCTCTTAAGACGTCTGGTTCTAGCTGTATTACCTACCTAAGTTAGGTGTTATCTGTGGGGTGAGACAGGCTCTTAAGACGTCTGGTTCTAACTGTATTACCTACCTAAGTTAGTGTTATCTGTGGGGTGAGACGGGCTCTTAAGACGTCTGGTTCTAGCTGTATTACCTACCTAAGTTAGGTGTTATCTGTGGGTTGAGACGGGTTCTTAAGACGTCTGGTTAGAGCTGTATTACCTACCTAAGTTAGGTGTTATCTGTGGGGTGAGACGGGCTCTTAAGACGTCTGGTTCTAGCTGTATTACCTACCTAAGTTAGGTGTTATCTGTGGAGTGAGACGGGCTCTTAAGACGTCTGGTTCTAGCTGTATTACCTACCTAAGTTAGGTGTTATCTGTGGAGTGAGACGGGCTCTTAAGACGTCTGGTTCTAGCTGTATTACCTACCTAAGTTAGGTGTTATCTGTGGGTTGAGACGGGCTCTTAAGACGTCTGGTTAGAGCTGTATTACCTACCTAAGTTAGGTGTTATCTGTGGGGTGAGACGGGCTCTTAAGACGTCTGGTTCTAGCTGTATTACCTACCTAAGTTAGGTGTTATCTGTGAGGTGAGACGGGCTCTTAAGACGTCTGGTTCTAGCTGTATTACCTACCTAAGTTAGGTGTTAACTGTGGGGTGAGACGGGCTCTTAAGACGTCTGGTTAGAGCTGTATTACCTACCTAAGTTAGGTGTTATCTGTGGGGTGAGACGGGCTCTTAAGACGTCTGGTTCTAGCTGTATTACCTACCTAAGTTAGGTGTTATCCGTGGAGTGAGACGGGCTCTTAAGACGTCTGGTTCTAGCTGTATTACCTACCTAAGTTAGGTGTTATCTGTGGGGTGAGACGGGCTCTTAAGACGTCTGGTTCTAGCTGTATTACCTACCTAAGTTAGGTGTTATCTGTGGGGTGAGACGGGCTCTTAAGACGTCTGGTTCTAGCTGTATTACCTACCTAAGTTAGGTGTTATCTGTGGGGTGAGACGGGCTCTTAAGACGTCTGGTTCTAGCTGTATTACCTACCTAAGTTAGGTGTTATCTGTGGGGTGAGACGGGCTCTTAAGACGTCTGGTTCTAGCTGTATTACCTACCTAAGTTAGGTGTTATCCGTGGAGTGAGACGGGCTCTTAAGACGTCTGGTTAGAGCTGTATTACCTACCTAAGTTAGGTGTTATCTGTGGGGTGAGACGGGCTCTTAAGACGTCTGGTTCTAGCTGTATTACCTACCTAAGTTAGGTGTTATCTGTGGGGTGAGACGGGCTCTTAAGACGTCTGGTTAGAGCTGTATTACCTACCTAAGTTAGGTGTTATCTGTGGGGTGAGACGGGCTCTTAAGACGTCTGGTTAGAGCTGTATTACCTACCTAAGTTAGGTGCTATCTGTGGGGCGAGACAGGCTCTCAATATTAACTTACACATAAAGACATAGGCTCGCAATAGGCTGGATTTATTTTTATGGGTAGGTCTGAACTCGAATCCCACCCATGCTTATTCAGGGTGGTTTTTCTTCATTGGATTTCCACTCTTCCTCCATGTAAGTGCTGATACTTTTAATTTGATGTATACCTTACTCATCTGTACTCAATTGGTGGGATAAATGTGTTAACCTGAACAGGAAGTAAAACGTAAATAAAATTGTACTGTTTTTAAACTTTTTGAATCCATCAGCTCAATCCAAGGTTTTGTGATGAGGAGGGTGGAATAGAGGATTTGCACTCTCATTAATATGGATATGGGCTGAAAAAATCACATCAATAAATAATATTTGGCGATATAATTATTTCTTTTTCAGGTACCTCCACCTCCATACGACAGTTCGGCTTGGTTCGAGTGAAGAAAACACTTTTGAAAAAGAGTAATTTAAAATGGCTCAAAAATACCCCGAATTTAATCCATCCAAAAAATCATATAATATTATACAACTTTATGCGTGTCATAAATGAGACAAAAAAGTAATCTTAAGAGTCCAATTTTCATAGAGAAAGTATTTATCTAACAGCTAGGAAAGTTATTAGATCTGTTTTCACGTCTTCATACGCCGAGTCATGTGATCTTTGGCTGTCACTCTTGATAGATATTATCTATACCTATAAAGAACACTAACATTATAATAACACGTAATCATTGTTTACCGTATAAAAATGTATTTTTAAAAGGCCTTTATTATGAAAATTGAACCTAACAAAATAACAAACATAATTAATATGTGTAACTATATCTCTATTGTTAATTCCACTAAATGTACAATTGTACAACTTCTTGTAGTTTTATGTAAGATTTGCTGTTTACAATAAACATATTCTTCGCTTTGTTTTATATAAGGAACATAATATTCCTTTTAGGATCATCTCATGCCTTTGAATGATTATATCGCTTTTTTTAAAGCAGGAGGACCCGTCTACCGTAGTTATGAAAAATTTCGAGGACTTCCTGGTATCTTCCTGGCGTCTCTCTATGCATCGATTTTGTTGTATTTCAAAATACGGTTCCCTCCAAAATGGAAATGTAATGCAACTCCAAGTCCCTATTGAATTAAAAACTTCACATTTCAAGTTCTCAAATTTAAAAATAAATCATTTATAGAGGAATTTATCTAATTTTAAACGAAGTTTCATGTATAATGTCTCAAACCTGACATCAAAGTGTATGGTTAGAACCGTTGACGAGCCTTACGTTAAAATAAATAATGTTTTTATTTACAGTGTCACGACAAAACATTCTAATATAATTGATCCTGATTTACCACAAGACCAGTGAGGTCCACTATTAATTATATTAAGGACTAATTAAAGGAGCTAGGTTTGAAAGATGAAAAGAGGTAACTTGGAGAAAATTCGCCCTCATCCGCGTGGAAAATAGATTGGAAAACCTGCTATAAAAATACATATTAGAACCCACTTCGGTACTAAGACGCGATAGGATATTTGAAAATGTTGATTTAAAAAAAATCATAAGCGTCTCTAATTTATAAGCTGTCGCGTAACGTAAAATGTTACGTAGGTTTTCAGACATCACTTAATTAATCTAGACTCCACTTCCTTCTCGTATCAGCACTTCCGGTGTGAAGTCTTGTAAAGATCCAACAAACGCGTAACGAATTGGTGTTAAAAGCCTCCTCTATCCTTGTAATATTCACCCCACCACTTACAGACCATGGATGAAGGAATGTTAGGATATAACACTGACACTCTCACGCAAGATCTCGTAGAGAAGACTTCCAACGATAGCATCCCACGTCTGAAATATTTTTATTTCGCTAGGCAATATTATTGACAAATACTTCTTTGTGGTATTAAATATGCCCTTACTATATAGACGTAATATATTGGCACACGATTTACAAACTAACTTAATTCTATCAAGCGTATTGACCTGGTGGTTGATTTGTCGTTATGAAAGGAAATGACCCAATCTTAGCAACTATAAGTAGTTCATGTAATTGTTGGGTTTGACTTGTGAACGTTCCAATGAGAAATTGTTGATAATGTTTAAACTTTACTATTGTAGCGTAATTTTGACGTAAATGTTCATATCAGATTCTAAACTAAGGTCCCTTTTTTTTTATAGTTTGTATGTCTTCAAGCCTAAATAGCCATAGTTTACTTACAGTAGAGTCTCGGAAACTCGACACTCCATGTAGCTCGACACGCGCACATGCACACAGTTGTTGGCGCCAGTCATCACAATCCAAGCTCATTCGACTGTATAACCTCTCAGTTTGTGTAACTCGAGTGGAACTGCCGTGCTTTGGTGTTTTTACAAGTGCTGTGTTTGTTAGTTTTCCAATTCAGTAACGTGTTATTCGAATAAATACAATATTATATGTACAGTACTGTACTGCATATCTGTATATTACACGTATGTATATTGTACTGTACATATATTACTGTATCTTACAATGCTACAGTACAATACAACTGTACCTATAATATTCGATAATATACTGTGATTCATCCTTGTTTGGTAAACATGACATAGTAAACATGCATCTTATGTAAGTTCATTCGTAAAACTCGACATTTCAATAACTCGACACCATCTCAGTCCACATTAGGTCGAGTTTCCGAGACTCTACTGTATTTATGTTTACAGCTGTGTAGATATAAAATATAAAGCTGAGCCGTTTAACCACGGGTTTTATTTTAGTCTGTAGTAGTCAAGTAATTGCAAGTACGTACAAGTAGTTATTTAAACCCGATAAAGTGACAAATTAATTTTATTCAATCTGCAATAAACACTTTATTACCAATACAAACTTACACTGTAATAAAGATTTCTTTTAAATGTTACCTTTAATTTTCTATACAATAAATTTAAATAAAGTGTACTTAGTTAAAATTGAAATTAAAAGAATAAAAAGTTAAAAATAATCTAGTTATTATATTTATAAATATCTTGTAAAAATAATATGGATACAATAAAAAAATGCATATCTTAGCTTCTAAACTAATTTCATTTACAGTTTATAAAAAGGCTAAGTGCACTAGGAAGATCAAAAAACAATGTAGTCCCATTAATACTTGAAAGTTAAGTTCGCTTAACAATGTTCTTGAGAAACTTGAGTTAGGTTTGACCTAGTTTTTAGGTGATGTGTGCTTGGGTTTAATAACAAACTTTTCAAATTTAAAATCTGTTGGTAACATACTAACATATTTACCTTGTTTTAAAAACCTCTTCAATGTATCACTAATACATAGTTAAAACTTCGTTAAAGATTTTAGTGTTTCTTATCAACTAAATTATTAGGATACCCAGGATTTTCTTAAATTAAGAATTTTAAACTCAGGAAGCACAATTTATTTACAAAAAAAACACGTTAAAAACATTCAAGTTGTGCTTAAAAAGTCTGGGATGCTAAGAATAACGAGCTAAGTGGTATTTTTTGAAGTTTCTTTTTTTCCAAAAAATCTTTTGTCAGCAAAATAAATAAAATATGTCTCCAGTAGAAATATGAGTCTAATTTGACTCACACGTTGATATCAACAGTTGTTGAATATCTGTCAAAGTGTCATATAATATGAATGTTCTCTTTATTTTGGGTAACCTAGATATGTCTGAAAATCAAGGAAGGCTATAGTTTAATTCTCCAGTCTTATTTTTTGTCGGTTGAATGTGAGCACTTTTTCTTCACAACAAATATATCAAACTGTAGACTCTCCAAGTGAACATCCCACGGCCGAAAAAAATAGTTGTAGTTTGTTCAAACTTGATATTTGTACGTTATATGACCATACATCGGGGAAAAGTCGGTAAGTCTGCTTCTTGATTTATAATTAAGGGTTGAGATATTTTGAAAAGGGCTTCGATGATTTTATTTAAAATATAATCACATTAAGACCTGCTAATCAACATTATAAAATTATTTATTGGAGTGTGGAGGAGGCTGTCGGTTTAAGTTGAGGGGTGAAGGTTGAGAGTTTGAGGGGTAGTTGTTGAGAGTTTGAGGGGTAGTTGTTGAGAGTTTGAGGGGGGTTGTTGAGAGTTTGAGGAGTGGGGGTTGAGTTATTAAGGGGTGGAGGTTAAGGGGTCGATGTTTATTTAGCCACGTGTCTTACTACTCATTTGAGTTATACGCCTATGTACTAATTACGCTAATGGTATAGTGATGAGGGAGCTCTAAGTTAGAGGAAGTTTATCAACATTTACGTGGAGAGAGAGTGGGAAACTATGTAGGTAAAACTACCCTCAGAACACCTATTCGGGATTGAACTCAGATCTTCCCGTCATTGAAAGTCTATTTTATTACAAGTCTGACACCTTATATCATGCAGCCACCTAAGCGGGTATAGGTGCATGTTGAGTGGTGGATATTGAAGGGATAAGGAGGTGGGGGGAGATGGGGAAGGATTGGAAGAATTTGGGTGGAGATTTAGGGGGAGGAGGTGCAATTTAATACTTTATTGATCTAACTGTTGTTAAACATTTAAATTAAAATAAAAACTCTTTCTACCCTAATCTCTTGATGGATTTGTAAGTTCAAAATCCGTGCTACTTATTCTTCATAATGATTTTAAAAACGGAAAAAAATTTTTTTTTCTCTTAACTACATTCCTATCCTTCAGTTTGTATTAAATAGCTTATAGTTAACACAACTAGCTAAATATTATGAATGTGGCCTCGGGGACAATGGCATCAGGTTGTTTTTACTTAATGGTTCCTCATTCTCCCTCCAGGAAAATGTGGCTACATATTCTCTGAATTCCTAATTCTCCCTTGCTATCATGTAAATGTAAATACTCTAATAGCCCGGACGGGTAGTAAGATCCAACTCAGTGGCTAAAAGATATATAAATTACACTCGTCAGCTGTGTACATTTGGTTGCATAGCCCGCATCTTGCAGGCGCTAGTGGACACGCCAACATGGTACGTTCCAGACAAATCTTATTACATTTCACGGAAATGATTGTCCAATATTAGAAATAATATAACAGTATTGTATTGGGTGTGTACATCCGTGTAATACAGGTAATAATAATAATACATCCCTTTATCTCCTTATTTGGAGTATAGTTCTTCAACTAAGCTTTGCCGTTCAAGTGTATTTGAGTTCGTTCCATGACTTCACAAGTTTTCTGCTTCCTCCACCAAAGTAATCCTTGTTCGGTATCGACGTCGGTGCCCTTGCGGTTTCTAGTCCAGATATTCTCTTTGAGAGACTTTGTCCTTGTCTCTCCGGAAAGTTTGGTCGAAACCATCGACCCTTATTGCACCTTCTGATCTCCAGTTGGATCGGCTTCTGGTTGGTTTTTGTTCCATTTCTCTTCATTTCACACAACTTTCGACCATCTTATGGCCCCAAATATGTTCCTCGGGCATCTGTTGATCAATTTTTACAGTCTTTGTCATCGCCAGTCGCAACGTTTTACCTCCGGTTGGATGAACTTATGATTGGTTTTGTTCCACAGCTCTTCAATTTTCACAAATTTCATCAGCCAGTCACCCTAATATATTCATCTGGAATATTATGATGAACATATACATTCCTCGGGTCTATTTATATGAAACGCCTCTCATCAGTTGATGGTAGACTTAAGTTTAAATTATATATTTTCTTAACGACGCTGTTTACTTAAAGAATTCGTAGCTATTTTACGAAATGGGTTGCATCTTAACTTGAAGCACCTAATCAGTCTAAGTACTATCACACTTAGATACCAATGTAAGAAAGAGAGAGAGAGAAGAAGAAAATGAGCAGTTTACCCTGCTAGGTCTCTTGTTAACCTACTTCCCCCTTCCTCTGACGAGTTTACACGCTCACTATAATATTTGCACTATAGAACTAGTCCTACAGCGTTACAAAATTCTTATTTTTATCTTGAATTAGTAGTTTTTTTTGTAAACGTATATTTTTATAAATACTTTATTAATCAGGCTATTTGGCTTGGTCATGAAAATGTCCTGTAGGAATCTTCATGCCAAGGTGTAGATTAAAAAAAAGTCCGTGGAAATATTTGTCCATCTAGAATAGAAAACAATATAAAAGTAATTGACTTGCTTGTTAAAATTACTTTTATATTGTTTTCTATTCTAGATGGACAAATATTTCCACGGACTTTTTTTTTATCTACACCTTGGCATGAAGATTCCTACAGGACATTTTCATGACCAAGCCAAATAGCCTGATTAATAAAGTATTTATAAAAAAAATACGTTTACAAAAAAAAAAAACTGATTCAAGATAAAAATAAGAATTTTGTGACGCTGTAGGACTAGTTCTATAGTTAATTAAGAATTTATAGTATTTGTTTCAATGTAATATCTTTAAAAACTTTCTGAATAAAACGTAAATTAACTAACATGGGAAATGTTATCTTGACCTACCGTGACGTCACGGGTAAGAAACAACATAAGAATAACGTTTTCACCAAAATGACAAGTTTCACTTGAGAGAAGGAATGAACGGAGATCTTTTGACAGTCTCCAGCCAACTTTGTATCCATTACATTCTGTCTAGTGGAACCGACAAGATGATGACGGCTTCTTTACCGAGGGAATTCATTAAATACCCCCCCCCCCCCCACTGAATAATGTTAAAATCTCTCTTGCTACAACGTTCTTAGGTAGAGGGGGGGGGGACTTCTCATTATATCTACTCTTTCGAATGTTTTTTTCCATATTTATATTCTCTGTAGCAGATATATTATACCTTTCTTCTTACCCAATCATACAGAGAAAGTACCGTAATAGTGATCATATTTGACCTCCAGATCATGATGGATCTTGAAGTTTTACTTGGCAGCGGATGAACACGCGTGCATATGGACCTTCACTGACGGCCACGTGGTGTAAGGCGTCTGGCTCACGCTAGACAGTATTTCTGGTAACAGGGAGGGAGTTTGAGTCTGAAATCAAGGCCGTAGGCATCTAGGAGAAGGGGAGGTTTCTCATAACCCTTTCCACGCAAATGCTTGTGCATTTACTCTTATTCAGCCGTTCACCCTTTAGAGTAAGTCGTTGATAGCCAGAGTTTTGAAAGCGAGAGTAAAAAAACCAATAAAGACACTAAGAGAGAATATACTAGTAGTTTTTGTTTTAAAATCATCTATTCTATTCCATATCTGTCCTAACTTTTATTTCTTTCACATTACTAAACTCCACAGAAATTATTCTACAATATTTTTCTACTTTTGTCGGAATTAGCTCAAGGCCCTGGATAAAACCACTCATCCTCCAACTTTCACTTGTTTTTTGGTTCTCTTTTTCGTTTACTTTGCTCTCCTCTTTAACTGTCATGTTGAGTGCTCTCCTCCTTCTAACACGTGTTTCTTCTTGTAGCAACCTCAAAGGACCTAATATCCTCTCACTTATCCTTGTTGAAATAAGGGCGGGTTGCTTTTAGTGATTTGGTCTGAATAGGAATATTTTGCACAGAGGCGTACTAGGAAACCAGACCAATGTAGCGACAGTTTCTGTGTTAACCTCTAATTGATTGATCATTGATTGATTGATCTTGACTCTTGGGAGCGTCTTGAGTCCTTAAAACTCTATAAGTGTCACCAAGGTTCTATTAGGAGGCATAAGGTTCTCTAAGTGTCACCAGTGATCTATTAGGAGGTATAAGGTTCTCTAAGTGTCACCAGTGATCTATGAGGAGGCATAAGGTTCTCTAAGTGTCACCAGTGATCTATTAGGAGGTATAAGGTTCTCTAAGTGTCATCAGTGATCTATGAGGAGGTATAAGGTTCTCTAAGTGTCACCAGTGATCTATGAGGAGGTATACGGTTCTCTAAGTGTCATCAAAGGGATCTTAGGAGGTATAACGTTCTCTAAGTGTTACCAAATATCTATGAATGTATATTTAGATCATCTAAGAATGTTAATAAAAATATATAAAGTTTTCCTAGAGATACCGAGTGTCCCTAAGATTTAATAAGCTCCTCTAAAGGTCCCCGAGTGTATTCAATATATTAAATGAGGTTCTCTATAGAGCTATGAGTGTCTCTGAAATAAAATAAGGTTCTTTTTAAGGGGTGACCAAGTATCTCAACATATTTACACTAGGAGAAGAGAAAGGAAATATAAATAAATAATGCCCGCACTTATGAGGAGGCCGAATAGGAAACTATTCAGAAAACAACAACATATCACAGCAGAATTGGCCGGGACTCTAAAACCGACATATCTTGTCCCCTCAGGCAAGACGAGACTATAGTCTTTGACGACACGCCCACCAGCGTAGCTCCTAACAAAGGGAAGATTGGTAACATTAACTACCACAATGCACCTCTGTTGTATCAAATAGAGACCCATAGAATTAGTCTCCTGTTTTTTTTTTGTACGCTCGTCTGATGGACGGCAGTCCAACCAATGAATTACACTAATCACGCTACTTTTTTTTTGCAGAGTGTACTTTTTTTACTCTAGTGTTCTTGTAAGATAGTTTTTCTGATTATAAATCTAACTCAAGATCGCCTCAGCCTTGAAACCTATTTTTCTATATTATTCAATACTACCATTATGGACAAAGTCACCATTCTCGTCTTCTCTGGTTTATAGGTAATGGGTGAGTTCTAGGCTCAAATCCTGGTGAGATTTACAACTATTATAATGTTTTTAAATATTTTCCCCTCCTCCCTCCATGCAAATTCCGGTATCTTTCTTCTAAGACTGTGCCTCCCTCAATTAGTGAAAATATATGACTAAACGTGACGAGCAGTAAAATGTGACGTCAACTAATTTGACATATTAATTACTATTTCATGAAAACCAGCGTTGGTGGTCGTATGGTCTAAGGCATCACTCTCGCTTTATTTCGGATTGGCTGTGACAGGGAGATTGTGGTTTGGATCTCGACCGGGTGTAACGAGTGTGATTTTTCCTAAATAGTTTCCCAATCTCCCTCCACGCAAGTTAAGGTACATTTTCTCTAAGATCGGGGTGAAAAATAAAAGAGGCCTGGAAAATATTAAATTAACCCCTTTCAGTGTTAATTTTTTTTTACCGTCGTTATTTTATCTCTCGTTCATAAAGTTATTGGAAATAATTCCAAGAGTTAGTATATTTCTTACTTCTGGGGAATTGGGTCTCAATAAAATGATGTATAAGACAATCAATATACTTACTCTATGGAATTAGGCCTTTGGAAATTCATTGCCGCTCTTAAAAAGGAAAGCCACCTATCTCTATCTTGAGCTAGTTCTATCCAGTCCCCCTCATTACACCCTATCTCTATCTTGAGCTAGTTCTATCCAGTCCTCCTCATTACACCCTATCCCTATCTTGAGCTTTTACATTCCTTGACAGCAGGTGAAATGTTGACAATATAGTAACCGAATAGTATTATGAATTTCCCGACTGATTTTTTTTTACTAATTTCCAGTTAAAATTGTTCCTAAATATTTAAACTAATTATCTATCGCAGTAATCTTTAAAATATCGTCCCCAATCTGTGTTATCTGTGTGATCTTATACTTAGTCTTTTCAGCATTTACTTCTAAACCTATTTTCTTACTAACCTCTGATAAAAGGTCTGTATTTATAACAAGTTTCCCTACTATTACCCAACAAACCTAAACCATCTCCGTATTCTAATATCTTCACTGTACCGTTTAGTGTTAACCCTTCCCTACTTACTTGCATTACCCTAATAACCCATTCTAAGGCAAGATCGAAAAGTAATGGGTAAAGTACATCTCCTTGTTACAACCCAGTTTATTTTCGAAAGTATCTGATAAGAGACATACAACCCGTGCCCTGCCACGATTATCAGTCAAACATACCTAAACTAGCTTGACAAGCTTTTTGGGTACCTCAAACTTAACTAAAATTACATATAATTTATTTATTCTAACTGAATCTTAGGCCTTTTTAAAATCTATGTATCATTGATGAATAGTAATGTTGAGTTTTTTCTAATATTCTCCGAATTGTAAAAATAATAAGTTTGGTTGTTGATCTATTTCGTCTAAATCTACACTTAAGATCCCCAATTATTTCCTATACAAATGGAGACAATCTCCCTGGTATTATTTTAGATCCCATTTTATAGCATGGTGGTACTTATTACACTTAGTTTTATCTTCCTTTTTTGAAAATGGGTATTATAGCACTTTTTTACATCTTGTGTTAGTATATCATTGTTCCATATGAACCTTAGCAATTTATGAATTTCTATTACTAAAATTTCACCACCTCCCTTTATTAACTACGCTGGAATTTAATCTATGCCTGGAGTTTTATGATTCTTTAACTTCTTAATAGCTTCCTTGAATTCACTAATACTTGGCTCTGGGACTAAAGGCTCAGAGATATAGATTTCAATAACCTCAGACAATTCAGATCCTTAATAAATATTCAAAATATGACTGAAGAACTCGTTCCATCTATTTAAAACCTCATTCGTAACTGCCATCAGATTACCAGTCTCATCTTTAACTGAATTGATCCTAGTCTGATAAATTTCCCTGAATCCATTAGTAACTAGATAAAATTCTCCAATATTCTTATTTTTGTTATTTTGTTCTACCTCGCTAGCTTTACTCTTTAAATACTCTCTCTTTTTGTTTTTGAATATGGAACTGACTTTTTTTTCCATTATTAAAATGTTTTAAGCTCAATTCGCTAGGACTTTCTAACCAAAGGTAATTTAACTTCTCTATTAAATTTGAACATTCGTTGTGAAACAATGGCTTCTTCCTACTATTTTTTTTTGCAGAGAACTACCCCCCCCCTCCACACTCTTTGCCGCGTTTCTACTACTATCGTATTCCTGGAAATGGCCCAACGTTTATATGGATGCATGTTTTCTTTCCATTCCTGTGAGCGCTCTAGGGCATCAAACCTATTTAAATTCCAATTTGATATCTGTTCACACACTCGTCATCCCGCAGTTTATCTACATCATATCTTTCTAGCTTGCCCGAACAATTTACCTTTTTGGTTTCTAACAGACAGTCAACACACCCAGGTCGAAACCCGCTTCAGTGGCTGCATTGTCCAAGGCGTCATTCTCACAATATATTAAACTGCCAATGACGGGGATATCGAGGTTCAAATCCCGGTTGGTTGTACTTTCCCAAATGGTTTTTACACTCTCTTTCCAGGCAAAAGTGGGTGCACTTCATCTAAATTAAAAACATTCCTAATACCTATCACGTTAGCGTAATTAGCACATAGGCGTACAACCCAAACTGGTAGCTAGACGCAGAGCTAATTTTTGTTGTTAATATTGTCAGGGTCAGGGTGGATAGGAATTGGTGGGAGGGGGGGTGCGTAATTTGTACATATGCGTATAACCTGAACAGATAGCAGGACATGGTGCTTTTAAAAATATATATATTTATTCAAAACTACACGGATACTCTGCAAGACAACTTAAACTACACCATAAACAAATATCTATGTGAGTTATTAAATATGAAATAAAGTCCTCGCAGGAAAATATTGCCTACACCCACACCTACTAGTGATATTCACCCAATTAATTCATCTCTTAACCATTAAGAGATGTTTCAACCAGTATCATCAACTTGTTTACAAAAGAGCTACATTTTATTATAAAAAAAATAACTTATCAAAACTATCAGACTTTAAAAATGAATTAATATTTGTCATACAATATCACCTTTAGTAGTTGATCCCAAGGCAAGTCTGTAATCAAAATCAAACATAATTGATTATTCGTCTATTTTTTTAGAAAATAATTTACTATCAATAGAAGATCATTAAATTATAAACTATTGCGTATTCATTGTATTTAAAAAAAATGCTGTTAGTTTTTGTTGAGTGAAATGTAAATGACTTGTTGGGGTAGCCATACTACAGAAAAATAAACAACGTGATTTAATTATCCAGATATTTAGAGTCCGTTTAATATTTCCACTTTATGCTAGGTCAGAGTGAGTCAATTTTAGTAATATATTCGCTGTTGTTATCTAGTAATTATTACAAATGTTGTAATGATCAAATAATAATTAAAATGATCGAAGTTTAGACATGCACTTAATAACTTTGGCTAGTAGTAACCAGGAAAACTCTAGGGGAACCTGTCTTCTGTAGTTACCAACCAAAATTAAGAGTCATCAACAAGTTGATTCATAAGCCAATAAAAAAACAGTGTAATCCTTTTCATCCAATCAATCACGCTTGCACAAAAATAGGGAGGTGGGGGTCTTGTAAAAAAATGAATAAAACACGAGGTATCTCCCGTCGCTTTGTACGTGCAAACAAAAGAGTAGTTACTTTTTTTTAACGAAGTCAGTCTGAAACTACATAGCTTTAATTACGATGGAAGTATAGGGTGTTACAAAATGCTATGCCTTGAATATAGCTGTGAAATCAAGGACACTGAAGAACAATTTTTGAAAAATTAATTAAAAACCACGTGAGAAGCAGAATGTCCATGGTATGATAGACCCTTAAAGGCATTAACTATAAGGTTATCTTACACTTACAACCACTAAACTAAAATCATTCCTCCCGGTCTACGCTGGGTAATTCATCTACTGATTAATAAAACTCTAGTGTTTGTGTCACGGGCTCCTTTGGGTACGCGTACCATAGTTTGGCAAACACTGATATAAATAATACTTTCCTATTCCAACCCCATCGATGTGTAACTAAAGGTGGATATCCCGAATGGGTAGTAAGATTCGGGGTGAAAACCAACATAATGAAAATCGATTTTAAAAAAAATGACACTAACTAAACTGAATGAGTGAACATTATCAGAACAATTCGGCCCAAATCATGTTTTGAAAACAAAACACTAAACAGGTTCATCCAACTGAATTTCCGGCCGCGTCACAAACAAAAGCTAATAAACGGCGCCAAAGTAACGGCTCGGACTTTCAGCTACGCTTGGATAAACTTTGAAGGTTTGAACCGAATAGAAACGGGGTCAATATGTTTCCATTAAACCCGACGCTTACATGAGCTTTCACTGTATTTTGATAGTGAACCTTTCTGGGGGAAGAAATCTATTGTTCCAAAGTGGAAAAAAAAAGGTAACCCGTTTCGGTGGTTGCATTGTCCAAGGCATCACTCTCACAATAGATTTGCGTGTAGTAATGATTATAGTTGAGTTAGCTGTTTTCGGATCTGACACACAAAAAAAAAGTTAAGCTGTTCGGGAATGGTGTACAAAACATAGAGTACCTGCTTTTAAATATTCGCCTTGCTCTCCTAAGTATGTTCGAGTAAAATCGATAATATATTCTACACAGCATACGTTTTGTGTACAAAGATTAGCAATAAAAGCTTGCTTATTCGGTGCACGCCAAAGAGCTTTCTTTAGTTCGGGAGAAAGGTTGGAAGGGGATGAAAGTGGGAATTGTAGAGGGAAGCAGGTCAGCGCTGAAGCAGCCTATTAAAAACCCATTTAGACCTTCAAAGGTCTTGTCCACACGACTCTTATATTTGGAAAGGTTTGCTTTCTGGCTTCGTAACATAAAGTACAATCAGATTTTCTGAGGAAGAACCCTATCTGTAAGATAGAACAGTACTAGATCTATTTTCATATTAAGATCCTTATCTGAGAGCTAGAACAGTTGCTAGATCTAATTTCATTAGAAGAACCTTAGCTGACAGCCAGAACAGTTACTAGATTTACTTTCATGTATTCATACGTCACTTCATTTAATCTTAAGCTGTACCTTATGATATATATTACCAATAGTCTAAAAAATGTGTACAGTTACAAGAACTGCTCATTATGACCCCCCCACCCACGAGAATAAGGGAATTAGTGAAAGCCTTACAGTTCATACACACACACATATATATGTATTTAATCGAACACATCCTTCCATGTTAACGCGGAAACCACATTTTACCGGAATAAAGACACTGCAGATTAGACAGCCCTCACCGCAAGGATGTATGATATGCTGCCTATACTATTTCTCTCACGGCGCTTACGGAATTATTAAATTGTTTGCATCTGCGTAAGAAAATTAAACTCTATGTTTCTACTGTAGTCGATATTTGATTTGTTTTGCTGTAGAAAAATTGTTTTCTATAAAAATTGCAAAAAACACTTATCTTAAGTGTGCTAAATGAGAGAGAATTCATGAAGTGATTTGATACGTCTTAATATTATTTTAATCAAAATGTAAGTGAAAGTTTTGACCAATTAAAAAATTTAAATTTGAATCTAAAATTATTTAAAAAGAAAGTGCGATTGCTTGCATAAGATGCTATAAAACAATCTCAGACTATCTTAAAATGTTCTGTTGTAACTCAATCAAAATATGACTTTATTTATTATAGAAAGTCAAAATATAATTTTCTAACATTTTTATCTAAACTCAAAAAGTTACATTTTCGCGTAAGGCTTCATTAAATTAAAAAAAAACAACTTTAAACTCAAAATGTAAGATATTTAACTGGTCATAAGGCTTCTGATAATTTTCGCCTATATTTTGTCGGAAACAATAAAACAAAAAAGGTTTAACAACTTGTTAAATAATGTGGTATTTCTAAACGTGTGCATTACTATTCAGTACAATCTCATGTAGCACCCTTAGAACACATCTCTTCTAATCTCAAGATGTAAATGTTTCACACAATAGACTCATCTGTACACCTTGATATGAATGTTGGATTAAGCCGTCACTAAATGTTCCCGTAATTGTCCCCACAGTTATTTTGTGGGAAACTAGACGGTAACGCGTCAAGGAGACGCTTAGGTTGTCATTGTCTGCCGCAAGAAAGACACTCCTCCAGACGTCGACGCAATTACAGCGTCTAACGTTGCCGTATTGTTGCCGTTATTATTGTTCTGAATGCGTTTCACCACCAAGGCTCTTAATATTCCGTCTGTCTTCACAAAGGTGGTTTTAATTTATTTCGGAAAGGGGATTTTGGGGAAGGTAGAATTTGGTCAGGTATTTACTGCTAGTCTGTGTGGGTTACGACTATGACATGGACTTACATATATATCTGTGTTGCCCTAAGCTAGGAGAACTAGAGCTGGTTTCTGGTACAAAGTAACTTTTATCAAATACAAACAGGTTTTATTTGCTGTCAACATTGATAAAATTTGACTTTATTGTAACTATTATTACTATATGGCAATATAAATTGAAATCTCATCGCCACACTTGAAAATGTACACCCCCCTATCCTTATCTTGAGTTAGTTCTATCCAATACATCTCATTACACCCTATCCCTATCTTGAGTTAGTTCTATCCAGTCCACCTCATTACATCCTACCCCTATCTAGAGCTAGTTATATCCAGTCCACCTCATTACACCCTATCCCTATCTAGAGCGAATTCAATCCAGTCTCTTCCCATTGGGTTTGCAAGTCAATATCCTGAACAAGGTTCTAGATTCTCCCATTTGCGCTGAAGATCCTGCCCAACGTAATTTGTGAGACTGGATTGGTCTAACAATGCTGTGTGGTGACTACAGAGGGTATGTAACTAGTCATTACGTAACCCACTCTATTACCCATTGTCTCATTCCCTTTTAGAACAAACATATTGCCAAGTACTTGGTTTTCGAATACCCTAAAGTGGTTTTCGCCATGTAAGGTAAGATACCACGTTTCACACCCATAAAGAACAACCGGTAAAATAATTGTTTTGTATATTCTGAGCTTTAAATTCCTTGAAAGCAGTCGAGATATCAACAACTTACCAACCGAGTAATATCAAGCATTATCCGACTGTATTCTTTTCCTAATTTACATCTAATTTCGTTATTGCTTGTTAAAATGGTTTCTAGTTATTTAAACTAATCAATCCTGTCAAATTATATGTTGTTTTCAGTAATCTCTAAATTATCGACCCCAATCTGTGATCTCTGTGTGATCATATACTTAGTATTTTCAACGTTAATTTCTAAACCTATTTCCTTACTAGCCTCTAATAACATTTCTGAATTTATTTCCACAGCTTCCTTAGTATTTCCCAACAAAGCTAAAACATCTGCATATCCTAATAGCTGCATTTTACCGTTTAGTGTCAACCTTTCCTTAATTCTTACATTAGCTTTACAAAAATACTCTAAGGCTGGATTGAAAAATAAAGGAGAAAGTGCATCTCCTTGCTTTAACGCATTTTGTATTTCGAAACTATCTGAAAAGTAAAGTTCAACCCGTATTTTGCCACGCGTATCAGTCAAACATATCTCAATAGCTTAACAGTTTTTTTTGGGTATCCCAAATCTAATTAAAATTTCATATATATATATTTTTTAACTGAATCGCAGTCATTTTAAAAATCAATGTATATTTGATGAACTGACATGTTGTATTCCCACTTATTTTTAATATTTGCTGACTTGTAAAATTCAGATTTGTTGTTGATCTATTCTGACTATCCCCAATTATTTATACTAAATATCTACATAATACAATCCTTGGGGTGTATATCTGTTTATCCAAGGCTCTTTCTTCCACTTTCCGGTTCCCAAGAGAGATGAGATTTGGCGTACACGTTATGGATCATGCCAACTTTATGAGAAAAACCCGAAAATTGACAAATCCAAGATGTCGGATCTAAGATGGTGGGTGAAAAGTACAAATAAAACCCTAGATAACCGAAATTAGGTATGGACACTTTGGAGCATACAATATTTATGAGAAAATTCCTAAACTCAAGAAGTACAAGATGACAGATCCAAGATGGTGGACACAAAGTACAATTTGAGTTGTAGAGAGCTGAAATTTGGTATAGACACAATAAAGGCTGCCATATAGACACAATAAAGGCTGCCATCTTTATGATAAAAACTTAAAAACTAAAAAAAAAATCAATATGGCGGATCCAATTTGGTGGTGAAACGTAGACATTGAGTACTAGAGAGTTGACATTTGGTTTAAACACTATGGAGCATGAGTTCCTTATGAGAAAAATTTAAAAAATAAAAAATACAAAATGGCGAATCTAATATGACGCTGAAACGTAAAAATTAAGTAATAGAGAGCTGAAACTTGGTATGAACGCTATGTAGCATGCTATTATTTTGAGAAGAAATGATAAACTTGAAAAATCTAAGATGGTAGATGCAACATATCCAGATAACCTGTCAGAGATACGAACAAAAATCCCCCTACATCCTGTTATGATAAATCTGAAAATAAATGAAAACAGCAGGGAACAGACTTGGCGCGAAATCCAAAATTGAGCTCATCAGAAACATTCTTATACACAATTGATAATATCCATCGAAAATGCCAGGTTAAGTTCATGTGGATTGACGTATGAATATGTGAAAGTATATCTTGACACTTTTACAACTGTCAATAGGGGCGTGCTAAGCCATGAAATGTCCATGCCAACGGTCAAATCTTCTCCTTTGACTTTGACACCCACAATAACCTTCGCATCAAGGAAACCCTTCTAAGGAAAAAGAAAACTTGTACATAAAATGAACACATTTGAAATGTTTCATTAAATGGGACATATTCCAACTTATAATCATTTTTATAACAGCTACTAAACAGTATTTTAACATTGACTGGTGATAAATGGCATCTATAACATAAGTAGAGATAATTTCAGCTATGTCAGCATAAAATAATATAGTGGGCTCTGTTTATTACTATAAAATAATATAGTGGGTTTTGTTTATTACTATAAAATAATATAGTGGGCTTTGTTTATTACTATAAAATAATATAGTGGGCTTTGTTTATTACTATAAAATATTATAGTGGGCTTTGTTTATTACTATAAAATAATATAGTGGGTTTTGTTTATTACTATAAAATAATATAGTGGGCTTTGTTTATTACTATAAAATAATATAGTGGGCTTTGTTTATTACTATAAAATAATATAGTGGGCTTTGTTTATTACTATAAAATAATATAGTGGGCTTTGTTTATTACTATAAAATAATATAGTGGGCTTTGTTTATTACTATAAAATAATATAGTGGGCTTTGTTTATTACTATAAAATAATATAGTGGGCTTTGTTTATTACTTTAAATCTTTCTTTTCGCCTTCATGCAATTAACGCGTTAATTAAAAGTAGTGTTACGAGAGGGAAACAAAAATCTTATCCTCGACTTATTTCCTCTAAATCAAAACAATATATATATACACACAAAACATATTATTATATACATAATATATGTTTGTACATAGTTTTGATGTATGTTAGACATAAAGCTTTGTAAAAGTAAATAGGTGGATTCGTGGTACAAAGAGTAAATATTTTCAATTTACTTTAACAGACCAAATATCTTACAAAATTCACAAACTACTTTTATTGTAACACAAGGAAGAAGCAATATATTTACTAATATGATTTCGTAGGTGTACAAATATATATACGAATGAAAATTGGTGGATACATAATCATAAAAAACACATTCAGCAAAATTATGATTCGGGAAAAAATAAACAATTTTGTACGATTTGCAACCATAACACGAACGAAAGATACAGTAACTCAAACCAAATTAAAAAACTGAATATGGAAAGGCTATGGAGAATCAAACTATGATATACACATACGAACAGAAACCTTATTTTGATATTTTCATAATAATTTTTCCTCAAATTTTATAAATATCATACACAATCATTATGATGGAAAAATAAAATAGTGATTTTTCTAAAAATAAAATAAAATATTAACAACAAATCACCATAAGCAGTTCATCCCTGTTGACAGTTTATTTTGAATTAAAAAAAAGAAGAGTTGAATATGTTTATTATTACTCTGCAATAATGTTAGGCTTGTACTAAAATAACCTAAACATTGTAAGGTCCTTGCTGTTTTGTTAAGTTTACAAAACCACTCGTTGGATATTCGACTGTCTATAAGAAACTTTGGAAGGCCATCAATCAATCTACTTCACGAGGTTTGAACCCAAACTGTCAAAAACTCCTAAAAAAAGCCCTTTATCGATGGGTTGACAAGGGTGCTCGACCGCTATTGAGCTTCGTGGGAATATTTCACTCAAAAGAGATTACTAATAATAGGTACACAAAATTATTTTATATCTTTATCTGTACTTTTAGTATCAATAATTTTTTTCACTACGTCTTACTACCCGTTCAGGTTATACGTATACGCAGTGGCGGAGCGTGATCTTTATATTTTGTTGGCCCAGGTCAAAGCTAACTGGTAATGATTTTTTCTCACCATGAGTTAACATACTAAATTAAATTGATTTAAGTATTCCTGATTTCTAAATCATTGATTATCATTAATTTAGCAATGCATCTTACTACCCGTTCGAGTTATATGCTTAAGTACTAATTACTATAATGAGTTAGGAATAGGAAAGGTTGAATTCATAGGAAGTGAACCCGAATTTTCGTAAAGAGAGTGGAAAACCATTTAGGAAAAAAAACCAGTTCATCCGAGAGTGTTTCGATCCTTGATCTCCCCGTCTTCAGCAGCTAGCTTAACACGAAGCTAGCGCGTTAGCTAACTATGCCACCAAGGTGGGTCTGATTTTTAAAAAAATCACTAGAATTACAAAACTACAAATTCTTGATTTTAATTGTGCCCTGTTAATGCCAGTACTTGAGTACCATTGCGTTTTAAGCATATCTTACTCTGCCTAATTTTTATCTAACCGCGGAATCTAACTGTGATGCAATAATTACCGTTCCAAATGTTTTAAACTTGCATGAATTTTCCAAATATCTATATTTTATATATTTTTATCTTTGTTTAAAGTTAGGTTATTACGCCTTTGTGCCGCTGGAAACTGTTCATGTCGATAACAAATATTGTCTTTGTTGACTTTCTTCATGTACTTATATTTTTCATTACAATGTTATTATACTTTAAGTTGTACTTAATTATTCACTTCCTCTAGCTATACATTATAATATATGACTGGTTAGGTGTAAGAAAAAACACTGGACTTAACTTTGCCCAAATAAATACGATATTATTTTTATTACTTGCTACAATCTGTCTGCAATATCCTCATTTAGTTCCGCAATGGCGTAGAGATGAGGATAACATTTGCGTTGAGGGAAAATGGAGAAACAATTTAAGAAAAACAAAGACACCATTAGTACACCAGACTGTGTTTCGAACCTTGAAACACCCCGCCCCAGATAAGCAATCGATTGGTCCACGTACTCACCCTGATGAAGGTCGTTTTAATATAGCAAACAGGTCGAGCTTTAAATGTGTTCAAATTCTGTCTTGGGGCAAAACATGGAGCTTTTAAATTCCTCTTCAAACAAATGCTGGTGAATTTAATCCTGCGTAGGTGAGTTGAGGCGTAATATTGAAATCATGTACGAGTTGCGGTCCACTCACTTGAGATAGAGGTACGAGTTGCGGTCCACTCACTTGAGATAGAGGTATGAGTTGCAACCCACTCACTTGAGAGAGAGGTATGAGTTGCGACCCAACACTTGAGATAGAGGTATGAGTTGTGGCCCACTACTTGAGATAGAGGTATGAGTTGTGGCCCACTACTTGAGATAGAGGTATGAGTTGTGGCCCACTACTTGAGATAGAGGTATGAGTTGCGACCCACCACTTGAGATAGAGGTATGAGTTGCGACCCACCACTTGAGATAGAGGTATGAGTTGTGGCCCACTACTTGAGATAGAGGTATGAGTTGTGGCCCACTACTTGAGATAGAGGTATGAGTTGCGACCCACCACTTGAGATAGAGGTATGAGTTGTGGCCCACTACTTGAGATAGAGGTATGAGTTGTGGCCCACTACTTGAGAGAGAGGTATGAGTTGCAGCCCTCTCACTTGAGAGAGAGGTATGAGTTGCAGCCCACTACTTGAGATAGAGGTATGAGTTGCGACCCACCACTTGAGATAGAGGTATGAGTTGTGTCCACCTAATTAGCAGTGTGCTTTCTATCATCCTGTCTTAAATTCCAGATAGAAGCTATCATCGTCTCATGTCAACATTCCTCGTAATATACAAACTTCCTCAGTTCTTGTCGTTCAATGGTTTGGGCAAAGATTTGAAAGCTGGCTATGTTAATTTAGGTTAGGTCAACAGTCCGGGCCGCCATTCGCACGTGGCTCTAAAAATGTGTGGCTGCAATTCAACTGTCTCTTTAGAGGTAAACAACTCGTGCAGCCGCAACTCACCTGCAGCCATTTAATATTAAAGACATTTCTACTCGTTGACTTATTATTTTAATTCGTTTACAGTCTTTGTGGAAAAGTAATATGTATATTTATATGATTCTGGATAAAACATCCATTACCATCCTTAAAGTAAACACAGTAATATGTAAAATACTTTTTTGAAATATTTCCCTCTGATATATGCTTTGTCATTATAATTCCACTGATGGATAGTTATCTATTACTTAAAACCACTTCGTGGTTTAATAGCTCAATTAATCATTACTATTGTTCCTAGAAGTGACCTTGAATGGTGTAAGACAAGGTCTGCTTCGCGGATGATGTCAAATGTAAGAGCATGGACACTTAGCAAAGAGTCGACCAATAAAAAACAACTCTATTAAATTAGATACACTCATGATAAAAGTTGCGTGAAGCACAAACTAACGAGAAACACTGTTTTCAAGAGAGAAGTTGGTAGGATTGTGAGACAAAGGAACTAGGGAACTTTATTTATTAGTGTAGATAGAAAGTGGCCTATAACAGTGGTCCAATCCCGCTTTAGTGGTCGCATAGTCTAACGCACTACTCCTGCAATTGACTAGACTACCGATGACTAAAAGATCGGGGTTCGATCCCTTTCAGGTGTACTGAGAACTTTTTTTCTAAATGGTTTACCACTCTCTCTTTCTCTACATGCAAATGCGGGTATTCTTCCTCTAAATTTTACCTTACACTACCCTAATCCATTAGTTTAATTAGTACATGAGCTAATAACCCGAACGAGTAATAAGAAGTGGTGCTAAAAACAAGTAATCTCACACATTACACAATCTCTCTCTCTCTCACACACACACACACATATATATTTGCATACATGTACCTTCTAGTATAGCCAATTATAATTCGAACAATTAAACCAAAATTCTAGTTTTCCACTACTCTTTGATCGATCTATTTACAAACAAACAAGTAGAAAGTACTATTTATCACGTAAAACATTCCTCAAATATTTATTTTGGACAAAAATCGTTGTAATCTTTTTAGAAATATTTTGAACTTACAAAAATCAGTCATCATTAAAATACACTTAATTTTATAGCTAGGATTATAACGACGATTGCACCTCAAAGTATTTACTTTATATCATGAAAATATAGAATTTAATTTAAATATCTCAAACAGTTTCGGATGAAGCCTCAAAAATAGACAGACGAACAGATATGATGATTGTAAGACTTATTTTTATAGATCAGGGATACGTAAGAAACTATGAAACACTAGTATATCAAAATTAAAAATATTAGCTACGGAGATATTTTATCTATATGAGAAAGTTAAAAAAGACCTACCCTAACATTATGAATACCAACCAACTAAAAAATATGAGATTTGATTTAACAGAATAAAGCTTAGGGATAGGAGTATGATTTTTTGATGATGTCATTCGTGGATGTTAAATGACCTCTTGAGTATTGTACAGCATTTGGAGTGAATGTAGAGTGGGGTGGGAGGTGGGAGTGGAAAGGCAGAGATTTTATCTCCAGGCATCTAAGTGAGCCGCCATAAAATTTCTATAGAATTATTGAAAGTAACTTCATGTTATCGTGGGACGGAAGTCTCCTCGAGCTAAGAGCCCGTCTCAACTCACAGATAACAACTAACTTAGGTAGGTAATACAGCTCTAACCAGACGTCTTAAGAGCCCGTCTCACCCCACAGATAACACCTAACTTAGGTAGGTAATACAGCTAGAACCAGAGGTCTTAAGAGCCCGTCTCACTCCACAGATAACACCTAACTTAGGTAGGTAATACAGCTAGAACCAGACGTCTTAAGAGCCCGTCTCACCCCACAGATAACACCTAACTTAGGTAGGTAATACAGCTAGAACCAGAGGTCTTAAGAGCCCGTCTCACCCCACAGATAACACCTAACTTAGGTAGGTAATACAGCTAGAACCAGATGTCTTAAGAGCCCGTCTCACTCCACAGATAACACCTAACTTAGGTAGGTAATACAGCTAGAACCAGACGTCTTAAGAGCCCGTCTCACCCCACAGATAACACCTAACTTAGGTAGGTAATACAGCTAGAACCAGACGTCTTAAGAGCCTGTCTCACCCCACAGATAACACCTAACTTAGGTAGGTAACACAGCTAGAACCAGACGTCTTAAGAGCCTGTCTCACCCCACAGATAACACCTAACTTAGGTAGGTAATACAGCTAGAACCAGACGTCTTAAGAGCCCGTCTCACCCCACAGATAACACCTAACTTAGGTAGGTAATACAGCTCTAACCATATGTCTTAAGAGCCCGTCTCACTCCACAGATAACACCTAACTTAGGTAGGTAATACAGCTAGAACCAGACGTCTTAAGAGGACATCTCAGATAACACCTATATGTCAACAGATATCAAGCAAAGTATGCTTTATGTACGTACATTCCGCTTATCTTTAAAGTCATGATTCTTACCTTGACGGAATATGCTATGGTCCTACCTCATAACCCGCACCATAGTGGAACAATGTGAGTTAAACTCTACCTCACTGGGCAAACAAAGGGCATGTAAGGGATTCTAGATTATGGCAACGCTTTCGTTTTAATACCCAATTCTCTACTGTCTAATCTAAATGACTGTAGTTTGGTTTAGTTATTAGCACCGCGTCTTACTACCTGTTCGGGTTGTACGCACTTACGCTAATGTGTAGTGCTAGGATGATTTTGAGATTGAATGGAGGACTTACAGTTTAACGTGGGATCCGAACCACGGTGGAGGCCAGGCATTCCACACATTCACACTTTGTCAGAAGTGAAGGAAGGGTTTGGTAATCAGATAAATCTGTGCCAGGACTGGGATTTGAACCAATCACCCCTAACATAGAGGGCCGACACCTTACATCTATACCACCAGGTCCCCTGAAGATAAAAGCTATCGTTCAATTCCGGGACACCCTTGACAGATATTCAACAACTGTTGATATCACCGAATGAAGAAAATTAAACTCTTATGTTTCTACTAGAGAAATATTTAATTTATTTTGACTGACCTTTTTTATGTAAAAACTGCAATAACACTACCTTAAACTATCTTCCTTTACATACCCGAATTAAGGATGTCAAACTCGATTAGTCGATAACCTTAATTTGTACTGGCATCGAAAGAATCGAAAATCGATCTTAATAACAGGTTTTTTGATATATTAATTCTAATTTGTAAAATCCCAATAAATTAAGTCCATGGAATTTAAATGAAACGTCAATATATAGAATTGGGTAATTTTTATTGCAACAGTTAATTACTAAGACCACCAATGTAACTGATGACTTGGGTTGCAGATGTTTGATCGGATATTTGATAAATGTTTACAATAAAAAAAAACACATCTGTTTGGAATCTACATAAACACATCGCTTTTTGAAGTAGTACCGCATAGAGTCATGTGTGTGTGAATAAATAATGCACCCAGTTTTATTTGCCTTATAAAACATGTACCGTGCCTCGCCTTAGTTATATGTTATTATTTAACTCGTCTAGTGTTTAGTTAAATAGACAAGCTCATCTAATGTTTGTTAACAGATACACATGAAAATTAAAGGCCTGATTACATCAGAATATAGTTATGTTCCTAAATATGTTTATGACTTGCTTTTAAAATATGATCCTTGACATGTGATTAAAGACGAGAAAAGAAACTTAATTCTAAAATAATGTACGCAAGCAGCGACATCTGATTCAATATGTTTTTGTTTTAAGAACCATGTCTTACTACCCGTTCGGGCGATACTCATATGCACTAATTATGATAGTATATTAGGGATGAAGAAAGTTGAATTTAGTTGAAATGTACAAGCATTCTCGAGAAAGGAGTGTGAAGAACCATTTGGAGGAAAACATCCTCAATATACTCAACCTAGATTTGACCTCAAATCTCCCCGTCCAATCTATGACAAGGGTGACGCATAAGACCACTCCACCACTGAAGTGGGTACACTAGTTTGTTAATTTGGTGTAAAATGTAACTAAATAAAATATATATTTATGAAGTTCTTTCTGTAGTGTCAAAATTGACTGTCAGTGACTTAAAATATCTTAACATATTCAAGCAGGAGGAGACTAAATTTTAACAACTCTAATAACATTTATTGTAATAATATACTTAATGTAATGCATAGGAATCGAACTCCATTCTGCCAATCCAGAGAAAGTTGGTATAATCACAAGCTAAACCTTGCTGACATGACACTTGCACTTATAAGGGACCATTTAACAAACTCAATCCCGACCCGCTGTTGGCCTGCGAGCCACCGCTTTGGCACTTTCCACAGAATCTCGACCGTTTCAAAATGAGCACACGTGTTTGCCTACCTCACCAATGCGAGGGGGGAGGGGTTCACGGGAAAGAGTCAGAGCATGCGCAGCTTCTAGGCGCGCAGTTTGACCCAAGGACGAATCTTCTCCAGCAGTGTTCTCCGCGCCCGTCTGTCGTCAACTCGCTACCGGTAGTCAGGGAGGGAAGTTGTTTGACAAGCGCATCGGGGTGGGCAGAGACCACGCTCCTACCACCCTCGTCCCTGGGAACCTCGCCTTCCTTTGTGTGTTTAGATCGCAAACGGTTATTGTCATCAGAGTGTGGCTTAAACTTTGACGGACATCACAGGATCTCGCCGACGTTTACGTTCATTAAAGTGTGGCTTAAACTTTGACGGACATCACAGGATCTCGCCGACGTTTACGTTCGTTAGAGTGTGGCTGAAACTTTGACGGAAATCACAGGAGATCGCCGACGTTTACGTTAGTCGGATTGTGGTTTGAAGTTAAACTAAAATAAAACAATAACGTAATTCACAACATAATAAATTCATATTCAAGGTATACTTAATATCCACGTCAACACATATGTCTTTACTTTTAGAGGGGGAAAAAAAATCCACCATTAGAATAAAACCATTGCTGATTATTTAGTTCTAAGTAATTCTATGATAAAAGTAAATATATAAACTCTAAAGATTCATGCTAGCAACAACCTTATTAAAACTTGTGGAACTATAGTTGAATCATGTCCACTCGATGTTTTAAATGTGTTAATTGTTTGGGACGGATCTTTATTAAGCTGATAAGACGTGTCGAGCCAACAAAAACTCCATCTAAAATTTTGTTTAAGAGGAATCAGCCT
Organism: Timema podura; assembly: GCA_033556935.1. Lineage (NCBI taxonomy): Eukaryota > Metazoa > Arthropoda > Insecta > Phasmatodea > Timematidae > Timema > Timema podura. The sequence continues at coordinate 18,857,216 of JAVRXN010000013.1, read as the reverse complement.
AGCTTTATAGTTGGAATATAAATAAGACTTAGTCTACCTCACTAATATCTTAATTTTTTTTGTGGAGACCTATATATTTATCGCTGTTATTAGTTCGGAAACAGGTTTTTAAACAATATCCAGACTACAAACTTTACTTGGGACTAGAAGGACTCTTCAGATTATCATAGGATCCTTCAAGCTGTGCTGGTTTTGCGCTCCAAACAGAAGATTAACTTTGTTCAACGAAAAATAAACTTTTGACAGAGAATACATTTTTATTCACAGGTAGATAAACGGAACAGTTTTAAAAACACTTAAGGTGATCATTTCAACTGGAGAAATACGTGGCCAAGATATTTGCGATTGGGATTATACGGTTTAAATAAACAGTGCAAGGAGTTGTGAAGGATTGATTTAAAACTATAAAATAGTTAAAACAGTTTACATTTTGCTCTAAATTTGTTGTTAACTAACTTTATATTTATGTATTTGTCAAGTTACATAAAAAGACTTAGTCAAACGAATTGAAATTGAATACTTTATAATCTATTGTGTTATTTAAAAGGGCGTGTCCCATGGATTTTTGGTTCAGGCAGTAGATGATAATTGGAGAACTGCTTTTAAATGATATAAAAACTATTATTTTAATTTGGTTTTATTTTATAATTTCTAAAAATAATTGGTTTGCTCCCATCTGAGAGCTAAAAAGAAACTATTAGAATTTTCTAATATAACTAGCAAATTTTTTAAAAAGTGTATTCTTAAAGTGAATGTCTACCCGAAAACAATTGTTTATGTGACCTTTACGTTTTCTGATATTGTTGGCATACTACAGTATTATGAAATATTTCCCTCCCAGAAATGGAGTCTAAAGTAGTTCAAAATATAAAGGAGAATTTAAGATCCCTTATCAAGATATCAATGAGAACAGGTTACTATGCACAAATGGACGAATATCCTACGCATACACATTTCTCACAAAATAACAATCTAAAACATATTCTAGGAAACATCTGAGCATATTCTCGGATATAATTACTGTATTCTTATCCACGTCCATAATATACAAATATATTTCAGTGTTTTATCTTTAGATCATACAAGTTCTGCTGCTGGAGTCTTCTGGTAAAAAAGAGAATTTAATTTATTAGTCTTTAACTCAACTTGAAGGAAGGGAAGCGACCATTGAACATACATAATGGATGAATCTTTGAGGCTCGAGAATGACGTGCCATCATCCACAATATCCACATTCCGTTTTATCGTCGAGGAAGAAATCGACATCCTCTTTGAGGATATCACAACCTACTCGAGCGGGCAGCCCCAAGTGGAGAATATTTCATCAATCGTGGACGAACCCTCGTCGGGTCTTGGTCCCGTCCGCGACCCTTACGTGATAGTGATCCCCATCACGATACTGTACGCCGTCGTGTTCTTCACCGGGGTGGTCGGTAACGCCGTCACCTGCATCGTGATAGCCAGGAACAAGCACATGCGCACGGCCACCAACTACTACCTCTTCAGTCTGGCCGTGTCCGACCTCTTGCTCCTCGTGTCGGGTCTACCTCAAGAGATGTACTCCATCTGGTCCAGGTACCCCTACGTCTTCGGGGAGGTGTTCTGCGTCTTGCGAGGTCTCGCCGCTGAGACCTCTACGAACGCCTCCGTCCTGACGATAACAGCCTTCACGGTGGAACGCTACGTGGCAATCTGTCACCCGTTCCTGTCGCACACCATGTCCAAACTGTCCAGGGCCGTCAAACTGATCCTGGCCATATGGGTGGTGGCTCTGGCCTTCGCGATACCTCAGGCCATCCAGTTCGGGCTGCTGATAGGGGACACTCCGGACTACGTCATCTGCACCGTCAAGCAGGTCATCATGAAGCACTCTTTCGAGGTGGCCACCTTCCTGTTTTTCGTCGCTCCTATGACTCTCATCACGGTGCTGTACGCCCTGATCGGTCTGCGGCTGCGAAGGTCAAACATGATGAAGAAGAGCTCCGGGTCGTTCAGTAAGAAGAGCTTGACGTCGACGAACCCCTGCCCTGGAGGACCGCAGGAAGGTTCCCACACGGAGGCTGTCGGCAAAACGAGAACCAGTGGACGGAACCATAACAACCATTCTTCACGCCGAGTTCTCAAGATGTTGGGTGAGTTTCATCTATGTTACTTTACTCCTTACACCTCATTCAAGTTGGTTTCAAACCCACGATCTGCAACGAGGACGTTGGTTTCACCCTGGTATGGCTTTCTGGCGACTTAGAGCTTGAGGTTTGAATCCCGGGTGGATATACTAGGGTGTTTTCAAATCAGACTCACAAGCCCGGCCAGAATTATAACATGTGAATGATAATTTAATTTTTTCCCTTCTTGCTCCACGTATTAACATCAACCGGGATATTGGCGAGTTTACTCTGTTGGGAAAAGTTGGAGTATGGTAGAATTTAGAGGATATGTTCCTGAATTTGCTTGAGGGATAGGGGGACATCATCTAAAGAAATATACCTCACTACGCCGAGGCTAGCCTTAGAGCTCCAAACTACTCAACTGTGTAGAATAAAAAAAGTATGAACCTGACGTCTTTATCCACGTGCTCTCTGGTACAAGTTTTGAATATTTATCATCAAGGATTAGTTAGCCGCTCCGGTGGCCGCATGTTTTAAGGCATCACTCTCGCAATAGGCTAGACTGCCGATGACAGGGAGATTCGAGGTTCGAACCCAGGGTGTATCGAGGTTTCTTTTCCAAAATGGTTTACCACTCTTTATTTCGCTGCAAATGTGCGTACACTTCATCTAAATTCAACCATCCGTATAATCCGTATAGATAGTAAGATATATTGACCAACACGTTTCTTTTTATTACTGTCATTTTTCACATTTAATTTAATTTGATTCTCTCAGAAAGTCGCTTTAAGTTGAGAGTGTAGGGGACGCGCGAGAAGGTCAGTGTTTTTACATCAACACCTTTTTTTTTGCCTAAATAAGTAAAATATTGCTCCAGTAGAAACATGGAGTTTAATTCTTTTTAAAATAGTGATATCAACATTTGTTGAATATCTGTCATGATCATAGCGACATTAGATAAGAAACTTTTTAATTGAAGAGGAAAAGTCGTCATTAAATTCCAAAACATCCTTTTGACAGATATTCAACAAACTGTTGATATCATCGCGTGAAGAAAATTCAACTCTACGTATGTACTAGACAATGTATTATTAATTTTGGACAGAAAATGTTTTTTTTTTCCATAAAAAACTACAAAAAACACTACCTTTTTTCTCATCCTTTGTACTTTTACCTTAAAGTTAATTTCTTGGGTATTTAATATTGAAAAAAAATAATAAAAACTCGCATAGTTATGATAGCATAACATTTATTTTAACTAGTAAAAACTCGCGCAGAGAAACTCAACAGACCCGCTTCGGTGGCCGCATGGTCTAGGGAATCACTCTCGCAATATTATATACTGCCGGTGTTGGGGAAATCTGGGTTCGAATCTCGTTAGGTTGTACTGAAGTTGGTTTTTCCCTAAATGGTTTTACAATCTCTCTCCCCGCAAATGTTTATACATTTACTCTAAATTTAACCTGCACATTAGTGAAATTAGTACACATGCGTATAACCCAAACAAGTATCGAGACGCGTTGCTAAACAACTAAAAAAATAAATCAAAAGTTCATTTAGTTGTATTTCAAGTAAGAATGAATTAAGAATTAAGAATACAATTCTCTACACATTCTCTTATTACCCCCCTACCCCTTATTTGGAACTACTTGTATAGTCAAAAGAATTTAAAAGAAAACCTTTTCTTTGATCTTAATATTAAAGCCTATTAAGTGTTTTCTTGTATTAAAATGTAAAGTTATAGAAACTAGAATAATGTAATCAAATTATTTTATTTACTTATTACAATCTAGGCTATATGAAGCACTTCATGTTTGACTAAAATAAAATAGATTAAAAAGTTAAAATGTAATTTCTTTACACTCGATTTATTGATCTTAAATCTTATAAATAAAATATAAATTATAACTTTTTAAATTCGATTTGAATAAATTAGAAAATATTTTCCTTATACGCACGATTGTTCTCACAATATTAATTGGAAAAGTTTTTTGATCAAAAAATTGTAATAAACACGTTTTAAATTTGGTTTATTTAAAATAGGAGCAGCATTATATTATTTTATATTATGAAAATGTAGTTTCACCGGCAATTTATGTTAGCCAGAAATTTTACTGACTTTTTATGACCACTATACTCATCTAAATGCATTAATGCAGAATAAACTAAAAATATAGAATTCAAAGAAATTAATTTTATTTTTGTAGAGGGAAGGTGAGAATATTTTTTATAAATAAATCTTCAATTCACCCGACTGGAAATAAAATTCATACCTGTTCATACAATTTAGTTTGTACTTACTTCTTTTTTCCTTCTTGTTAAATCAATGTTATCTCTGCTTATTTTATACACGTTTAAAAAATTATAATTTTCAGTCATATATACTTATACTTTTGAAGTTAATCTTTCTACTAATCAAATTAATAACCATGTATATTTCCCTGAGTTTGATTATACATTTTCAAGTCAAAATAAAATTGAAAAAAATTACAAACAAACAAACAAACAAACAAACAAACAAAGTTAAACGTTTTTTTTGAAACGTTGTCATAATTAATTTCACTGTGAATATGCAAACCTCAAAATGAGTTTTCACATGAAACCTTCTTCATATATAAAATGGTAGTCTACGCTGGTTTGTTTTTTCAAACAGTTGAAATTTTACTAAAAACCACCATTTTTAATATTCATCCACTTTGCTAATTTGTAAAGTCAAATGAACAAACACCACTTGTAAAATTGACGCTATAATTTCCTGTACAAATGTATATTTATTTATTTAAAGAGTAAACTGTTTCAGACACAGGTGGAAATGATGTTTGGTACGAGCACTCTCAGTGATAGAATAGTCTAAGGTGTCAGTATCACAATAGATTGAATTGCCGATTATGGAGGTATTGAAATTCGAATCCCAGTTGGATGAACTGAAGGTGGTTTTTCTTCAATTGTTTACAATCTCTCTCTTCGAAAATGTGTGTACACTTCGTCTAAAATTAATCTTTCCTTATCCCCGACGAATCTAGTGATTAGTGTATATGCGTGTAACTCAAACGGGTAGTAAGATGCGGTGCTAAAACTTTGGCACGGAACATATTTCAACTAAATTATTCGAAATAAGACATCTGGATACGGGAATCGAAAGCGGGGCCGTTGGCTTAGCACGTCACTTCTCTAACACTGAGCTATCCAGGATTCGTCTCTCGCTCAGGGTCATTCTTTGCTGAGTTGGTTATAGTTCCAGGATTTGATTTCCAGTTCCAGGTGTAATGTTTAGATTTCTTTTTCAGAAGTTTTATTTAATACTTTACTGACTGGACGTGACTTAAAAACTGGCCTATGTAGCCTTACAATGGATAGAGGGAAGACAATTTTTATTTTTTTATTCATTTGAGGTATTTAACATGCACTTTCTGAACATACTGATTATATCGGTACACGAGAATTTCTATGAGCGAGAGTGAAAAGGGGCTACCAATTTTTCTGGTAAGTTATTTCCACCAACCTTTCAGGGTTCAGTTACATGCCACAATCGACGTGGGACCACGGGATTTACTGCTCCTCCGAAGGAAGTTGTGCCACGAATTTTTACCGTTCAAGAAAAATCCGTCAATCCCAGTTGGGTTTGAACCCATGAACATCGGGTCATGAGGTGAGCACTTTACCCCGTGGCCAACAATTTAGAGAAAATAAGATACATGGCTGCAGAAAGATGAAACAAGTGGGGCCGTTAATGAGGTGACTAATTTAGCAAATATGGGTTTTTTATTACTAAATAATATTTCTTGTAGCTCGATATGACTCTACACTTATTTATAGAACAGACACAACACCCCATCCCCGGACCGTTAATTCATTTCTAAAGGGGAAACCACAATTTTACCAAAGATGAATTTTCAGAGCACGTCGAGGATTGAACCTTGGAACCCTAAGTTTCGTAAACAGATGCATTACTCACGGAGCTACGTTATTGGCTGATTAATTTTTTTAAGTGCGCCAAGTCCTATTATTTGTTTGAGTTATCCGAGTATACAGACACATATATTATTGGGCTAAGGACGATTAATTTTGAGCTTGGAAGAAGTGTACAGTCATTTGCGTGGAGGGAGAGTGGGAAACGATCCAGGAAAAATACCCCACTCAGTACAATTGACCGGGATTTGAACCCTGATCTCTCCATCGTTGGTAATCCAATATATCGGAAGAGTGGCGCCTTAGAGCTATGCAACCATCGAAGCGTGTTTAGGGCTGATTATCTCCGGTAATATATTTTATACCAAGCATGATCACGCTGTAAACTCTACAACTGAAGCTGACACGCTCGCTAAGAACCAACCCTCCCCCCCAACAGCAGCTACTAGGGTTATTATAGGGTAGCCCCACGCACCATGATCTCTTATCGACCAAGGGTAGCTGCAACATGTGGGTCCAAGGCCCAAGGGGAGGATCACTAGGGTAAAGGTCAAAACAACAATTCAGTAGTGAAAATTCAAGGTCGGACAAACACGCGACACGTTATGATTGTATTTTTATTGACGCGTCTTACTACCCGTTCTGGCTATACGCATACGTACATATTACGGTAATATGTTTAGGATGAGGAAGGGTGAACTTCAGAACCCACTTTTTTTGTGAATAAAAAGAGTGGAAACAATTTAGGAAAAATCACACTGATTACACCCGACTCGGATCGAACCTCTGATCTCCTGATCATCAATGATTTAAGTATATTGCAAGTGCTACGTCTAAGGTAATGTGATCACCGATATAGGTAAAAAATTTTTTTATTAATATTATTGTGTTATTATTTAGGGTTTAATAAGAAATATTTTAGAAATGTTTTAATATTCTAAAACTTCGTATCTTTTTCGATTATAAAATGTTTCTGAAATTAAAAAAAACAACAAAAAACTTGTTTAAATAAGTTTTCAGAAAATAATATAAACATGAAACAACAATAAATACAGACAAGTAATTTTTTTCTTTTCAAATAGATTTTCTAATAAGTCTTAAAAAATGAACTACAAAGTTAACCAATAAAATATCAAAAATAGCTTCAAATTAAAAAAAACCTAGAATATAAAAAAAACTCGTAATGGATACACGTGACTAAATCAAACAAACACTTTGACATTTTATAGAAACTAGAACATACACACATATACATACATAACTAATCATGCCATTTCTTTACGGGGTAGGCAAATAAAACAACAAAAAAAAACCAACTGTACATATAGCTCAAAAAACAACTCTTATTTAAGCCATCCTCACTAAATAGAACAGTTTTTTTACACCCATCATTGTTTCCAGCCTGTGGTCAGTTTTTTATTCAAGCTATTTATTTTACACTATCGGCTTGCTAGACCTGTCGTAGCTTCATATGCCTTATAATCTAACTTGACACTAGGACAGGCACAACATCCAGTTCCCAGCCGTTAATTTATCAATGAGCAAGGGTAAACCCACATTTCACCAATGATAAATTTTTCAGCCATACCAGGAATCAAACCAGGGATTATTAGCTCAGTAGACAGACATGCTACCATCTGAGCTAAGGTGTCGGATTAGAACCGATGATAAATTGAATAAAAAGCTCTTAGCTAAACTCTTGCTGAATATAATATTGGTTTACAAATACCTGTTTCTATCTCCCTACTTAGCCCTCTCTAGTTGAAGTGTCTAACCAGGAATGTGAATCTTACAAACACACAAGGAGGATATAAACTTTATGGCCTATTATTTTCTCACTCCAACATATGTACGTTTGAAGACTGTATGTTTGAGTACTCCGCATTTATAAAATGTTGATAGTTTAAAAAATATATTTAATCAAGATAAATGCTTAAAAATTACTCTAATATGTCTAAATATTACCTAAAAATCCAAAAACAAAAAACCCCCCCCCCCCAAATAATGACCTAAAAAACCAGTTTCCACAACCGATGGATTATGAAGATATTACTACCCTTTCGGGATATCCGCATTTAACTACACAAATGGGGGTAGGTCAGGGAAGTTATAATTGATAGTAAATGTAATGGCGTTCGTGTGAATGCAGATTTTAGAAACCATTTAGAATATACTACTCTCAGAAAACTATTTAATTTTAATTATTTATTTATTTTGAGATATTTAACGTGCTCTTTCTAAACCACCTGATTGATTATATAAGCACATAAGAATTTCTATGAGCGAGAGCGAAAGATCCTACCAATTTTTTTCGGGAAAGGTTTATTCCCATACCTTCCAGGATTCTTTTACATGCCCACAATGTACATGTGATCGACGGCTTTACTTACCCTCTGAATAAAGTTTTGCTAAGGATTTTTATCGATCAAGGAAAATCCGTCGACATCGGCTGGGTTTGAACCCACTAACATCGGATCCTAATGCGAGCACTTAACTTCAAGACCACAGAGGTCGACCTCTCAGTACATTCATCTGAGATTTGAACCCTGACCTCCCAACCAAACAGAGAGGTCATATTACATTTATGAATATGTATTTTCCTACTCTGTGAGAATTTTATATTTTATTAGTACCTACAGTACATCTGTGGGCACGCAGGCTAAGGCATCCGTTCCGTTTTATTTGTTTTTCTGTTAACAGGGATAGGGTGTAGGATTTCGAATCTTAGCTGCGAATATTCAAAAAAGATTTTTCTCAGATGGATTTATTCTCTTCTTCCAATCAACTAAGGGTACTTTTCATCTAAATTCTTCTTTCCTCCTTCTCCACTTACCTACTCACTCTATGGATTTTTTTGGTCACCATATCATACCACCCATTCGGGCTGGACACATACGTAATAATGGCCTGACGATGAATATAGAATTTTTCAGAAAAAGTGTACACACATTTGCGTGAATGGACAGTGTAAAACCATTTGGTAAATCTGCCCTCCGTGTACCTGACTGGGATCCAAACACCGATCTCCCAATAACTGTCAATCCAGTATATTGCGAGGGTGAAGCCTTGGACTATTTAACCACAGAAGCGTGCTACTTTGTGTTATCAGGACCTATCCCTAGCTTGAGCTAGTTCTATCCGGTCCACCTATATACACCCTATCTTTATCTTAAGCTAATTCCATCCAGTCCACCTTATTACAACCATCTCTTTATCCTGAGCTAGTTCTATCCAGTCCACCTCATTACACTCTATCTCTTTCAGGTTCGTTCTACTGTTATTCTCCCATCTTCGTCTAGGTATTCCCATTGGGTCTACCAGCAAATAGCCCTGGAACGTTTTTATAGTTTCTTCCCTTCGTTCTGCATGCTATGACCACCCTTACATCGTCTGGTGGTGAGTACATTGAATATAACTCATCATAGTGTAACCTCCTCCATTCTCCACTATCCTAATTCATATTTTTTGTCCAAATATTTTCCAAATCACTTGATTTTTTTTGAGCGCTTTAAATTTCTCATTGTCATGTCAACTGAGATACCATATTTCGCGAACATAGATATCAACGGGCATCACTATTATCTGGTAAATTCCGAGTTATGCTACTATAAATCCACATGGCTCATTCACTCACTCACTCACTCACTCATTCACTGACATTAATGTTTACTCACTTCCAGATGAGCTAGAAACTTGAAATTTGGCAAACTTATAGCGTCTAGCCTGTAACATACGGGAAAATTCCAAAAAAGTTAAAAAGTTTAATCTTTTAACCCCCTGAAAAAAATTTAAAATGCTGGAGCAACTTTAAAGTTGGTGCGGTATATACAATACAATACCGGTAACTTTAAGTTGTTAAGGACAAAAAAAGCTGGAATTACATTAGTCTACATCCACTTGTAAATTAAACTCACTGGGGGTTTGAGGTCGGAGCCCCCAACGAGAAAATCGAGTCTCACTATATCCCATTATCGTAATTAAAACATTTTCTCACGTCCGAATTTGAAGTTTGATACGGCGAAAAAGAAAATGAAGAATCATTGATCAAATTAAGATACCAACAAGACCAATTTTTTCCCCTGGTGGCTGTACAACGCTTCAAGTATTACGTCTTAACGTCATTTACCTCATAGAGAGGCCGAGCATTTAAATGCTTTATATCAGTGGTTTCCCAAACTTTCTCAACTTGCGAACCCGCTAATAATTATCCATAGCCACGCACTTAATTTTATATTTAATTTTTATAAAATATATTTATTAATTGCAATCAAAAGGTTTAATAAATTTAAATTAACCTACTATGGGACTATGGCATATACCACCAAAAATAATGCAAGAATATTGAAACTACGTAGGTAAACATTCAAATAATTAGATATTTATTTAAAAAATTAAAACTGAAATTAAATAAGCAAAATAGTAAAAATTTTTCTTATCTTTATTGTCACAATATTATCATATTTCACATGTTTTTTTAAAGTGGTACTATAAATTGCTGCTTTGACATAACTAAAGTCTCTTCCTGTAGTCAGAAAACTCCATGTCAGATTTAAGTTTCAAAAACGGTTTACGAGTTTACTCATATCTTCGCGGGACTTAGTGGAAAGAATGCGTTTGTTTTGGGATGGCACGAAGCTTTAAAGTCAGGAACTATAAAAGATAAATAAAGTTTCAAGTAACTTTCAACATTGAGCCTGTTTCTGTTGTGGAAAGTGAAACGAAATATTGGTGAGGGGTGTATAAAAAGTAAGCGTAGTTTTCTGAAGAGATAACGGACAGATAACCTCATTAAGTTTATATAATATAAATCTTGTAAATGTGCCTCACAAAATTTCACAAACTGTTCGTTAAAAATCTGCCATTACAGAAATATTTTGGTGGGCCCCTTGGAAGATTTCGTGGACCCCCTGGGGGCTCGCGAACCACAGTTTGGTAACCAATGCTTTTAGATTTTTTTTCAAATCAATCATTCAACTGGGGAATCCTATCCTAAAGTTCTTTTTAAAAATAAGCCTGTACGATGATTTATTGTTTTGTTAATAGTCATCTAATGGCGGTTGTTATATACCTCTTAAAGTTAAGGCGGGAGCGTAGGGGACGCGAGAAAAGGCTGGTATTTTTACACTATCTTATAGCAAAACTCTTTCTCAATAAAATAAAAAAAATATGTCTTCAATAGAAACATAAGAGTTTAATTTTCTTTACATGTTGATATCAACAATTGTTGAATATCTGTTATGAGCATAGCAGCGTTAGATGACACACTTTTTAAATGGAGAGAAAAAGTTGTCATTAAATTACAGAGCACCCTGGACAGATATTCAATAAATTTTGAGGTCATCGTGTTTGTACTTGAGCAATATTTTATTTATTTTGACAAAAAAAATTAATCATAAAAAAAACAGGCTTTTTCTCGCATCCTCTTCCAACCCACCTTAAGTTTCCCGCGTTTTTTTTTTTAAATTATTTTTTAATACGTAACATCTTGATGGAACAATAATAAACTAAACAGAAACTGATAACTCTATGGAGTACGCATACCATATTAAGATGAACAATTTAAATATATTATAAATGACAGATTACACGCTACTCAAACTCGGGGTCCTTTGACTTCTACAGACTTATAATGTTCGTTCCATTTTCAAGGTCATTCTTCTTCTATTAGTTAACATCTGATCATAAATATTAGAAGATAACTTTAATTGGTGTTTTTTATTTTTTTATTACTTATCTAAATATATACAACGTGAAACAATTCCTTTAATAAGGATTCTGGAAACTCTACACAACCAATTTTTTTATCAATTTTTTTTCTGAGGTTATAGGAGCACAAAACGTTCAACAACAACATCAACAACAAAAATAAAATAAAATAGAAAGCAACTATTTAACAAAAACTACAATTTATTTTGACATCAATTTCACGAGATCTAACAAACATATTTTAATTTATTTAAAAAAATATTAACGTATATACTCTGAGGATTACAATATCAAAGTTAACATACAACCCGAATGGGTAGTAAGACGTGGTGCTAATATGAATATACAGGATTAATTTTAATTGGTGTTAAATATTTTAGGGGTGTTTTCCCATCGACCAAACACTAAAGGAAATTCATATAAACACGGGTCTAGTAGCCCTTAGTTTTAGAGTCATTTAAGTTTTTCCTTAAAGAAGGATTGGTGGCGGGGAATCCATTGATCCATGACCTGCTTGATCACCAGATTTGAGCCCGATGGATTTATTTTAAGGAACGCAGACTCAGAGAATGGAACTCAGACTCAGAGAATGGAACGCAGACTCAGAGAATGGAACGCAGGCTCAGAGAATGGAAAGCAGGCTCAGAGAATGGAACGCAGGCTCAGAGAATGGAACGCAGGCTCAGAGAATGGAAAGCAGGCTCAGAGAATGGAACGCAGGCTCAGAGAATAGAACGCAGGCTCAGAGAATGGAACGCAGACTCAGAGAATGGAACGCAGGCTCAGAGAATGGAACGCAGACTCAGAGAATGGAACGCAGGCTCAGAGAATGGAACGCAGACTCAAAGAATGGAACGCAGGCTCAGAGAATGGAACGCAGGCTCAGAGAATGGAAAGCAGGCTCAGAGAATGGAACGTAGGCTCAGAGAATGGAACGCAGGCTCAGAGAATGGAACGCAGACTCAGAGAATGGAACGCAGACTCAGAGAATGGAACGCAGACTCAGAGAATGGAACGCAGGCTCAGAGAATGGAAAGCAGGCTCAGAGAATGGAACGCAGACTCAAAGAATGGAACGCAGACTCAGAGAATGGAACGCAGACTCAGAGAATGGAACGCAGGCTCAGAGAATGGAACGCAGACTCAAAGAATGGAACGCAGGCTCAGAGAATGGAACGCAGACTCAGAGAATGGAACGCAGACTCAGAGAATGGAACGCAGGCTCAGAGAATGGAACGCAGGCTCAGAGAATGGAACGCAGACTCAGAGAATGGAACGCAGACTCAGAGAATGGAACGCAGGCTCAGAGAATGCATCCAAGAAGAGGACACCATTTTGAACAAATTCTGTAACAAAATGTTTTGTCTTCTTGTTTTGTTCGTTTTTGTTAAACTTTGTCTTGTTTAATTACATTGTTTCTTCTGTTGGATTGATTATTAAATGGATAGTAAAACTCCTCCTTCCATAGAAACTAGGCTTTTCCAGATCCATGTTTGTATAAACCTTTCTTAACGTTTGTTCATTGGAAATACGTCCCTAAAATATTTGACACCATATAAAATACACCCTGTATATAGTAAATTTTACAAACTTTAAATAGTGATGACTATATATACATACTGTTCAGATCTTCAGATAAAAAACTACACAGGTTGTATGGGGTGACATGACAAGAATCTCCACTGATTTCGGGGTCGGCAACGCCAAATGATAGCGGTACGAGACGTTGGAGTTGGCGTTGTATACGCCTGGGAGGTAGGCAACACATACAGCGCACCACGCAAACCAAAACATGTATCACACCATCCCTCCTTCCCCTGACACACACTCCTGTCAGGGCCGGTAAACATATCTTTTTGAAAGAATCTGTGATAAGTCCTTATAAGTACCTGTTGTCAGGCAAATGAATGCATTTTATCAGTCATAATTTACACCACACTCCATTTTGTTGGCTGAAGAGTGAATAGTTGCCTACCTCCCCAGGTGCATGCAACTCCAACTTTGATGTCGTCTTGTAGAGCTGCCATTTGGAGTCGCCAGACTCCCCAAGTTCATTTGGTGGAAATAGTTGTATTATCACATCCTACAACCTGTGTTATTAAATACCTGGAGATTTGAATAACTATATATATATATATACACAATCTACGGTAGTCAATGAATTGATTAGGAAACGGTTAAACGCACTACTCTCGCAATACATTAGACTGCCATTGGGGGGGGGGATCAAGGTTCGTGTCTCGGTCAGTCGTATTGAGTATCTTTTCACTCTCTCCTCACGCAAATGTTGGTTCATTTACTCTAAATATAACCTTCCTAATCTCTAAAACCATTAGCGTAATTAGTACATGAGCGTCTAACCCAAACGAGTAGTAAGACACGGTGAAAAAAAAAACGAAGAAAGATTACCCGGTGTAATAAAAAGTGGTTGATATAATTATCTTTAATAATAAAGGTCTTGGGCTGTGATATTTTCACAAAGTTCCCGTAAAGTTTGAATAGTCCGAGGTTTTTACCACAAACCCTCTGACCTGGACAAACAACAAAGTTGACGATTTCTCAATTGGGTGAGCTTATTTTTGTTTTTAAATATAATAACTTAGAGACTTACCCCTTCAGTTTTGCTTTCCAGTACTACCAGGCTTACGTTTTAATAACTTTTAAATTGTAAATTAATATATAAAATAACAACTTTTCACCACGGTGGAGTGATAAATTATTCAAGTAGACCGTGATGAAATGTAATTAATGACCCGCTGAGTTTGACCATGTGGAATGCAAAATAAAAAACCCCAACCAGGCCAACATAACTGAACGGTGCCCCGGAAACATATGTGAAATACATACTCCGGTAATATAAAACATGGCGTTTTTTAATGAATGAGCGCATTAAGTGACCCCATGGTATAGTGGTAAGCACACCTAGGTATTGACCTAGGAGTTCGGGTTTGATTCCAAATTTGTACCATTGGTATTATTTTTTCCCGGAAGGGGAATTACCCCAACGGACAGCAGGGCCCGGTCAATCAGGCTCAAGTTAGGTTAAGTGTTTCCAATGATTACACACCCTCATTCTCACTACACTGGATATAATCTAGGTGGTTCGTCGATGTTGCCAGTAGCTCCTTCTTACCCTAACACACCACCTTCAGACATAACTGAGAGCGAGGAGACTTGGCAACATTGAGGGAGAAAAGATAAGGCTTTTCTCCATAAGACCTGCAGTTTCCTCAGAGATGATATTGGGTGTAGTAAGACGCGTTGACGAATGTAAAACATTCTCAGTGGACCTGACTGGGATTCAAAACCCGATTCCCCCTTCACTGGAAATCCAGTACAACACGAGAATGTCGTATTAGACTATGCAATAATCTATGCAGTTAGATCTATATCAACACACAACTTGCAAACATCCTTAAAATCAGAAACTGGATACTAACATTAAGAGCATTATTTCGATCTAAGGAATGTAACAAGGATATTTCTACATTAGTAGTTAAACCTTCTAACCACTCAACCACCGAGAAGTTAGAGAAAGGGAGGAGAGGAGGGGGCACAAGGAATAAGGCGTAAGTTTCACCTGGTCTGATATGTCAGTGACTCAGATGTAAAGGTTCGAATCCTTGCCTTTTGTACTAGGTTGGTTTTCCTTGAATTATTTCTCGCTTTTCCGTTAAGCAAATGAAGGGACATTTCTTTCATATTTCATATTCCTCATCCCCATATTGTTATTATAAATATGCAGATAGCCAGGATGGGTAGTATGACGCTAAGCACAGTAAAGCTATCAGAAAGCTCAGAGCAAGACAATTAACATTTATACAAATAATGTATAAAATATTTAATTTTAAAACAAGAATCCTGCAACTAAAATAAAATATACAAAAAATATTCTCAATGGCATAAAAATACTCTTTATTGCTATTTGGACAGCATATTAACATATTCATTTTATCTAGCATGTATTTTTTATTAAAATATATTGTTTGAGAAATGGAAACAAAAAGTCTCCTGCATATTTTATTTACATAATTTTATTTTATCCTAGTGGTCATAAAAATGGACCTCCTCCCCACTCTAAACTTCTTTTTATACTGCCTATTTTATTTTGAAAATTATTGTACAAAATTGTTATAGGCCTACAAACCAAGATACATAAAAATTGAATTTTAGGAAATATAAAAACAAATTATAGGCTAAATTTATAAGATTTTAATATTTTATTAGTGTTGTTTTATAGGTAGATGTTTACAAAAATGATAACAAAACATGACGTATGATTGCTTGAAATTATATCTAATAACGCTTCTAGTTGTCAAATAGGGCCTTTCCTATGACAATTGGACTATATTGGAATTGCACAATTTGTCTTATTTTTTGTTTATTGTTAATCTGGCTGCATTTATTAATCATAAGGTTGATAAGTTATATATATCAGGTACATCCCTTTTTACCTGAAATGTATCATTCTTACCTTAATTGATTACACTATGACTCTAAGCTGTAAATTATACCATAGTAGATTTAAGTAAATTAGGGTTAAATTAAGAGGAAGTGTAGCTTCATTTGTGTAGAGGGAGAGTATAAAATCACCTAGAAAAAACCAACTTTCTGTACACCCAACTGGGATTCGAACCGCTGATCCTCTCGTCATCGACACCCTAATCTATTGCAAGAGTGACATCACAGACTATTCGACCACCGAGGCGTGTTTGAAATTAAATAGCAACTTGTCTTCGTTTAACAGTTCTTCAAATGCTCTTCAAGTGAATTCAAGCCAAAGTAGACCGGAACTCTACTTTAATCCATTTGGAACTTAAAATTCAAATTTCACTTCAATTCATGATCAAACCTTTTTCAAGTGTCTTCAAATAACTTGAACCAACTGTACTTGATAATCACGTCTCGGGTTTTGATGACGTCATATTTTTATTGGTCCGTCACAGATAATGCTCAGTTGTACATAAACCCTGTTCATGATCCTCTGGTTGTACAAATGGATATCTTATAGGTAATATTTTTGTGATTTCTTGTAGTTTTAAAATTTAAGGTAATAATTTCTTGGTTCACGTAATTTTTTATATCGTTTTTAAGCATTATAGGGGATTTTTGAGTAATTTTAAAGTATTCATGTTGAATAATTATATTTTATAAATGCATAAATACTCTAATATAATATATAACCCACAGTTGTCGGAATGTGAAGATAATGTAGGTTGAACTTTATACCTTCTTTGTTTGTTTGGTTGTAAAATATACATTCCTGGTGAGACTGCAACTAAGCTGGAGAGGGTTGCGTTGGGAAGGGGTAGATATTACTTCTGTAGCAGGTATTACACATTCCTGGTGAGACTGTAACCAGACTGGAGAGGTTTGCGTTGGGAAGGGGTAGATATTACTTCTGTAGCAGGTATTACACATTCCTGGTGAGACTGTAACCAGACTGGAGAGGTTTGCGTTGGGAAGGGGTAGCTGTTACTTCTGTAGCAGGTATTACACATTCCTGGTGAGACTGTAACCAGACTGGAGAGGTTTGCGTTGGGAAGGGGTAGCTGTTACTTCTGTAGCAGGTATTACACATTCCTGGTGAGACTGTAACCAGACTGGAGAGGTTTGCGATGGAAGGGGTAGATATTACTTCTGTAACAGGTATTTTAAAATAAATATTATATTCATCAGAATGTAAGATTTTTGTTATTAAAGGGTTTTCATTGAATATATATTCTTTAGTTTCCATTTGTAAAATACGTGTTCAATTTGGTCTTGAGAACTTATTACGGGTTTTTGTTCACATCGTTGGGTAATTTTATTGACATTGTGAATTCATCATTTAGAACTTTTAGGTTAGGTCATGGGTTCATTTTTTTTATCAATCTTACGTCGTCAACATCCGGGCCCTGTAATGACAAGTGTAGACACCGCCTCATTGGAATGGAACCGTTGGCCACAATAACACGGAAATGCCCTATACTTGTGAAATTACCGAGGTAAACACTTAAAAGACTCGCCGTGTTGATTAAGATCGTTCCTTGATAATTTTAAATGTCATAACTCGGGGAATAAAACGGTTCCAAGTCAGGTTCCTACAGCGTCCTAGGGGTAAGGTGTCGGACCTCTGTGCTGGGGGTCCAGATTTCAATCCTCGGTCCCGGCACAGATTTATCTAATTGCCAAACCTTTCCTTCACCTCTGACAAGACGTGTATTAATCACAACTTGTGAATGTGTGGAATGCCAGGCCTCCACCGTGGTTCGGATCCCACGTTAAACTGTAGGTCCTCCATTCCATCTCAAAATCACCCTACCATTACACATTGGCGTAAGTACGTACAACCCGAACGGGTAGTAAGACGCGGTGTTATTATTATTATTATTATTATTAATAATACAGCGTCTTGATAATCAACTACTACTTCTCATTTCAAAGTTTAGTTGGTTATTCCCTCCTATTAAGGATGTTGCCTAGCTGTGACGTCACGACAGGTCAAGATAGGATTTATCCTGTTAGTTAATTTACGTTCTGTTCAGCAGCGAGTTTTAAAGATAGAACGTTGAACGAAAACCATGAATTCCTAAATAGTTATAAGAATAGTCTTACAGCTTCACAAAGTAATGATTTTTTTATCTTAAAGTAGTTTTTTAAACGTATTCTCTATAAATCATCTACGACTTGGGCTATTTTGCTTGATCATGAAAATGTCCTGTGGGATTCTTCTTGCCAGGATATGGATTGGAAAATACCACGGCAGTAAATGTATATCTAGAATAGAAAACAATAAAAAGGTAATTAAAAAAAAAGCAAGTCAATGTTCTCAAAGAGCAAATAGTATAGTGAGTGTGTAAACTCGTCAGAGGAAGAGGGAAAGTGTTTTCAGTAGATAAACAAGAGACCCATCAGGGTGAACTCATTTCCTTCCCTCTCTCTTTCTATTTCGTACATTAGTGTCTAAGTGTGTTAGTGCTTAGACTGCTTAGGTTCGTCAAGTTAAGCTGCAACCCGCTTTGCAATATAGCTACGAGATTTCCAAGTAGGCAACGTAATTTATTCTAGCTTTTTTTTTCGTTCTCGCAATGTGTTAGCTGTCAAGTACCTACATCCATCACCGGACGCGAACACCGCTGTGTGAAAGGGGGAAGAGAGGAAGGTGATAGGAGGGAGAGTAGAAGAGTTAATAACATGCCATTACGAACATCAATATAAGATAATTACCTCACGTGTGCTTTGTTAAATAAAGATGATGATGTTAAGATTGTCACCTTCAGCTACAGTCCGATTTTCATGAGACAGTTGGAAAAATCACCAGCTCTATTTTCCCGTATTCATACGTCAAGTCATGTCGTCATCTGAAGCTGTCATTTTGGATAGATATTATCATATTTATAAAATAACAATAGTAATACATTAAAATGTTTTCAATGTTGACGACAAAAATATGGTATTTTCTAAAAGGTTTTATCCAATTAATATTTGACTGTAGGCCTACCTCTCCAGCTCAACTTCGATGTCCTCAAATCTTATACCCTCAACTTCTATACCCTTAAAAATTATTAATTAACCTCTATACCATCAACTACAATACCTTAAAATCCCATCTACTTAAAAACTCTTACTTACCTCCTGTACTCTCAACTCATATATCCTCAAACCCAAAAACCCTTATCTATAATACTTTCATATCTATACCCTTGACTTCTAGACCCTTAAAACTTTTACTTAGCTTCTATATGCTCAACTTATATACCCTAAGACCCTAAACCCTTACATATAATACTCTCAAATCTAGACCTTCAACTTCTAGACACTTAAAACTTCTTACTTAACTTCTATATCCTCAAACCCTAAACCCTTACCTATAATACCCTCATATCTATTACCTTAACTTCCTCATCCTTAAAACCTATACCCTTAACACTCAACCACTATATCCTCAATTTTCAGGTTAAAAACCAGACAAACACTCAACCAACCCAGCCAGTATTCAACCCCCGACCTCTCCTCCCTTCAGCAAACCAAACAAGATGAGACTGACACCAATGTCCCCTTGGCCACCAGTGCGTGGTATTGTTTTCTTTGATATTAATTTAACAATAAGTTTATAATAGTTAGTGCCTGAAATTCTAGAGGGCATTTGTTGCTCCGTTCTATAACTAGTAGTACCAACACAAATAACGATAGAGTAAAAAAATTTTTTTTTTTGTTTCAATGTTTGCTCGTTCCATTGGTCATTAGCTGATGTTCCATTTTCAAATCTGGCTTCAAAGCGGAATTAATATCAAACAGACTTGAACTCAGCTCGTTAATAAATTGAATGTCAATAAAGTGGAGTTCGCAGGTGATTATCACCCCAGTGGCTAACCAGAAAGGTTAACGAGGTCGAATGGAACCTTTGGAAACTAGTCACCACGTGGATATTAATTGGAATAAGTTAGGACTTACCAATATGCGACATAAGATCGTTATTTTTTGTTGTTGATAGTGTTGGTAGCTAGTCAGCAGAGGTTTAGTAAAAAAATAAGTAATTTGCAATTTTTTTTATATTGAAGGAATATGTCTTCTTTAACTATTCCGTGACAAACGAGTTTTTAAATAATCATGACCAAGGCTCGGATTTATATGAACTAAAAATTCTAAAAAAGTGACTTCATATTTCCAAAAACCCACCTAAAAATTATGAACAAAGCTCGTAATTTATGCACACGACTAAATAAAACATGGACTTTACAAAATGAGAATGTAATGAACATATTTTAAGAACCAAACTCTTGCATTCTGCTGAAAAATAGTATTTATTTACAAATACCTGCTACAGAAGTAATATCTACCCCTTTCCAACGCAACCCTCTCTAGCCTAGTTGCAATCTCACCAGGAATGTATGTTTTACAACCAGACAAGCAAAGAGGATATAAAGTTCATGGCTCACATAATCTCCTCAACCCAGAAACTGTAGTTTGAAAACATTACACTTGACCATTTATGCATTTATAAAATATAAAGATTATTAAAAAATATACTTATTCAACATGAATGCCTTAAAATGACTAAAACATTCCTTAAAATGATTAAAAATTACATAAAAAATTAGGCAAACCAAGAAAAAATTACCAAAAAAGACCTATAAAATACACATTTTTACAAGAGGGAGACAGACCCTAGCAGAGTTTAATATATTTTAAGCATAATATGTGATGAACCAGAAAAAAAGATGACATGTTGTCAATTCGAATTATGGACTTGACAAAATAATGTTTATATTTCCTAAGTTGGGTGCTTCAAATAGTGGTGGACCACCTTAAATAAATCAAGGTGTAATCCCCATGTCCCCCAAAAAACAGGAAGTAACACATTCACAGGTTTGTAAAGTAGCCATGACTAAGTTTTAGCTAATTGGTGGTGCTAATCTGTAACAGCTTTTCTGTAACCCTTCGCAATAGTAAAAAAAAAAAAAAAAAAAAAAAATGAAAAGTACGCTGACCTTATCTTAGACGACCTTAAAGAAAGATTTACACTTGATTGGAATTTTTTTTTCTTGGTGAATAAAACTTTACCCCACGTTAGCCTGGATCGTGTGAGGGAATTATAATTTCAGCCATTATTTTTGTTTCGAAGATTTATTATATCATTACTATTTCGTTTTAGTGTGATGTCCGGCAATGAATTAAACCATAAAATACAAGGAAATGGGCTGAGGGGTATACAGTTCAAGGCAGTGGTTTCTAAACTTTTGCAAGGTTTGATCCCAATTTATTTTCTACCAGAAAACACCACGAACTCTCGATTATCTACAGAAGTTCAAATCTTATGTTTTTCACTGAAGAATACTGTTGTAAACACGATAGTTTGAAACCTGCAGGAGGAGATAGTTGTATCAATAACAGTTTGGATGCTGCAAGAGGAGACAGTGTACCCCTCATATGAATGTCTAGCTATATCAAATTTCAGCCTCATACATTTATTACTTTACCTTAACAAACAATGGTACTGGAAAAGCATAAAATAGCAAGTTTGAGCGCTTATTACTCGTGAAAGGTAAATATTTGAAATCATTGAATCAATATTTATAGTTTACAGTTACCCACCTGTTAAAATTGTGCAGTAAAATATTGATGGTTGAGTGACCGTAAGGGCAATTTAGCCGGAAGATTTCAAGATCTGCTGACAGTCCTCCATGAAAGCGTTGATTAGAGATCTTAAGAAACGTAACATATTCCAAAACATAAACAAGCAAGGTGACCTGGTGGTCTACGGGTAAGGTGTCAGACTTCTGTCCTGGAGGTCCGGGGCTCAATCCTCAGTCCCGGCACAGATTTATCTGATTGTCAAACCCTTCCTTCACCTCTGACAATACGTGTATTAATTACAACTTGTGAATGTGTGGAATGCCAGGTCTCCAGCGTGGTTCGGATTCCACGTTAAACTCTAAGTCCTCCATTTCATCTCACAATCACCCTACCACTACACATTAGCGCAAGTGCGTGTAGCCCGAACGGGTAGTAAGACGCGGTGATAATAATAATAATAGCAACAAGCAAAAATGCTTGAAAAACCACGAGATATTATTATTATTATTATTATTATTATCAACACCGCGTCTTACTACCCGTTTGGATTGTACGTACTTGCGCTAATGTGTAATGGTAGGGTGATTGTGAGATGAAATGGAGGACCTACAGTTTAACGTGGAATCCGAACCATGGTGGAGGCCTGGCATTCCACACATTCACAAGTTGTAATTAATACACGTATTGTCAGAGGTGAAGGAAGGGTTTGGGCAATCAGATAAATCTGTGCCGGGACCGAGGATTGAACCCCGCACCCCTCAAGATGATTAAAAGGCTTAGTTAAATTAGCAGAGTCCAGAAGGGCTGTAAGACAAAGTAAAAATAAAAGTAACTAAAGTTTTTGTAAAGAAAAAAAAATCAGCCAAGATTTTAACCTTAACATTTCCTTAGTCAATGAGCCAATACATTGCGAACCTGACACTTTAGACCATGCAACCATCACTACTGGTGATTTTTCAAAGACATGTTAAAACCTCTGTCCGGCTTCTACCTTTCAATATTTGTTCAGTAAAACGAGCCATTTGTATATTTTGCTTTCACATTAATATTGATAAGAACGTGAACGATTGATGAAAGCGCTCATTGTTTGCTCTATCGAAATGAACTCGTTTGGATTCAGAATATTAGCGTATGAAGACCGACACAGATTGAAAAAGATTAAAAAAACCCACAGAACAATGGCTTCACAGATGAGAAGAGTTTTATTTTTTGATTTATACGATACTGGTGTGATATGGAAACTTTTTGCACAATTTGAGTTGGATTTGGGGAAACAATAGAATGAGTCGTGTCAGTCTGGTCCATTATTTCAAACAGTTAAATATCTTTTGTACGTAGATAGTTAACTATACAGGCAAACTTTCCTGTAAAAGAGGCCAATTTTTTAAAAAGTAAATATTATATTTAATGTAATATAGCCTTCCCTACAAAATTCAGTTTATAAATAACGCGTGATCTTTGGAGTTTGGTGGGCTCGTGGACGTCTGGTTCTAGCTGTATTACCTACCTAAGTTAGGTGTTATCTGTGGGGTGAGACGGGCTCTTAAGACGTCTGGTTCTAGCTGTATTACCTACCTAAGTTAGGTGTTATCTGTGGGTTGAGACGGGCTCTTAAGACGTCTGGTTCTAGCTGTATTACCTACCTAAGTTAGGTGTTATCTGTGGGGTGAGACGGGCTCTTAAGACATCTGGTTCTAGCTGTATTACCTACCTAAGTTAGGTGTTATCTGTGGAGTGAGACAGGCTCTTAAGACGTCTGGTTCTAGCTGTATTACCTACCTAAGTTAGGTGTTATCTGTGGAGTGAGACAGGCTCTTAAGACGTCTGGTTCTAGCTGTATTACCTACCTAAGTTAGGTGTTATCTGTGGAGTGAGACAGGCTCTTAAGACATCTGGTTCTAGCTGTATTACCTACCTAAGTTAGGTGTTATCTGTGGAGTGAAACAGGCTCTTAAGACGTCTGGTTCTAGCTGTATTACCTACCTAAGTTAGGTGTTATCTGTGGGGTGAGACGGGCTCTTAAGACGTCTGGTTCTAGCTGTATTACCTACCTAAGTTAGGTGTTATCTGTGGAATGAGACGGGCTCTTAAGACGTCTGGTTCTAGCTGTATTACCTACCTAAGTTAGGTGTTATCTGTGGGGTGAGACGGGCTCTTAAGACGTCTGGTTCTAGCTGTATTACCTACCTAAGTTAGGTGTTATCTGTGGAGTGAGACAGGCTCTTAAGACGTCTGGTTCTAGCTGTATTACCTACCTAAGTTAGGTGTTATCTGTGGGGTGAGACGGGCTCTTAAGACGTCTGGTTCTAGCTGTATTACCTACCTAAGTTAGGTGTTATCTGTGGAATGAGACGGGCTCTTAAGACATCTGGTTCTAGCTGTATTACCTACCTAAGTTAGGTGTTATCTGTGGGGTGAGACGGGCTCTTAAGACGTCTGGTTCTATCTTCATTACCTACCTAAGTTAGGTGTTATCTGTGGGGTGAGACGGGCTCTTAAGACGTCTGGTTCTAGCTGTATTACCTACCTAAGTTAGGTGTTATCTGTGGGGTGTGACGGGCTCTTAAGACGTCTGGTTCTAGCTGTATTACCTACCTAAGTTAGGTGTTATCTGTGGGGTGAGACGGGCTCTTAAGACGTCTGGTTCTAGCTGTATTACCTACCTAAGTTAGGTGTTATCTGTGGAATGAGACGGGATCTTAAGACGTCTGGTTCTAGCTGTATTACCTACCTAAGTTAGGTGTTATCTGTGGGGTGAGACGGGCTCTTAAGACGTCTGGTTCTATCTTCATTACCTACCTAAGTTAGGTGTTATCTGTGGGGTGTGACGGGCTCTTAAGACGTCTGGTTCTAGCTGTATTACCTACCTAAGTTAGGTGTTATCTGTGGGGTGTGACGGGCTCTTAAGACGTCTGGTTCTTGCTGTATTACCTACCTAAGTTAGGTGTTATCTGTGGGGTGTGACGGGCTCTTAAGACGTCTGGTTCTAGTTGTATTACCTACCTAAGTTAGGTGTTATCTGTGGGGTGTGACGGGCTCTTAAGATGTCTGGTTCTAGCTGTATTACCTACCTAAGTTAGGTGTTATCTGTGGGGTGTGACGGGCTCTTAAGACGTCTGGTTCTAGATGTATTACATACCTAAGTTAGGTGTTATCTGTGGGGTGAGACGGGCTCTTAAGACGTCTGGTTCTAGCTGTATTACCTACCTAAGTTAGGTGTTATCTGTGGGGTGTGACGGGCTCTTAAGACGTCTGGTTCTAGCTGTATTACCTACCTAAGTTAGGTGTTATCTGTGGGGTGTGACGGGCTCTTAAGACGTCTGGTTCTAGCTGTGTTACCTACCAAAGTTAGGTGTTATCTGTGGTGTGTGACGGGCTCTTAAGACGTCTGGTTCTAGCTGTATTACCTACCTAAGTTAGGTGTTATCTGTGGGGTGTGACGGGCTCTTAAGACGTCTGGTTCTAGCTGTATTACCTACCTAAGCTAGGTGTTATCTGTGGAGTGAGACGGGCTCTTAAGACGTCTGGTTCTAGCTGTATTACCTACCTAAGTTAGGTGTTATCTGTGGGGTGTGACGGGCTCTTAAGACGTCTGGTTCTTGCTGTATTACCTACCTAAGTTAGGTGTTATCTGTGGGGTGTGACGGGCTCTTAAGACGTCTGGTTCTAGCTGTATTACCTACCTAAGTTAGGTGTTATCTGTGGAGTGAGACAGGCTCTTAAAAAACCTTTCTGTTTCTATTGGCTAAATAGATTTCTTGTACACTTGTAGTAGGAAATGATCAATATGATACAAAATGTGTACCACTACTACTACATATACCAACTTTGTGGTTGCCAAAATAAATATATATACCGGGAAACCTAGTTGCTGTCCAAAACAAAAACAAAACAAGCGTAAAGAAGAAGCGAGAACAAGGAGCTGGAAGTTCGATTACGAAAACTCCATATTGGAAGCCGATACCCCTTTTAAGTACGAAACTTTCTCTTGGTGACTAATGTGGCCACTTGAGTTTTGACATTCACCGATAAATCTGTGTAACCAGATGCTTTCAAAGACGAGGGGATTAATGGGTGACGGAGGGTGGGGGTTGTGCGTATTTTATATCTCAACTTGCATTAAATAGGCCTATTTTCAAAATAATGTTCGGAATGATGTATCTTAATCAAAAACCGGATTAAAAATTACTTATCTTCGTTTTGAATGACTGGCGACTTTAAATACGGCCTAACTTTTTTTAAATATATAATTTAATCCTTAGTGTTCATACATACATATATACATACATACAAACAAACAAACATACATACATACATACATACATACATACATACATACATACATACATACATACATACATACATACATACATACATACATACATACATACATACATACATACATAAATACATATAACATACATACATACATACATACATACATAACATACATACATACATACATACATACATACATAACATACATACATACATACATACATACATACATACATACATACATACATACATACATACATACATACATACTACATACATACATACATACATACATACATACATACATACATACATACATACATACATACATACATACATACATACATACATACATACATACAATACATACATACATACATACATACATACATACATAATACATACATACAACATACATACATACATACATACATACATACATACATACATACAACTAATACATACATACAATACATACATACATACATACATACATACATACATACATACATACAACATACATACATACATACATACATACATACATACATACATACATACATACATACATACATACATACATACATACATACATACATACATACATACATACATACATACATACATACATACATACATACATACATACATACATACATACATACATACATACATATACATACATACATAACATACATACATACATACATACATCATACATACATACATACATACATACATACATACATACATACAATACATACATACATACATCAACATAACATATCACTCACCATCCACCATCACTCACTCACTCACTCACTCACTATTTACTTCGTTCATACATTCATTCGTTCCTTATTCATTATATCATTCATTCATTCATGCCTTTATTCATTCATTCATTCCTTTTTTTCGCAATTATTTTGTTTATATTTACGAAAGGTTAAATTCACGTTAAATTCTACCACAGTTCAAACAAATACAAATAGGATGACCATTTAAAAATCCCCTAAAAATTTTGATTAAAATCAACTCCAACAGAAAATTTTACAACCATAAAAAGTGAATAGGATTGAATAAATTATTTAATTTATCTTACAATAGTTTTTTTGGTATAATCTGATTTCTATGTCTCACCATCAAAAGTATGCTAATAAGGTGAAACTAAATTTGTATAGCATTTAATTTAAAACTGACCCACAATAGGTGTGCGTGTTGATTAAGGCGTTAGACTCGGCATTTCTGGCCGGGGAAGGCGGAGGTTAGTATTTTTATACCAGCTCGGTGAATTTTTGTGACTTCCCCTAAATTGTCCACTACTTTCACTGTAAGCAAAGGATGGTACTATTCCTCTAAACCACGGATGGGTTACTACGGCCTGCTGGTGTGTTCATTCCGGCTCGCAGGATAAACAATTTAAATGTGTGATGTCATTTACCGTGCTCGAAGTTCATTATCAGTTTCATTCATCTCACAACCCATATTATATATCTTCTGAACGAAATTAAAATCTTACTAAACCACTGAGGTCCTTATTATTGTTTAGAATTTTCATTTTATATATAATATGTTAATGTTATAATTTTTTAAAAGAAATTTTGAAGAAAATTAATGAATAAAAATCTTTGGCTCTCCAATTCTTAATTTTGTATTATTTGGCCCTCCTGTAAATAAGTTTTCCCATCCCTGCTCTAAACCATTCCTTCTTCACCCCTACATTATTGGCGAAAATATGAGTGCGTCTTGGAGGAATGTAGAGATGCAGAAAATGATACAAATTTGGGCTTAGAATGAAAAAGTGGCCAAGAGGATTGGGGGAAGTGGGACATTATTTTAGTACCAATTATTTCTAAACTGAGATTCGAAACTCGATCTCCCTGTCATCGGCAGTGAAGTCTATTGCGAGAGTAGCGCGTTAGACCATGGAGCCACCGAATATGGTTAACTTTAAAACTAGTTACTGCCTTTAAGCCCTGCTTTTCCCAAGGCCCGAGATGATTTAAATTAATTAAAATATAATTTTAAGTAATAAAGCTTTTTAAAATCCTGGATTTGATATGTATATTTTTGTGTAAAAGGGTTACTAATTCTAAAATATCATACCTGTGCGTGCGGTAGTTATCCCGCAAGGCACATGAAAGGCAAACAAACTCTTAATTTGATTGATATAGAACAATTCTCCAATGTCAGGGTATTTCGTGAGAGGTCGCTCAGCTAATTGAGCTCACAGACAAAACAACTAGTTTGATAAATAGAAAGGTTGTTTCAACGGTGGGTGTGATTTATAAACTCACCAGAAGTAAACCTCATTAAATGAACGGTCGGCTTTTAGAAACGCGTCCAAACATAAACCAACCAAAACTAGTAATCATTTTGTGACGATTAAAAAAAAAATCCATCAATTTTTTTGTTTCCTTTGCGTATAATTATTTATCCTAGACATATACATTATAATTATATCAATGGGGTGGGGATTAATAAGGTAGGATGTAGAGGAAATGTAACCGCATTTGCATTAGAAGGAGAGTTAGGAAATTATTTATGTAAGCTGAACCTAAGGATACCAGACACTATTTCAAACCCAGACATACACCTAGTTGGTAGACCTGACACGACACTTTAGCAAGCGTGTCCACCAATTGTGGGTGTAATTTAAGAAGTGGTTTGCTATTTTAAAATATGGTTCGTGACAGAATGGAGGTAAACGGTGAGAAAGTTCTCCTATAGGAAGACAAATCATACATTTTTAAGTTTTATGATTCAAAAGAAAATATCGAAAGAAAAATTATCTTATATTTAAAGACTCGACGCGAAAGTTCTTAGCTCTGAGATCAAAGTAAAGGCTTAGAAACCTAGATCTAGGCTACCTCCAACAAATACAAGTTATAGCCTCCCTCCAACAAATACAAGTTATAGCCTCCCTCCAACAAATACAAGTTATAGCCTCCCTCCAACAAATACAAGTTATAGCCTCCCTCCAACAAATACAAGTTATAGCCTCCCTCCAACAAATACAAGTTATAGCCTCCCTCCAACAAATACAAGTTATAGCCTCCCTCCAACAAATACAAGTTATAGCCTCCCTCCAACAAATACAAGTTATAGCCTCCCTCCAACAAATACAAGTTATAGCCTCCCTCCAACAAATACAAGTTATAGCCTCCCTCCAACAAATAAAATCAAATCATTTAAATGGTCACAACAGAACGTTCCTACACAACTGAGAATTGTTTAATTTATTTTGAATCGTCAGAAAACTTCCCGTCATGTATACGGCACCCTTAGTGGGCTAATAGCCATCACACATGCTCGGGATCAAACTTAAATAAATGAAGGTGAGAGTTCTCAACATCTCTCTAGATCTACGTAAACCACGAGTTGTTAAAAACATACTCCTTCCTTTCACTCTCAGTTTATACAAATAGAGCTCCAACGACTTTTACAGACTTTGTTTATTTAAAAAGAATAAAATATAGTCCCGACCTGAAACAAAGCAGCCTCGGCTCCCTAACAAATATTTAGCACCCTACTGCTAACTTGTATTTGTTAAACTCTTTTTTTGTTCACAAACCTTGAAACAACTTGAATAATTGATACATTTATCATGATTTTCAAATACATGTTGTAAAAAATGACACCTGGGTACTTAGATCTTCGCGTGTGGACGTGGTCTCTTACCTTACATGACAAGAATAAATGTAGGGTGTTCAAAACAAAGTGCTTAGGAAAATATTGGGTACAAAAAGGGGATGAAGATTATGGACAGTGGAGGAGGTTGCATTATATATATACACCTTGTAATCATAGCCAGACATCGTTAGTGTAATCGATTCTCGTCAGTTGCGCTGGGCAGGACACAAGCATACATGGAAGAGATTAGAATCTTGTTCAGAGTACGGACTGGAAAAAACCAATGGGAAGACACCGGTGGGAAGACCTAATAGATGATGGAAGATTACTTTAACTGGATCTGAAACATACAAGTAGAGTGTAAGAAGGTGGACTGAATAGAGATATCTCAAGATAGGGATAAGATTGAATGAGGTGGACTGGATAGCTCAAGATAGGGATAGGGTGTAATGAGGTGGACTGGATAGAACTAGCTAAATATAGAAATAGGGTGTAGTGAGGATGACTGGATATAACTAGTTAAATATCGCGATATGTGTCATACTTTCATACATTTGCATTCCTAATGTTATAATGTAATTAAGTCTACATTTTATCACCTCTGAGATATTTATGATAGTCTTGTGCCCATAATCATATAGCTCATTATCAAACATCACTCATTATTGTAAGGGAGATTCTATTACGAACGAATTAGATATTCAAAAACTCAAATGTACTTTTCAAAAATATGTGTCGCAAATTTACACCTGAATTTGGGAATCAATTTATTATTGTAATTTTTACTATAGGTTTAAAAATATTTAAACACAAAGGTGTTTAAAGTTATGGAACCTAATACCGAGCCTATTTAATCCAATGATCTACAACTGGAATACAATAAAACAAAATACGCTTCAATGGTTAATTTCAATGTGGGTTTCCTCAATTACCACCAATATAATGCGGGTTAACTTGTTTAAAAAATGCCTCATCATCATAATCCCAAATATTAAGCCTTTAGTAACCTTGTAATAAATATATATATACCTGAATGTTAAATTAATTACCTTGGGTTTGAATTTTGTGTTTGTAGTGTAATTAATTTGGTAGCCTGTATTTACATTGCATTCCCTATCACCCACGCCAGTGGTCTAATGGTCTATGGAGTAACTCCCACGATAGACTGGACTGCCTAATGACGGGGAGTTATTGTGGTTCGAATCTTGGGGATGAATTGAAGGCATTTTTTCAAACGCTTTTTACCTTACCCCATGAAAGTGCGGCCAAACTTCCTCTAAATTCAATCTTTATCATCTCTATTCTATTAGTGTAGTTGGTATATATGCTCATAGCTAGAACGGTTAGTAAGACAGAATGATAAAATAAATATATCATCCTACTGCGTTCTTCATACCACACAAAAACAATCAGTTTACATGTCACGTGTTTACATTTGACATTCGACCATCAAGTCTACAAATACTTTGTCATTCTCTTTGGCGAATATTTTAATTGACCTGGAATTCAACTAATCTGATTACCTGGAAAGCTACAACTAACTTCGTCATGCGGTGACTTTGTTCCTCTACCCCCCACCCGGGGGGAATTCGTCAAACCCTGAGTAGTTATAGTAATTTATTAATGTGATGTTTGAGTTTGTTAAGTCCATATCAATGGCTGCATGGTCTAAGGCAGGGATGTACAAACTTCCTTAAATCTTCATCAACTGTTTTCCAGCCTGTGGCCGGGTCAATTTCGTATAATGCCTCCATCTTCTTCTATCCTTCCACCATTCTTCCATTACTCTACTCTCACTCGCACACTTTCTGTTATCTGCTCTTCCCACGTCTTTCTTGTCCTTCCTTACTGTCTTTTTCCCTACATGCTTCATTTCCATCGTTTTCTTTGGCATCCTCTCCTTCTCAAAACTTGCTTACAGAAAGGCCAAATGAAAAAAAAGTGGGTCAAATAATTTTATTTATTAATTATTATTCTTCAAAATTCATTTAAAAACTTATAAACACAGATAATAGACCGACATGAATAAGTTTACATTGAGAATGTATAACCCTCATACATTCATGAGTGGTTTGGTATGTCTTTAAGTTCGTTCATAATATTTATATGACGGAGTGTGAGATGAGTGAAACTGTGAGATGTTGAAAGAGAGAGAGAGAGACAGATTCTCATCAGTAGGTCGGTTTATTAGATCACACTTGTTCGTATGAATATGAGTGTATAGAACCAGTAGAAACACTTAAACCTAACTTAAGCCCAACTAACCAAACCCTGGTGACCGTTAGGGTGATTCCTTTTTTTTGGGAGAAAATACCCAAGTTACTAGCTGGGAATCAAACCCGGACTCCTAGGATCGTTGCCAGATGCACTGTCCACTATATCGTGGTGTCGCTATATACAAACTAAAGGTGTGGTAATGAATTAACTTGTAAAGTACATGGTACGACAAAATCGTACAAAAATTTGTTCTTATTGTAATTAGGTGAATTTAAAAAAGTTATTAGTGAAGCATTCTTACATAATTATTCCCCAGAAAAAGAAAATATAATATTTTTATAATCAAACTAAACACTATTCAGATACAAATTTTATAAAAAATCGTTGTAAAAATTAAAAAAAAATAATAATCACATTTTCAGAAGTCAGTCATCATTAAACTAACCTCAAGTATTTTTTTGTTTCCTTTGAAATACTAAACCACACATTCTTATTTGTCATGTGATACATTCCATAGATACCCACCCATATTTAACAAAACCGTTTGTAAACATTCTCGAAAAAGATTTGAATTATAAAAAAAAGATGTTATCAATTAAAAAACAATTAATTTTAGTTCTTTAATCAAAATAACGAGTTAGCTTAAAGGCCTTGTAAAATCTAACATATAAATATTAAATTTAAAGGAAATACATTAATCGCTTTTGGCAGTAGTCCTGTAATAGGCACACAGAGAAAATTTAATAATTATAGTCTTCACTTCTTGGGGGTTCTGGGGCGCATAAAAGTCAAGATCCATCATATTCTCGAAGTAAATATGAACAAGTTAAAAGATGGAAGATACTGCCGAAGACGGGGAGATATAGGGGCTCAGTTCCGGTCGTGTGTACTGACAGTGTTTTTTCCTAAATTGCTTTCCACTCTCCTTCCACGAAAATGTTGGTACACTTCTTCTGAACTAAACCTTCCTAATCCTTAACACACTAGCATAATTATGCACATAGGCGTACAACCCGAACGGGTAGTAAGACTCGGTGATAAAAAAATAAATAAAGGCGGAAGCTTGAAAGAAAAGCTCCGCTTCATAATTCCGTGGCTGTCTCAACAAATAACGAGGAATAGTGAGGAATACCTTTGTTCATCCGTGAAACCGTCTGTCAGAAAAGACGGCCAGGCCTTGAAGGGCTAATCAATCTGACTTCAGAAACAGAAGGGAAGCCACTTTCATATTTATTCCGTCGATGAAACATTCTCCGCCGTTGCCACTCAAATATCTTGCTATCAACGCGGCCATTCATTCTCCACATAGACACCTGTCCGAGAAGCTATCTTTGGGCACTGGCCCGGTTTTGAACCGAGGTTGAAGGGCCCACCGTAAAAACGAATCCTTTGAAGAAGAAAACAAATGAAAACAAGGCCGTTTAGTTTTCTATTATTTATTTCTGTCCGTTCGATGGGGGGGGGGGGGGAGTGATTGATTTGGAAGTGGCGATGAAACGTGTTGAAGTGGAAGAATGGAAGATTTTTTTTAAAAAGATTGATTTGAATTCGAGAGAAAGTTGTTTCAAACTATCTTTAAAAAAATATGGATTTGAGTTCGATACAAAATTGATTATATCCATTCATGAAAATTAAAGATTGGGATTGATTAGATAAAAAGTTGATTCAAACACCCTATAAAACATGTATTTGAGTTTGATAAAGTGTTGATTCAAACACAATATAAAAATAGGTATTTGAATTCGATAAAGTGTTGATTCAATCACTCTCTAAAACGTATATTTGAATTCGATAAAGTGTTGATTCAAACACTATATAAAAACATGTATTTGAATTCGATAAATTGTTGATTAAAACACACTAAAACATATATTTGAATTTGATAAAGTGTTGATTAAATCACTCTATAAAACGTGTTTTTTAATTCGATAAAAGTGTTGATTCAAACACTATATAAAACATGTATTTGAATTCGATAAAGTGTTGATTAAAACACCCTATAAAACATGTATATGAATTTGATAAAGTGTTGATTAAAACACCCTATAAAACATGTATATGAATTTGATAAAGTGTTTATTAAAACACCCTATAAAACATGTATATGAATTTGATAAAGTGTTGATTCAATCACTCTATAAAACATGCATTTGGATTCGATAAAAAGTTGATAAAATCACTATAAAAATACAGGTCCGGATTCGATTAAAAGTTGATCCAAATTATCTCTAAAATATATGGTATTATTATTCTCACCTGAGGGTCCATTAACTAACTTATATCGCTTATCAGACACCTCAATCGGGAGAATTATAATTTATTTCTGTGATAAATAACTCTACCCCGACATTCTTGGTCAAGATTAAAACTAAACCAGGTTTGATATATTACAGCCACGAACACAAACTCTTCCTAACCACGACAATCCATAATCCTGAAGGAGCTAAGGAGGCAGATAGGGAGGAGGTATCATATAAGTTTATATATAAAAAGTGCTATTCTGTTTATTTTAATGTGTCACGGAAAGTGAGATGATCAGTGACAGGGCCATCCCTAACTTTGACAGGGACGCACCGCTGATATCTCTCACCCTAGGTTCTTGAGCGGATGTACTAAGCTATGGGATCTCATTCCGCACATGTTACTCAGAGCTTGACACCTACGGAGCGGGAAGACAACCTGTGGTGCGCGGGCCACGGTTCTAGTCTACTCCGCGTTTTTATCAAGGATAATACCTGATTCGGTGGCCGCATGGTCTAGGGCGTCACTATCGTGTTATACTAGACCGTCGATGACGGGGATATTGGGGTTCGGAACTCAGTCGGATGTACTGAGGGGGGTTTTTCACAAAATTTATTTTCACTTTCCCTCCACGTAAATGCGTGTACACATCCCCTAAATTCGGTCCTCCTCATCCCTAACTCATTAGCTTAATTAGTATATATGCGTATTGCCTTAACAGGGAGTAAGACTTGGTTATAAAAATAAATAAATAAAGGATGCTATTTTGGAATCCTTAAAAAATAAACTCCCTGAATATTTAAGGATATTCAAGGATTAAGGATTTAAAATATATATATCTGGGCTTATGAAGGGAGTGAACTGTTTTTATGAACTATTAATTGTAAATAATTGTTTTTTAGGGGAAGGAGGAGTAGGAAGGGGTTTCTGAGGGTTGGAAAGAAGTGGGACTGTTTAAGAACTACCTGTGATATTCTAATAACAAATTTTCAAATAATATTATTATAAACTATGTTTACATATAGTCCGAGATTTAAAATTTAAAAGAATATAACAGGTTTTTTTTCACATTTTATTGTTGGAATAATACAACTTAAAGCTCATATACCGGTTAATTGATTGTTTCAACCCAAAATAAATATAGGATAATCTTAAAAACCTAATCCCATACAATTAATTTATCACTTTGAGGGAATGTAATATAAATGTTATATTTATTTATATAAGGAAGGTGCGACCGTACAACCCGAACAAGTAGTAAGACGCGGTTCTAATAGAAAATGGATGCGCGAAGCCTTGAAATGTCTAAGTTTGAAGATAGATCTTCTTCGCTTCTACTACGACACCCACAATAGCCTTCCCGTCTAAGAAACACTTCAATAGAACAAGAAAATGTCAATATACAGGGTGTACTAGAACTATCAACACATTTTGGTGAATTTCAAACAAATTTATTAATGACTTGATTATATTATATACATACAAACAAAATATTGTATTGGATAAAGAAAACCCATACAAACCTCAGAACAAGTGGAAGTATATCTAGAGATCTTTGAAAATGTCAAATAAGGTTATTCTTATTAATTTCTCATCATTACTTCTATCTGGAATAACAATAATAATAATATTTAGCACCGCGTCTTACTACCCGTTCGGGTTATACGCTCTGGAATACCAATAATACCATAATTAATTATAATGTACTATTTTTAGAAGACTCGAGCTTTCATTACCGAATTTTGTGGTTATAACTCTCTCTGGATATTCCGTGGACGGAAATTAATTAGGTCACAGCCTATGAAATACTAGGTCGAGAAAAGGAATAAAGTTGTTTTATTTTGTATGTTGGAGGGGGGTTGTGGTAGGGAAGAGGAATTGGGGAAGGTATAGGGTCTGGGGGTGAGATAAAGGGGTGAGTATTTCCATGACCCGTGCACATTTTATTATTTTGTTAAAATTTACAACGCCTGTTAAAAGAAACACCGTGAATATTTTTAATTTTTCCGTCGCTAAGGTTTTTTGACTCAGGAGTTGAGTTGATGACTGTATTCGCTGGAATAAATTTAAAAAAAAATGTTTTGGAAAATTTTATTTTCTCACCACGTCTCACCAACTATGCGGGTTGTACTCATTTTAACCATTCTGGTATGGTAGAGGTAGTCCAGGTAGGATCCAGAGGAAATGAACATTCATTTGCGAGAGAGTGAGACCGAGAAAAACATTTTGACAAAAACACTAGTCAGAATACCCGGACGGGATTCGAGCCCTGCCAACGGCAAACCAGACTAAATGAGCTTGAAATTTAGAGTGCGTGCCCAATGACGTGGGTGCAATAATACATCTTTATTTTTGTCACCGCCTCTTACTACCCATTCAGGTTACACGCTGGTGTACTAATTATGGTGTTAAAGATTAATAAGGTTGCATTTTAGAGGTAGTATACACATTTGCATGAAGGGAGGATGGAAAAACATTAAGTAAATACCACCTTAATTACATCGAAACTGGGATACTAGCACCGATATCTCCCCTTCATCGAAACCAGATTCTATTGAGAGAGTAACACCTTAGACCATTAAACCACTGAAGCGGGTGTCAAAGATGCTAAATATACTCATATTTGAATGATGATTTCAGACTAGACACTAAACCACAAGTCCAATAATCAACAATGTTTCTAAAAAATAACAAATCATCTTTCATAATTATTCGATACGGTGATCTGTGTCCCAAAAAATATGCTAAGTCTCCAAACTGGAATCTAGACAATAAGTTTAATAATACATCTACCATGATCCAACTAACATTAAATAAGGCCTAAAAGGAATTTAGAAAAAGAAGTTAAATTTAAAGTCGGAGCATTATAAATTTGTGTTTAGCTCGTATCGTATAACGTCGCAGCACACAAGCTAGTCCCTTCTAAATGTAATGTCCTGACAAGAGTAGTTTTACACAGCCACTCCCTGCGTATTATATACAGTATATCCCTCAGAGAAGGGGGTAAGGAGCCACAGGAAGGGGAAATCAGGAGAGTCACATGGAAGGGGAAATCAGGAGAGTCACATGGAAGGGGAAATCAGGAGAGTCACATGGAAGGGGAAATCAGGAGAGTCAAATGGAAGGGGAAATCAGGAGAGTCACATGGAAGGGGAAATCAGTAGAGTCAAATGGAAGGGGAAATCAGGAGAGTCACATGGAAGGGGAAATCAGGAGAGTCACATGGAAGGGGAAATCAGGAGAGTCAAATGGAAGGGGAAATCAGGAGAGTCAAATGGAAGGGGAAATCAGGAGAGTCACATGGAAGGGGAAATCAGGAGAGTCACATGGAAGGGGAAATCAGGAGAGTCACATGGAAGGAGAAACGTTTAAAGAATGTTCTCGGGGTGTCATCAGATCTCTCTCGAAGCTCGGTCCGATAACAAGACCCACCAATTACTGGCACTTGTTGACTACTCGAGTTGAGCCGGACAGTCCGTTAGTAATTCTCGAGGTGGTCGTTCATACCGTGAACGCCTGAGTCGTGGGTCGCGGCAGCAGACAGACGGCGTGGATGGATGTGGCACTAGGTGAGTTTAAAAGAGAGTTAAATTAGCAAATATCCTAATTACTAAACATTAATACTTGTAGCTTGAAACAATGATACATTGTAGAATAAAAAATAAATAAATAACAAAAGCAACTACTTCAAGATAAAAATATTTTTGTGACGATATAAACCTAATTTTGGAATAATTTAAGAATTAATGTTTAATTTTTTCAATGCTATTTGTGTAAAACTCATCACGTGAAATGTAAATTCACTGACACGGGGAATCTTATCTTGACTTGTCATTACGTCATAGGTAGGAAACGTCCTTTAAGGTCCTGAACGTGGGCTTTCCGGTAAAATGATCAGCCAGAACATGTAGACGTTTTATAGTGATTTTTTTAATCTATATATATGTTGGGCGCAAAGCCCGAAAACGGCCAATTGACTGCTTTTTGGTCAATCCTAGGATTGGAAGTTTTAAAATGACCAAAGCCCAAAGTTCTATTCAATTTCAGGATTTTCCCGTCTCCAAACAGCCAAACCTAAGATTGTGCAATTAATAAACTACCAAAGCTTGAAATAACATTTTAGTTCGTTTCTTGACCAGACTGAGAAGGTGGCTCGCGACCATATTTGAAAAACCACGTGAATTCCAGAGGGCAAGTGGATCTCATTGATATGTAAACAGAACCGGACAGAGATTACAAATTTATTTTAAATGATCAAGATCAACTGACCAAAATTGTTTTTTTAAGCCTAACCAAACTAACCTAACCTGACCTAAATCAACGACCGTATTTTCAACTTTTGTCGTTCAGTAATTGTACTATCCTAGGTTTGGCTGTTTGGAGATGGCCAGAGCCCAAAATTGAATATAAATTAGGGCTTTGGTCGTTTTAAAACGTCAAATTGTAGGATTGAGCAAAACATCTGTCCATTGGCTGTTTTTATTCTTTGCGTTCAACTTATACAAGTATATATATATAGGGTTGTGTAAAATAGTTTTGTATTTATAACAGTAAACACCAAACTCTTGTACTTTCAAAAGTTTGGTCAACATTTAACCTAAACGCAATATCTGATTGGCAATATATCATCTACCTAGGCAGCCCTCTTAGTAATACCTAATATTATTCCCCTATATTAACATGCTTCGAGGCTATAAGTACCCTGGGCGGGCGCCCTTTCTTACCCCCTTCCCCCAACAACTAGGCCCTGGATGCAAATTGAGATATTTCAAATAATTTAAAATTGAATTTATTGAACTGTGTTACAAATCATTCGAAAATAAAACTCCTTGAAATATACTTCTTAAAGATCTTTTAGAAGAAGTTCCATTAAATTCAATGTCAGTCTACAAAAGAAAGAAAGAAAGAAAGAAAATAGAAGCTGGACAAAGAAACAGCTCGCAAGAAAACGTTTTAATGCCAGATTGCCATTTTATATATTTATTGAAACAGTTTATTTTTTTAAAAAAAAGAAAGAAAGGAAACTGACTACTCAGAAATAATTGATATTGTCTTTGACTCTATCAAATACAACACACACCAAACAATACCATTCTGACTCAACGAAAATGTATAGAACATTTTTCTTATAAAAGAAAAGGTTTGCTCTTTGTACACTTTATTTAGAGTGGAATATGGAAGTCTTACCTTGATATATTGCATTATGATCCATTCTTATAAACTGCACCATAGTGGAAACAAGAAAAGTAAATTTTACGTTTCACGTTAAAATGAAAGGGTAGTTATTATTATTTTTAAAACCACGCTTTTACGTTCAAGACTAATTAAATAATATGATATAATATGTATATATATATATACATATATATACATTAACTTTTTTAAACTTTTTAGCACATTGTCTTACTACTCATTCGGGATATAGCCTATGTACTAATCAAACTAATGTGTTAGGCATTAGGGAGATTTAATGTAGAGGAATTGCACTCGAATTTGAGTGGAGGGAAAGTGGAAAACCATTTAGGGGAAACCCCACTCATTGCATTTGATCGGAATCGAACTGCGATCACCTCGTATTCGGAAGTCTAGTCAATTAAGAGAGTAGTGCCTCAGACTATGCAGCCACCGAACCGAGTCTTTGTCAATCAATTTTTTTAACTAAACTAAATATGAAATGAATCTCTTCTGTCGAGTACCCTTAAAAATACTATGTTTGGAAAGCATAGAATAGTGGTTTGAAAAATTAATTTCTTCACTTTTTTGCAATTATATATAGGAGGATTAAGATAATTCAGGATCTACTTTTTATTTACTTTTTATTTGAGGTACTTAACGTGCACTTTCTGAACCGACTGATTAAATCAACACACGAGAATTTCTATGAGCGATAGTGAAAGGACCTACCAATTTTCCCTGTAAAGGTATTTTCTCACACCTTCCAGAGTTATTTTAACTATCACAACAGACATGGGACCAACGGCTTTACTCCCCCATCCAAAGGAAGTTGTGCTACGGACTTTAATCGCTCGAGACAAATCCGTCGACCCCTGTTGGAGTTGAACCCACGAACATCGGATCCTGAGACGGTCACTTTACCCTGAGACCACCAAGGTCGACTTCAGGATCAATCGTTCTTCATGGCAATTGCCTAAAGTCATCAGAAGATAGATGAAGTCAGACTTTCATAGGAACAGTTTTTTAGCAAATGCAAAAATAATAGACTTTATTTTGTTATCAACATTTATAAGTTGAAATTAAGAGTTAAAAGTAATTAAAATAGCTCTTGATTAATCGCAAATATGTTTTTCTCC
The DNA here is from genome assembly GCA_033556935.1 of Timema podura. NCBI lineage: Eukaryota > Metazoa > Arthropoda > Insecta > Phasmatodea > Timematidae > Timema > Timema podura. The sequence goes on along the minus strand of JAVRXN010000013.1, from coordinate 18,816,755 downwards.
AAACAAATAATATAAATTGACTTTAAATATAATATATTATTAAAACATATTTACAAGTCGTATGGATGGATATAAACTTTTTTTGTAACTTTTGAACTTTCAGAAAATGACGAAGTAAGCGCTATGTCAGGTTTACATGCTGTCATGGATCATATTCCTGCAATTTCCTGTAAAGAATGGACATTGTTCTTATAAAGATTGTCAAAATACTCTGATGTTAATGTGAGAGATATGTTTAAAATACGATATTTTTAAAAGCTACATTTGTTGAGTTATAGGTAAAGTACATCATGTGCTTCAAAAATGTTCAATCAAACAAGAGTCTTAATGTCATTTTGTAAGACCACAAGTTGTTAATATTTGACCATCTGAGCTACTCAATGTGAAGATAAAAAGTACAAATTTATTCATGCTGTTATAATTGAGTCGTCTGTTCATGAAATGAGAGGTAAAAGGTGAATCAACCCAGGAAAAGTCAGTATTTAAAAAATTTAGCGCGCTTTGGATTACACTTTTAATAGTATTCAAACGTTTTAAGTGCCATTTATTTCAATGATAATAATAATAATAATAATAATAATAATATCGTGCGTCTAGGCCGCATCACTCGTAGCCCAGTGGTGGAAAGATTAGCCAGTACTAATGTGCCGTTGTACAGGGGACGTACTAATGTACTAATAGTACATACTTTCCATGGAGGCTCTTTCCATGTCCCGATGAGGTGATGGTGATAGTGAGTATGAGGATGTGTAACCAGTAGAAACACTTAAACCTAACTTAGGCCTAAGGAACCTTAGGCTCGTAAATTTCAGTTATATATAAATATATGTTTTACTTTCAATCATTTTATTTTTTAGTTTGTGTGAACATAATCTCAAAACGGTTTAAAATTTATAGTTCTTATTATGTCACATACGGTGAAAAGTTCTGAACGAATTAAGTGTTGCAGTATTAAATTTAATGTCCCATCTTGTTTAGGAAATCTCATTTAGGTTGTCTCAATTAACAAAGGAAAAAAAAAACATTAAACCTTGAGATATTGTTTGAATCGGATTCAGAATTGTTAAAGACAGCTCTTTAATTTTTTGGGCACATATAACTCATTATAATCTTGAGGTTGAAAATTTTCACGATTAAAATAATTTCTATCGGTGAATAACAGTTGGGCCACGTGAACCCTTGTCCCAAACTGCCAGAACTTAGTTGGGCCATGTTCACTGACCAGGAGGATTATCGTCATAGCTTAGTTGGGCCATGTTCACTGACCAGGAGGATTATGACACATAACAGACCGGTGGGTATTAGGTTAGGTTAGGTTAGGTTAGGTTAGGTTAGGTTATGTTATGTTTTGTTTGATTAGCTTATAATTTTGTTGTGTCTTACTAGTCACCACTTACCGTGTTTTTCTCAGCTTGATGAAACATTTAAATCCACCCTAAATGTAGTGGCACATCAGTCGGGGTTGAGTTAGTACATCAGTACGTTTTGTTAAATTCCCAAGAAGGTACTCGTGGCCCAACTGTAATACACCCCTTTATGTCCTTGTGAAACCGGGACGAGTTAATTCCCTCTCCTCTTAGTGAAATGTTAGGCCTGGACCAGAGGCTTTTGGAAGCAGCCTTGTTCCATCCATCAGAGTCACATTCTGTCAAAAGTGTCACCAGGAGTCTTACAAGACTGATCCAGACTTACCACCCGTTACAACTATCCTCTGTAGTAGGACAGCGAATTACCGGCTGTAAGGGTCGCAGAAATATTTCACTGGGTTTGAAGTAACACGGTTATGTGGGTGGATGGAATAATCTAAGTGTATTAAATGAAATCAGTTGTCAAGCGGGAAGCTTAAAAATCATACAATTTTTTTCTTAGCACCGCGTCTTACTACCCGTTCAGGTTAAGCGCTTATATACTAATTACGGTAATAGTTTTAGGGATTAGGAAGGTTATATTTATAGGAAGTTTACCCGTATTTGCGTGGAAAACTATTTTATAAAAACCACCCTCAGTACACCCGCTGAGATTCGAACCTTGATCTTCCATAAATGGAAGTTTATTCTACTGCTAGATTAGTGCCTTAGACCATGCGGCCACTAAAGTGGGCTACAATTTTTGGTTTGTTTAAAGTATTTCTTCGTACTGAACTTCGGTTTATATATTTTATCACCACATCTTCCACGCGTTCGGGTTGTACGCGTAAGTACTAATTACGATGATGAGTTAGGGATGAGGAAGCTTGAATCTAGAGGAAGTATTCCCCACGTTTGCGTGGAGAGACAGAAAGAGAGAGAGAGAGAGGGAGAGGATGGAAAACCATTTTGGAAAAACCACCCTCAGTACTCCCGTTCAGATTCTAATCTCAATCTCCCCGTCAACGGCAGTCTGGTTTATCACAAGAGTGACGCCTTAGACCATGCGGGCATCGAAGAGGCTTATATTAATTTAATCATCTTTTAAAAAACCCCATCAGTGGGCACGTGGAATGGATGTCAGTCTCACTTATTCTGGTTGGTCGGTGACGGGGAAGTTCCGATCTGAGGTATTGAAGGTTGGTTTGTCCTGGACAGCTTTACCACCCTCCCTCAGCGCAAATGCAGGTGTATTTCCTCTAAGTTATATATTCATAGCCCATCATTTATACGCGTTATTAAAATGGTCACGTGGCCTAACGCGCTACTCTCTTGTTGGACTAGACTGCTGATAGGGAGATCAAGGTTTGAATCTATGTCGGATGTATTCAGGGGGGTTTTACAAAATGCTTTTCCACTCTCCCTCCACTCAAATACAGGTACACTTCCTATAAAATATAACCTCAATAATCTCTAAATCCATTAGTGTAATTAGTACATAAGCGTATAACCCGAACGGGTAGTAAGACGCGGTGCTAAAAAAACAATGCTAGCTCAAGACTTTTTTTTAGAGAACCCTGTCATACCATTCAAACAATCACTGACTAACGTAAATTATGTATGGATAGTGGCCTCGCTGTTGAAAAGTTGTAAACCTTGATTTGGTAAATCCTAAAAGTAAATGCCTTTATTTAAAAAGAAAAGAATATTTAAATCGGTTTTGTTAGAGCTCTAAGAGCTACTGCCCAAATGAATCACCTAAAGTTTTAAATAAAGATATACAAGGGTGCCTTTGTGGATTTTCCAAAATGGGGTTGGATTTAGAGTCCCATATTCTGGGGGTGTGGTCAACCCTTCATACCTTCTCCGAGAGAAAAATGTTAGGAACTTCACCTTATGGGAGCGAAATTTACATCATCTGAACATATTTTTGAGCTAAGTATGAGTTTTAAAGCCAGTTTTTTTTCTGAAAAATTTGCAAAAAGTATATTTGTAGCTCTTAGCTCATTGAAAAGAAACATGATATTTTTCACAAGTTTAATGAAAATAACAAAATGAAAAAAGATCTGTTGAAGAGAGAACGGGAAGAAATCCACATTTCATACTTTTTATCTTTGTTAACTTAGATATTGATGAGTCAAAGTTGTTAATGGCAAATGGCAGACAAAACCCTAAATACACAATTAAAAAAAAATATAAATCAACAGCAAAAAAAACACAAAAATAACAGAATCATAAGGGGGGGGGGGTTGAAGGACACCTCATTACTTACTTGTGGGGGCACCCATGAATATATATATTTTACACCCATTACTGTTTCCAGACTGTGGCCTGGGTCAGTTTTTTAATTCACGTAATCTATTTTTCCATTACCGGCTGGCTAGGCCTGTTATAGCTTCATATATGTACATATATAATACATATGTTTACCTGTTTTATTCCTACCCTCCCGAACAGCCTTGAGTGTGCTACTGTTATAAAGGTATCTGTTCTCACACGGTAAGCTTGTGTTTGATGTATTAAGGGCAAAGCATGATTTACTTTGAAGGGTACTAACTAAAACCATTTCCTCGGGACTATAAACTAGGCCCAATGGAAACCTCTCAGAATAACGTTCTTAACAAACTTTCACAAAACACGGAACTATTTTATTCACGGTGACGTAACTAAATATTGAACAGCCAACTTTGGCGCTCATTTAAATAGCTTTGCCGAGATTTCATTGTCACAGACGTTTCAGTGTTAAAACAAAATACCCACTTAGGTGGAAGAAAGGTCTAAGGCGTCACCCTCACAATAGGCTAGACTCCCAATGTTGGGGGAGATCGAGGTTCAAATCTTAGTCGGGTGGTATTTCATAAATTTGTTTTTTTTCACACTTCCTCCTCTCAAATGCGTGTACACTTCCTATAAAGACAACCTTACTCATTCCTCACACATTAGCGAAATTATGTACGTAAGTGTATAACCCAAACGGGTAGTAAGACGTAAGATGGGATGCTAAAATAATATGTCAAGGTTATATTAAAATGAGGTAAAACTCATATAAAGATATATCATATCAACAATGTTAAATTCTTATAGACCATATTATCCTTAACTAGTTGAAATACGTGGCATTGCCTGAGAGAAATGTAATGATTTTTTAAAATTTAAAATTTCAACTTGCGGTAGGTATTGCGTAATGCTTATGACATACCCAAAAAAAACCTCTTCATTTTATTAATATAGATATCCAGTAGCCACTTTAAATGTAAACTTTAATAAAATAAAGTAAAAAGAATAAATAAGTATTGTTGATTAATTAATGCTCCAGTAAAAAACACACAACTAATATCGGCTGATCAAACGTAGCCTCGTATCTCCCTGTGAAATAGTTGTTTTACCCGCTAACAGATCGCACTGTTGCAGATATCAGTCCGTGACTATCGTTCCAATCGATGACGAAAGGAAACTAAGGACGTGGTTTGTGTGTTGTTGTTTTTTTAGGTTTCGAATTCCTTTTGTGATTGATTTCAACACATTTCTTCCGCTATATTGGAACGGATTGAATTGAACCCAGAGCACGTGATTCATTTGAATGACTTATTGTTGGTCTGATGGTGCTCTGCGCGGTGCTACTCTCCATGTTTCCCTCCTTGTCCTACCTTCTTACACTCTCTGCTCTGCCTTTCATCTTAAGACCCTCAGTAGACTAGACTGCCAAAGACAGTAAGCTCGGGGTTCGATCCCGGTCGGGTGCACGGAGGGTAGGTTTTCCTGAATGGTTTCCCACTCTCCCTCCATGCAAATGAAGGTACACTTCCTATAAATATAATCTCCCTAAACCCTAAAACTATCAGAGTAAATTACATAAGCGTATTACCTGAACGGGTAGTAAGACGCGGTGCTAAAAAATAATGCCAAAGCGTCTCGTTCATCAGAGGCAGACATTTTTACTAAATTAATTTGTGCTAAATCATTCCGATGTGCTTTAAACCACACGTGAGTATTGCCACTTGTCTGTCACTGTCATATTCCTGCCATATCATGTGTGACGTCACTTTGTTGGGCGCTTCAAGCAACCAATCACGCCGTGGCAGAGTGTCGTAACTCGTACACAGACCTACACTTCACCGGTCTGAAGTGAATTAATCGTCGACACGTGTTCAATCACTGGTGCTGTCTGTGCTCGTGTATACTCGTGGACCGGACTTTGGTGACCTAAAAATAGTAAAAAAATGAACATAAAAATATAACAAAATTACGTCACATTTACAAAATATGACTTAATTTTTTTAACAAGAACTTGTAAATAAACCACACGACTAAATCATACGCACACTTTACAAATGGAAGCTAAGAGATATATTTATATGCAATAAAAAGCCTTTAACAACTAAACTCTTATCTTATGTTAAATATAAAATTGATCTACAAACATCTACTTCAGAAGTAATAGCTACCCCTTCCAACGCAACCCTCTCCGGCCTAGTTGCAGTCTCACAAAGAATGTGTATTTTACAATCAAAGAATCAATGAGGATGTAAAGTTCATCGACATTATTTTCTCATTCAGACAACTGTGTGTTGAAAACACTTATGTTTGAGTATGTATGCGTTTATAGAACATTGTTGGTATTTAAAGTATACTTATGCAAAATAACTGCCTAAAACTCATTCAAAAATGCCTTAAAAATGACCCAAAAACGAGACAAACCGAAAGAATATTACCTAAAAAAAGATAAAAATACTTAATTCGCCCCCTCCCCCCAACTAGTGGATCATGAACATAAACATTGTCTGTGATGTAACGTGACGTATGCATCGTGTGTTTAGTGTACGTTGCAGCTGGTGCCAAATCTGACTAAGTGTTTGATAGAACGTAAGATAGGGATCATTTTATCTCTTCCAATCTTTTTTTGACAAAATGGCTGATAAAAGTAAGTGCTAGTTGAGTGGACCACAGTTCATAACTCTCTTGACACAAGGCGGTATCACAGTCTATTATTAGCACTTAATGATAATGGACACATACATTTCGCGAGACATATTTTTACGAACTCTTACTTAGAGCAGAGGTCGTTAACCTTTTTATGTGCAAGGACCAAAGTTTCTGTCTGTCCCTGGTTGGCTCGCAATACTGTACCCACAATATTAGGATTGAATGTATAAAAAATATTCCTATTGGCTATTTGGTGACCTGGCGGTTTAGGGGTAAGGTGTCATAATTCTGTGCTGGGGGTCTGGGGTTCAATCTTCGGTCCCGGCACAGATTTATCTGATTGCCAAACCCTTCCTTCACCTCTGACAAGACGTGTATTAATCACAACTTGTGAATGTGAGGAATGTCAGGTCTCCATCGTGGTTCGGATTCCACGTTAAACTGTAGGTCCTCCATTTCATCTCACAATCACCCTACCATTACACATTAGTGTAAGTGCGTACAACCCGAACGGGTAGTAAGACGTGGTGCTAATAATAATAATAATAATAATAATAATAATAATAATAATAATAATAATATTGACTATTTCTCGTGAAGTATGCTCTATGTTGTTCTACAGCAGGAGGTAGTTCGAGTTGTCTTATCAACTGGAGCTGTCATTTACCGATTCAAATTACATTTGTATAAAAATGTAATACTTTTCTTCGCATTTAAAAGCAAAACTCGTTTATAAAATAACGTGAAATACGTAAATAAAATATCATTTTACTCTGTTAATCTTGTTATTTTATAGCAATTAATGATATATTTCAACATGAATGGGTGAGAAGGTGTGCTCCAGCCCCGTTTATCACTCTGCAATATTTAATTATTTGTTAATTTTAATTAAATAATCAAATTGTGTATTTTGGGTTTGTATGAAACTTGAAACTAGCAACTTTGAATCATCAATATCCGAGATAACAGATAAAAATGATAAAATGTAGATTCCCTCCCATTTCCTCTTAAATATCTTTCTTTTAATTTTGTTCTGTTCAATAAACTGTGATAAATATAAAAAAATTTCAATGGCTTCAGTTACAACTAAATTTTATTTTTTTGTTAAATTTCAGATTTTTTTTTGGCTAAAATAGGCTCTTGAAACTCAAATACGAGTAATTAGCTCAGAATTATATTTAAATTTTAAATGCTATAAAATCCACTACCACAAAATTACATTATTGAAAATTTCTCTCGAGGAAGGGGGGATGTGCCACCCCCCTTAGTTCATGGAACTCTAATCCAACCCCCCCCCCCCCAATTTGGAAAATCATCATGGGCACCTTTGTATGACAAAAGTGATTGTTAAATATCACATAGCTTCAAATATAAATATATAAGAGTATTTTATTATCTTTTATAACTGTCAAAAGTTCCTTTATATCTAAATCGGACTGTAACTACCGCACCGTAATTTCAAATAACTCCCTCGTGCAGGCGTACTAAGTTTATCGGTTACTGTGTTACCTATGAAGGGTTCGGAAACCATCCGTTCGGAGCGCCACTTGAACTAACCTCCTTAGAAATTCTTAAAAAGGGCCGGAGATCTATTTCTAGACTGTAACCAGCTCGTTTACATCCTACACGTTTACATCTACTTCAATGATCTTATCTGATGTAGAGCGAGTTCGAAACCCGCGGAGCACTAATCTCTCCATATATTCCCCCTTCAAGGATTTAATTACCATATTGATTAATTTGTGCATATTAACAAGGTAAAATATTGCAGTTTACTAGAAGATAACTAAACACAAAGTCCGACTTCATTAGTGCCTATCCACACAGTGTATCCACGCAATTACATCAGAGTTAAAATATGGGGCTGAAACAATAAAGAAACCTGAATTGGAAAGTTAAACCAATATAATATATGAAACACAAAAACACTCTAGTTCTTACTAAACTTCTTGTAATGTTCTAATAATGGAGGGTTAGCTAAGATCCCGTCCCAACCAACAGATAACACTTAAGTTTTCTGTATTTTATTTTAGAAATTATTTGCATATTTGACCTGATACTTGTGAAATAGTTTTAACCATTTTAAAAAAACCAAATTAATCAACTTGATCCCTTTTTTTGTGTTATCAAGTAAAGAAGGCATAAAATCTTCCTTTGAAAAGTTTTATTGCTCGAAAGTAGTCTCTTATCTAACATACCATAGATTTAATTTTTTTAAGGTTTATTTAGCATCTTCTTTAACTTCCGTCCGGGATAATTCGCATTTTAATTAGGTAAGGATGAGTAAGGTAGAGTTTTGAGAAAGTATACCAGCATTTTAATTAAAAGAGTGAGAAAAAAATCTGAAAAACAACTCTCTCACTACATCCAACGGGGGATTCGAACATCGACCAAACCGTCCCCAACAAATCACACTAAATGAGCTTGACATCTAGACCATGCAGCCACTGATGTGGTTAGCAAATAGTTAACCGCACCCCCACGTTAACTGTATTTTTTACAGACTTGTCTTACTACCTGTTCAGGTTATATCCATATGTGGTAATCAAGCTGATGGGTTAGGGACAGGGGTGGATTTACGACTCTGCCACCCATAGGCACTAGATAATTTGCCGCCCACTTTTCCTACCCTAATTTCTAACCTTCTAAATCCCCGTTCCCCCCCCCTTCTACCAGCCCCCATACACTGACACACATATACTATATACACAAATGTTATCTGTGGAATTACAGATAAAAAGTACTCACATTATTTGATTGTTTATTATAGTGAGATTTTAAATGTAGTAAGAATCTAAGCAAAGACTTAAAAAATTTAAATAAATACTCTTACACTATCACAACACACAATTTCAAATATTATATAATTTAAAAATATTAAGTCTGCATTAGCAGATAAAATATTGTTCTTAAATGAATCATCCTTCTGCCTATGTGGGTAGTGAGAATAAATTACCTTCTCAGACTTTATTTTTTAATCGCTGGGCCCCTATAAGTGTGAATCGGCGGATAATACAGACGGATAGTAAAACGGGGGGCGGATAATACAGACGGATAGTAAAACGGGGGACACGTAGAGATGGTGATAACTAAGTGAGGAATGCCCACAAATCCACTCCTCACTTTGGTTCGATTCCTGGTCTAAGCGTTATCGCACGTCTAGTTTCCTGGTAAAATGACCGTGAGATGAGATCTCGCCGCCCTTTCCACTATCGCTAGTGACAGGGTCATGGGGGCGGAGGGGGGCGGGGGTTATTCACTGCCTCTAACGGGGGTTTGACCAAAACACTTTGAACTGTTCAGGCTATACGATTATGCACTAATTACGATAATAGTTTTAGGGATTAGGAAGGCTATATTTTAGAGGAAGTGTACCCCTATTTGCGTGGAGGGAGAGTGGAAAAAAGTTTGGATAAACAACACCAACTACACCTGACAGGTTCGAACTTTGATTTCCCTCCGTCATCAGCAGTCTGGTCTACGACGAGACTATCGCCTTAGACTGCCTGACCACCAAAGCGGATTTCACCGGTTGTTGTCGACGGGTTATCTTACACGACGAGAAGAATAAAACATCTAATATGAACGTCACTCTCAAACAACAGGTGTAGGCAAACACATATGGGGGCAGATAGGATGGTAAGATCCACTTTTTGACACTTGGATACACATAACACTTTCAAGGTAACAAAATAATAATAATTAAAATACTTTTATCTATGTGTTTAAAGTAAAACAACTTAAGGATGCTGTCTACTATTTAGAGTATGACGTCACTTCTATCAGACATAGTTCTTTGTGGATCAGTTGTAATTGTAATGCAAACCTGTAAACTTTGTTATGTTTAACAAAGGATTTCAGTCACCAATTAATAAATGTTCAATAACCTGGCATCGAACATTGTTCTTTATTAACCAGTGGCTATAACCAAAATCAGTATGCTTCCGGTAACCAAATGGTTAAAATGTGCAATGAACAACAGAACAAATAAGAAGAAGGTAACAAGAGACTAACGAAAGATTAAGGAAGGTTTCAACCTGTGACGTCACGTTAGGTCAAGTTAGTATTCCCCAAGTTAGTGAACTTACGTTTTATTCAGAGAGTTTTAAAGATATAACGTTGAGACAAAAACCATGGATTCTTAAATAATTCTAAGAATACTCCTACAGCGTCACACAATTATTATTTTTATCATGAAGTAGCCTTTTTATAAAATTAATTTTTTATAAATCCTTTACAACTCAGGCTATTTGGCTTGATCATGAAAATGTCCTGTGGGAATCTTCCTTCCAGAATGTAGATTAAAAAGGTAACAAATGTATATCTAGAATAAGGAACCAGGAAAAATGTAATTTTAAAAAGAAAGTTTACTTTTTCAAGGAGCAAATAAGATAGTGAGTGTGTAAGCTCGTCAGAGGAAGAGGGAAAGTGTTTTGAGTAGATAAACAAGAGACCCATCAGGGTAAACTCATTTCCTTCCCTCTCTTTCTATTTCTTACAGTGATGTCTAAGTGTGATAGTGCTTAGACTGCTTAGGTGCGTCAAGTTAGGATGCAACCCGCTTCACCAAATAGCTCCGAAATCTCCAAGTACAACGCCGTTAAGTAAAAATAGTAAATATTTAGTATCAATGAATGGTATTAAAATCTACCTTTAGCATATATTTTGCTGGATGTAAATTTGATTATTTCTACAGAAATGAGAATAGTCTGGTATTATTTACAAAATAGACTACAGAACTTAGTATTTACTGACAAATACATTTCCGTTATGTAACAACATAAAAGGCATGAAAAATAAGAACCTGTGAGATAAAAAGTTCCATTCTCTATAATCCCTTCAAAAAAGTTGGATACATGTCAAAAGACTTAATTTCCAATTCTATTTTATTTTATAGCTTGTCACAAAAGAAAACTATCTGAACAAATCTGTAAGCTTAGGAGTTTATTTAAATAATATACTCTCTAGGTAAGAGTGTACAATCTTTTTCAATACATTCTAGACTCTCCTTTCACTAATACACATTGCAGATTATTCAGAATCTCTTTATTCTATTCCCTATTTAAAAGCCCATCATATTTCGTAGATATTACCTAGCTCGAGTGTGTAATACAGCACAAACAAGAAGTTTTAAGAGCCCACATACCTTCATGGATAACAACTAATTTAGGTAGGTAATGCATCCCAAACAAGACGTCTTAAGAGCCCATATCACAATATGGATAGCGAATAATTTAGGTAGGTAATGCATCCCAAACAAGACGTCCTAAGAGCCCTTATCACCCCACAGATAACAACTAACTTAGGTAAGTAATACAGCTAGAACCAGACGTCTTAAGAGCCCGTCTCACCCCACAGTTAACACCTAACTTAGGTAGATAATACAGCTAGAACCAGACGTAACTTCATAGTGAGACTTTCTGTTTTCTACTTTAAAATAGGGTGAAGGAACGAGGTTAGATATATTTTAAAAAGTACTGAAACATTGAAAAATATATAATTATTTTAAAATTTAAAAAATAGGAAATTTATTTCAAAATCAGGGTTCAGTGATGTCAAGGAAAAAACTGGACTTTGATATTTATAAATTATTATGTTGAGGGCATTTAATCCCATTGATTTGTATCTATCAGAATATATTTTATAAAAAAACATTATCCAAAATATTTGATGAGGAGGGTTATAAGTATTACTGCCATAACTTAAATTGTTTAATTTTAATTTTTTATTAAAACATTAATATTTCTTAGAGATTTAAATCAGCACTTAGTATAATTAAGCTCACTAAGTTTTGGACTTGATTGTATTTTAAAAATAAGTTCATACTAACTTCAAGAGGACTATATCGGTTTGTAACAAACTGTACACAATAACGCGGAACGTTTATATAAAACCAATCATGATAATGGCTGGATTATTAAAAGGACGCCAATGTTTCGTGTTTATTTTACAGGCAAGACAATTAAAACTAATTTGGATAGAAATTTAATCCAAACTGGACCCACCCCAAATTTGTTTGATAAAAGTGGGTGTAGAGAAAAACCTAGGCTGTAATTTATTTATTATGAAAATAACATTTTACTACCTATCCTAAACTTTGGTTAAATCAAGTGAAATGCCAAACATTTGGAGTGTATCAACTTATTTTTAAAATTCAACTACGACTGTTTAAGGAACTTTCATAATCTGGATTAAGTCCAAGTATTGTTTAGGCAACTAATCAGGGCCAGGGATTTGATGACTAAACATGTGTTTATGGTATATCGCATGGTACTCTGATTGTAGAAATGTTTTTTATAAGAATATATTTTCATATTTGGTCATAATTTTATATCCTTTATCTTGAGCTAGTTATATCCAGTCCACCTCATTACACCCTATCTCTATCTTGAGCTAGTTATATCCAGTACACCTCACTACACCCTATATTCTTCAGGTCCATTCTAATGTTATCCTCCCATCTATATCTAGGTCTCCCCAATGATCAATACCATTGGATTTTCCAGTAGATACCTCAAACGTGGTTCTAGTTTAAAATTTATATAAAATATTTAAACATTGCGATGGAATTTCAATTAATAATTGTGAATTCTATGTGGCAATTTTTTCAAACGACCATATATATTAGACACAGATGTTTTATTTTTAATGTAGCTTATTTGATATGAAAACCAAATGGCAGTGTCTGCAATTAATAACTATATAAAAAGAACTTGTTTAATATGTTGAAAATATTTGTTTTAAATTCTGTAAATGTTTTGTAAATACATGAACACTCAAACAGAGAGATTCTTCCTTCCACAGTTGCTGGACGGAGGGAATAATATAGGTTTTAAAATTAACTTCGCACATTCTTCTTTCACTCGGCTGGAATTCCACAATTCTGGTAAGTCACCGAAACTAATTTTGATAAGGGTTCCGACCAAAAGGGGGTAGCTATTATTTCTGGAACAGGTATTTGTACATTTTTTGTTTATGTTTAACGGAATAAAAAAGAGTTTATATGTGAATAATTTTTTTATCGGACCCAGATTTCTTTTAATTTCAATTAGTAAAAAAAATACCTTTATTCACTTGAGGTATTTAACTTGCACGTTCTGAACTGAGGGATTATATTAGCACACGAGAATTTCTATGAGCGAGAGCTAAAGAGCCTACCAATTTTGTCTAGAAAATTATTTTCACATACCCTCCAGGTTTCTTGTACATTTCCACAATCAAAATGGGTTCCGACGGCCCTAACTGACCTCTGTAGGAGGTTGTGATACGGATTTTTATTTTATATATTTTTTTGTTATACCCCACTCTCCATCCCTTTATTTACGACCACAAATAATATAAAAGGGAGGGGGTGAAGCTAAGGAACATACAAAGAGGGAACTCATATGCAAGATTAAATAACAATAATATAAATAGTTTATTCAAAGTAATAACAGCAAAGCAGAAATCTTTACATGGTCTCAAAAACCAAACTGAGTTCTGTTGAAAATCATAAATAAACAAACAATTATTTTTACGCGAAGTTAACTTGATAGAATATTGCTTTATACTTAATATCTCTCACAATCAAATGGGTCAGTCTTGAAGAGACAGAACAACCCATAAAGTCGATTAAAGTACACATAATACAGTACGTAATGTTCATATAAGGCCTTATGGGCCTCATTACACTGTTCCGAAAGTGCCCGATTCACACCAGTGAATGCAGACTTTAAAAACATTAATTATATTTATTAGACATTTTAAAACACACGAGAGTTTGGCAAACAGACCTTAGTCAAACTCCCGTAGGACTATCTGATCTAGACTCAAAATTTGGAAACGCACACTAACTTGCGATTCGAAAAATGTTCTACAATAACATTAATCTCAAAATTAAATTTATCTGTCAAAAAGGTTACGTTACAAAGGTTCTATAATATAAATATAAGACACAGAAAATCAAAATAATTACTAATAACCATAATTTTAAAAAAGGATTAATTTTAACGTGTCCAACACAAAACTAACTAATACTTGTGGCTATCTAAAAGATCAAGTAATACAGCCGACTCTAGCGCCCAAGTGGCGACAGACAAATTATAGAGTCTCATATCAAAAATAAAGTTCAGGTAAAAGATTGATTAAACAGAAAAATTACGCCGCCCAACTTGGCTAACACTAAAAATTAAATTTATATTAAAGTACAATATATAAGTTGCCATAGTTATAGTCCGTAGTCCATGTCCAGGACAAGACTCTTCTATCAAGCATTGATTGAATAGTCAATTTTACAACACACGCGCATCACATTAAATAGGGTTTTTGTTGCTAGGGGGGCAAGGTGGGGGAAAAGAACATTCGTCGGTGACATCCTTCTCGAAGCAATCGAACGTCACGTAGCCCATTTGGTGTTGGAGCTCCATCCACCTTCTAGAACATTTCTTCTATCATCTGATGTTCTCGTAGTTCACGTTTCTGCCATCAGAGTGCAGATAGGCAGTCTTCCTCTTGTAGAGTTCTGCACGGCCCACTTCAGTCTTGCTTTGATCAAATTGGTGCGGACATCGTCTGTCGGGGCCTCGTAGATAGCTTGGTCAACTGCCCATACAAGCCTTCTATTGGTGCTGGTCCGTCTTGGTGGTTGCTCTACCCAGAGGATACATTTGGTGAGTACATGAACAGTATATATTATTATTCTATTGAATTGTTATAGAATATTGTTCAGAATTGTCTATTATATTGTACCAAACTATGAGAACTACGATAGAGAAGAGTACTATTGTAGGGATTTAATATTATTTTCGATAATATTTGGAGCGGGTAGTATGATTTCAAAGGCAAGTTACGTGTGAAGGTTTACATTGGGGCGAGTCTTATTGTAACACAATGTTACAAACAGACATATGTCAACCTCAGACTGGGTTTGAACCCACGAACATCGGGTCCTGAGTGGATCACTCTACCCCAAGACAACCAAGGTCGACCATTTGTAAACGTTCAAAATGAACGCATCGACTAAATTAAACTGTAATAAAACGTGTGCATTAATTTCGATTATCTGTTTAGATTTTTGAGCAATTTTTGGTAAATTTGAAATCGTTTATTGAATGACAATCAGTTTTTCTGAACTAGTAGAAACGACCTAAGCTTTGGCCGCGCTTCATCATAAAATCAGTGCAAAAGGACCAATCAAATTTCAAAACCTACATAACCTATCAATAAGCACGCTCCAAAAACAATCGACTCAATACGCGCATGCACCTACAAATTGAGATCAAACGTATAACTGCGTCTACTGTTATGAAATTATTTGAAATGGCTCGTTTACTAAAGTAGCCTTTATCGTTTTTGCTCTATGTTGATATTTTTCACTAAACAACGTAATAATCAGAAAACATTCATCGTGACAGAAATCTAAAATATCTGTTTATCCACTAGAATATAAAAAATATTGATAACCTGATTTTTTAAGTTTATGCGTAGAAATTTCTTCTAAACCACCCTCTCAATTTGTAACCATTAGAATAAGTATTTTTATAATCCTGGTGAACGTAAATAATTAAGAGAACATATCGGTTGATGAATGAAGAAGTTCTAAGAAGAGTAAATTAAAAATAGAACTCTTCTGCAGATGGTGCTGCTAAGAAAGGTCAATTGGATGGCTCATATTATGAGAGGAAATATATTGTTGAGTGACGTCATATCGGGCAAGTAGAAGGTTTTGAGAGTAACAGGAAGACCACGGAAGTAACCGATGGATGACCTCAAACAAGGAAGGACGAGGAAGTTTCAATGATATATATATAAAAAAAAGGTAATTCTCTGATATATCTCAATTTGGACAATTCAATGGACCTAAGGACATAATAGTTCTAAATTTTAAAATTTTACTTTATTATATTGCTGGCCAACAGTCGTGAGGCCATCACTGAAAATTACACAAGTAACTTACAAGCACGTATAGTAATAAAAATATAAAGTAAACCAAACAATCATAACTAAATATTGATACATACTGACGAATAGTTACAAGAAATAGAACATAATAATAACAGTAAAATAATAAATACATAACCTGAGGGTAGTAAAAGCATATATTATTTAACAAAACCAGTAACAATGAGTAAACAAACAAAGCAGAGTAGAGTAAATGTAAATATTCGAGGCAGAGCCTCTACATGGTAAATTAGTGATGAAGGATTTCCTTAAATGTGTATCTCTGAGTTTGGCTTTTCTTTTGTTATTAAAGTTGAATTTGACAAATATGGATTTAGCGCTGTGGATACAATGGCCTACAGGGGCTCAACTTTTAAGAGTTGTCGAGAGAGAATAATTTTGGATCACAAGGGGCTCGAGGAGGGGGGACATGATCAAGGCCAAATTTACAACAAATTTTGATATTGAAAATATTTATAATAATAGTAATAATAATCTTGGTCGTGAATGAACTAGAAAATATATATAGTAAGTAAAGATAGATGATTCATATATAACAAAGAATAAAAAAGACATTTCCTGCGCAAATCTTTTTTCGGGGGGGGGGGGGATTACAAGTTGACATGATAATAGGGACATCTTTTATTCCTCCATATAAAATAAAATTGAGAAGAAGAGAGAGAAAGTAGAATATGATAAAAGATAAGAGATAAAAGAGTGGGTGTAACCGAGATTTGTCAAAGAGGATACCACGTCTGAGGAAGGTAAGACTGAGTGAGTAAGCTGACATGAGGTGACTTGAGGCCGCGCAAAGACTTCTGGGGGATTGACGGGCTGAAAAGAATAAGGAGAGAGGGGTTTTTAGGAGGAATAACGTTGTGGATAGCGGTCTCTAGAACAGAGGCTCCTGTGAGTGTTGGTGTGAATAACGTTGTAGATAGCGGTCTCTAGAACAGAGTCTCCTGTGAGTGTTGTGTGTGAAAAGCGTTGTAGATAGCGGTCTCTAGAACAGAGGCTCCTGTGAGTGTTAGTGTGAACAATAGATAGCGGTCTCTATAACAGAGGCTCCTGTGAGTGTTGGTGTGAACAACGTTGTAGATAGCGGTCTCTAGAACAGAGGCTCCTGTGAGTGTTGGTGTGAACAATAGATAGCGGTCTCTATAACAGAGGCTCCTGTGAGTGTTGGTGTGAACAATAGATAGCGGTCTCTATAACAGAGGCTCCTGTGAGTGTTGGTGTGAAGAGCGTTATCTATCTGTCCTCAATATCACACAACTGTGAGATAATCTAACTACTCACTATCCTCATTATCACACAGTTGGTATATACTCACTCTCTTGCTAACCTCATCACTAACAATGTATTCTCTGAATGACACTCTATATATTATAAATCAGTATTTATTGCCAACTACAAGATAATATTTTAAAAACTATTTTTATTAGCATTTATTATAATGAAACGCGAACGTGTTATATGTTCTAGCTCTGTTTATATTTTTATGATAATCAGAAAATGCAATAATATTAAAGTATTTTGATTTAATTTAATTTGTGAAGCGTTTTAAGTATAACAACATTTATATATTTTTCACAATTGACTTTACAAATTCCTTGCTTCAATACTTTAAAGGTCAATATCGTAAACATCCAGAGAGATTTTGTTATGATTAATATTTTGTTAAAAATAAATTATATACAACACTCGAGCTAGCTAAAAACATTTTTTTGATAATTGCTATACACTCCCCCCCCCCTGTTGTTTACATGTTCTTGCTGTGACAACGATGAGGAATATACAATTTAGTGAAAATATATCCACACTTGCGTGAAAAAACTATTTATGAATAAATGACCTCAGTACACCCAACTAGAATTTGAACCCTGACCACCAAATAACCGTCAAAATAGATTAAATGCGCTTAAAACTGTGTGCCCATAGACGCTTTTCTTAAGGATTTATTTTATATTATTTTGAAGTGTTTTATTTGCTAAAACTGGTAAGTTGACGACTTGACTTCCTTTTTATTCCCATTTTTCATATTGATGAATGTTTTATCGAATATAACTTGACACCTTTATTCTCTATTAGTCTTCAAGGACTAATACCTGCCACTTACCACGATTATATCTTTGCCGCTATCGAGTAAAGGCAGGAGAAATCCATTCTAAATCAAAGTCTGAGAAAGGTTTCGTTTGATAAAAGGTACGTTTTCCTTCTCTTTGCCTTTTCCTGGAAAATGTAAGGGGATGAAGAATTCACAAGAATACCTCAGTCAGATGAATGGCTGACTGGAGGTATAGAAGGTATTAGAGTCGCATGGTGGTTTGGTCAGCACGTCATCAGAGAGGTCAGGGTTCGAATTCAGTTAAACTGGGGCTTGTTTTCCATATTGGATTGTAACTAATCTCCTCTTGTCAATAATTCAGGTACATTTCCCTCCAAACACTGTTTTCCTAGATTAAGTACTGTCCAATTTTCACAGGAATGCTCTTTTAGACTGTGCAGACATATTTTGTTGCTGCCAACATTGATAAAAATTCACCATATTATTATTTTTCGTAACCTACCCCCCGTGGACTCGATTTCTCAGGATAGCTTGCGGGAGGGGTAAGGTTATAGACAAGGTAGTTGTGTGAATTCGAAATAATACGTAGGTTTACGAATTTTAACTTAATAGAATTTATTAAAAGTTGATTAAAAAATGTGATGTTTAAACGAAAGATAGAGAAATAAAGAGACTTTGAATTGACTGACACTGCGTGTGAACCGCAAAAAACTCGATCTCAGGACCCTTGGCTCGAGGGGATGCCCTCTAAGTGCAAGTGCTACTGATGACCCGATGATGTGGTTTGATATGGTACGACGTCGGGAAGCTTAACTGCCGCGATATCGATGGAATTGGTACAGGCCCGATGCCAAAAAAATAAGTCTTTTACACCCCGTTATGGCCCCTTTCCTTGCCAACTAGTTAAACATTGTTATGAATCGTCAGCGTTCTATTTTAAACTTTCTAGTTCATTAGTTAATATAAGCTAAGGCAGCACTTTTCAACCCGTGCCTCCACTCGAGTTATGTAAATCAAAACAAACATTGCTTCGTGGTTATGACATATTTTTATTGTATATGTTATTGATAATATCTATAGACTCATCGTTCGTCGTGACGAGATCTCGAACTGGACCGAAACCAGAGTGGCGGTGAGTGGCGCTGTTCTGCCACTCTCGTTTATCATAGCCAGGAAACGTTTGTTCTCCTTATCAAACAGTACAAACAAAAACTTGAGCTATGCTGCTCTACCGCTCTACCACTCTACCACTCTACCACTCTACCGCTCTACCGCTCTACCACTCTACCACTCTACCACTCTACCACTCTACCACTCTACCACTCTACCACTCTACCACTCTACCACTCTACCACTCTACCACTCTACCACTCTACCGCTCTACCGCTCTACCGCTCTACCACTCTACCACTCTACCACTCTACCGCTCTACCACTCTACCACTCTACCACTCTACCACTCTACCACTCTACCACTTGCCACTCTACCACTCTACCACTCTACCGCTCGCCACTCTACCACTCTACCACTCTACCACTCTACCACTCTACCACTACCACTCGCCACTCTACCACTCTACCACTTGCCACTCTACCACTACCACTCGCCACTCTACCACTCTACCACTCTACCACTCTACCACTCTACCACTCTACCACTCTACCACTCTACCACTCTACCACTCTACCACTCTACCGCTCGCCACTCTACCACTCTACCACTCTACCACTCTACCACTACCACTCGCCACTCTACCACTCTACCACTTGCCACTCTACCACTCTACCACTCTACTGCTCGTCACTTGTATCGTAGCCGAGACCTTAAGGTTTAGCTATAATTACCTCATTTAGTTAAGCAAAAATTTCTTGTAATAGTTATTTTTTTTTACAAAATTGCTTCTTTTTATTTTCGACTTGGACTACCAAATTTCACATCATTCGTACAACAATGTTGTGACATAAGCCGTTCTCGAACAACCGGTGCAACCCTGCAACTTGTTGCAAACTTAAGGTAAAGAAACTTAATAATTTAAATTTAAAACTCGTTTTAAGTGAAGTGCTTTGAGGTTTATTTATAATAGTACCGCGTGTTTGAGAAGTTTTACTTTTGAATGCTGACTGGTTCACCATTACCGGGTCTGGAATAATGTGACAAATACAAACAAAACAAATTATTATTTTTTAGATATAGCTTAGAATAAAACGAGCAGCAAAGAAAGGCTTTCACAAAATTATTTTGAATTTGTGTATACACACACACACACACACCACACACACACACACACACACACACACACACACACACACACACACACACATAAATATAGGCATATATATATATTTGAAGGATATTTTCCAGTCAATCGCTTTAGAAGTGAATCCTCCAGGAATAATACGTTTGAAGCCAAAACTTACAATTGAAATTCAAGTAGACGTAATTCTCTCTGAGAGGATTATAGCTCTCTTCAAATACGATCTGTGGAACATTAACAACAATAGCATCGATATATTTCCCAACCATTGTTAGAGGAGTAATAATGGTTAATAGATGAACTGGGGGAAAAAATAGTATTCACTTGTTTACTCAGACGTAGAGGATTGAAGGTAAAAATCTGTTTTCATATCTTAAGCGAGATAAAGCAATCGATATAAGAAATGTATTGGAATTTTCCAGGAAACGAAAGGCTGATGGTTTGTGGTTTTATTGTTGAATGAGTTTTGCACTAAACTCTAAACATCACTTGGGAGAATCTTTTGAAGAGCCTAGATACCAAGTTTTTGCCTTATCGGTGAAATGGTTTCGGGTCCAGGCCGAGATACAGACAGACAAACAGGTGGCATACGCGAAAACCATATTTTCTTTTTAAAGAGTTCATAAAATGTTGACATTCATCAAAATCTCGAGCTAAATTTTTTTTTACGATCACAACACTTTCTCTCGCTGAGGGGTCAAGATAAAGTCAACAAGGTGTTAACTAACACACGTAATTATTATGTTTAAATTCCATAATATTGGTTTAAAAATTATTTATGAATTATATTAGCTCAGCTGACCAACTAATAATAATTTGGAAAAGAAGTAAAGATGAAAATTCTCCGCTAAAAATCATTGAATCCCATGAGAAAGCGATGTATTCATAAAAGCTTTGATAATAATATTGAAGTATTAAAATGTCTGGTCTACAGTGGACCCAACGCTGGTTACACAATCAACCACCAAGCGCTATAGTCGATACCTGAGTGTACTAATAAAACTGTAATAGCTGTTATTGTAGCTCATTTAATATAATTTTTCATTTTAGAATATATATATATATTTGTGTACAAAGTCAAAGGTTTGGGGCTCAATTCACAATCACAATTGCCACTTTTAATATTAATTTGTAAAATATTTTTCTCGGAGTGATTGATTTTATAATTTTAGATTTTTTATTGTTTGGTAGTATATTATAGAACAGGGGTTTCTAAATGTAATCTACTGTAAAAAAATGTTTCTTTTAGCTGAAAAACGATAAGTTTAAACTTGAGTGGAAGATATTATATTTTCGTAAGGAAACTCTTTTAATAATATATAATTAAAAGTGTTTAAACTACAAACTCTTATTTCAAGGCCAGTTTATTTTTTTGCATAGATTGACAAAAAATTAGTCGAATATCCAGACACTTTTAGGTTGAAATACCGGTTTTAGGATTTTTGAAAGTCAAATATCAAAGCGTAAGATTCTAGGGTTTTTATATTGCGTGTAAAATCTAAATCTTGGCTTAAATAACTCATATTTATTCTGAATTAAGTATCACGCCAGTGTAAATTTTCGAATCAATTCGAATATTTTAACGATCTTTTTTATCAAATTAAAATAAAACATAAAACAAAGCCCAATATTTTATATTAAATTTAATTGTGGAACTCTTGGATTATATTTCAATACCTGAAAATTGTTAGTTTCTATTTTTTTTAAAAGTTTGAATATTTGATACAAATTTTGAATTATTTTTATCACTCAGTTTCACTACCCGTTTGGTCTATACTCATACTAATTAAGCTAATGTACTAGGGATGAGAAAGGTGGAATTTAGAGGGAGTGTATCCGCATTTGCTTGGAGAGAGGGAGATGAAAACAATCTATTAAAAAACTTTCTTAGTACACCCGACCGGGATTATAACTCCGGCAGTCAAGTCTAACACGAGAGTAGCGCCTTAGACTATGCGGACACCGAAACGGGTATAGCTCTGTTTAACCAGGATCTGAGACTTATTAGTACTACACACCCTTAGTTCAATTTAAATCTTTCAAATATCAAGCTTCTGGAATGTTTGAATCGAATACGAATATTGGATTTCAAATTTCTAAACCGAACGAAGGCTTGGAAAATTTAGGTTTCTTATTTATTTACTGTCAAAGCTTCTCTTAGAACCACATCTCTCTTCTGCCACCCCTAGCTGTTAGCTACCCCGTTCAACTTACATGGCAAGAGATAGATGTAGCAAAGAGATATGTTTGGTTTATATGTACGGTTACATTGTTAAAGAGGCACTGAATCAACCAATTAGTCCATCTAAAACAGGGGTCTTCAGCCTTTTTATATCCAAGAGCTTCTGTTCCTTGTTGGCTCGCAACACTGTACCCACAATATTAAGATTGAACACATAATATATTGTTTTTCTTTTAAAGTCCCAAGTGTCTCAGTGGTGATGAGCAAACACGAACACTCCCGAATATGTCCGAACACTCATGACTATGCCCGAACATTCCTGACTATGTCCGAACACTCCTGACTATGTCCGAACACTCCCGACTATGTACGAACATTCCTGACTATGTCCGAACACTCCTGACTATGTCCGAACACTCCCGACTATGTACGAACATTCCTGACTATGTCCGAACACTCCTGACTATTTCCGAACACTCCCGACTATGTCCGAACACTCCCGAAATAGTACTCCCTCCCTTGTGTACTAGAGTAGTCATTTGCCAGCACAAGGTACATTTGTATAACAAAGTAATATTTTTCTTAACGTATAAATAAAAAATACCTTATAAAATAACTTAAAATACGTATTTATTTTGCCATGTAAAATATAATAAATCTGTATTTATAATTTTTTCTCTCTTGAAATAATATTATATATATTTCATGAGCGAGCGGGCCGCAAACAATGTTACCCCTGGTCTAAAGTAGCGCTATATTATAGAGTGACTGAACACGTGTTGGATAAGGCCACCCCACCCCACATCGACCAACCAACACATCACATCAGTCGTTCCTTATATTGGTATTGTTCTACGGGGTGGAAGTTTACGTTCAAAGGCACACGGTCAAGGCTGCTTAGAGAATAAATATATGTAACCCGTCTGGCAACACATGGGAGTGTCATTAAACTTTCCCGCCGCGCAAACAAACGACTGTAACTTTTTTGCATGACGTTTAACTTACTTGCAGAGCATTTTTTTTTTTCACCAAGGGAAAAAATAGCCAAAGCTTTGACCTAAGTCTAGCACACGAGGTAATTATTTTCACTCCCGGTTTCAGCGATTGATATTTATTGCAATCCGTTATTTCACTCATGATCACGCGGTTTAAAAAGTCAGAATCACAATGAATTGAACTAGATGGGCCTGGAGGATGGGGTATTTAATATTCAACGGGTGCACTGTGACTGATTTTTCATACTCTCTCCACACTAGTGTTACAATTAATCTCTCTATCTTCACCCCTTAAATCAAATCTATATGAACCCTTATATTAAAACATACTATTACATCTAGGAAACCCGTTTCGATGGTCGCTTGGTCTAACGCGCTAGTCTCGAAGTAGACTAGACCACCGATGACGGGAAGATCAAGGTTCGAATCTCAGTCGGGTTTACTGAGGGTAGTTTTTTCCAAAATGGTTTTCCACTCTCTTTTCACGCAAACGCGGGAACACTTCCTCTAAGTTTAACCTTTTTAATCCCTAACACCATTAGCGTAATTAGTACGTAGCCGTTTAACTTAAACTGGTAGTAAGACGTGTTGCCAAAAAAAACTTACTTTCTGGCAATTAGGTGTTTATGATCGACTAGTCTAACCTAGCACTTTAATCTCGAAGATCTTTCAGAAGCTAAGATCACTCATATAATACTGATTTCCATCTCTGAATACGATTACGAACATGTTATGTGGTGTTCACGTTCTGGAGTTACCTATTAATAGTGTGGTTCAAAGTCCTAAGAGCCCAGAAGCATTGAATGTTTTTAGAATTATAAATTTTGACAATCGGTATTATAAAGTATCATACAGGTGTTCATAAAGTCTGGAAAATTAACAATTTTTTTTAGAGCCACTTTTGACAATCTAAGCATATCGACGCTTATGTTGTAACGCAAACAGTTTGATTTGTAGTTTTTTTGGAGGTGACTTTCCCCGCCAATGTATGTCTGGTAAATTATTTAAACCAAAGATCTCTGGTTCGATTCCCTTGACTGGTGTGTTATATTTAATAAATAATTATTGTGTGTGTGTATGTGTGACAATTTTGAACCGCTTCGTCCTACCTGTTCAAGCTGTACGCATATGTACTTAGTACGCTAATTAATTAGGGATGAGGAAGGTTGAATCTATATTAAGTGTATCCACATTTGCTTAGAGGAAGAGTGGTAAACTATTTAGGAAAATACACCCTTAGAGAACCCCAACGAGATCAAAGCTAGATTTCTCCATCTTCAGCAGTCTAGTCTAACACAATAGTAGCGCGTTAGATCATACGGCCACCAAATTGGACTGAAATTATTATTATTGTTATTATAAATCTGGCCTGATATATCTACCATAGAGAGGAGCACGGAACTATTTAAGTTATTATAAAACTGGTTTAAAAAAGTGACCTAATCATAAACGATCTGTATCTGTGGTAGTACCGTCCATGTCAGGAATGTAATTAGCTATGTACATAGACTTGCTCTAATGGATGTTTCAGGCTGTGCATTTTAATAGCTTATCTTTTGACTTGCTTGTAATATTTTATCAGGTAATTAATCAAACACGCGCTGAGAAATGGATGGGCCCAAAACTAAGTAAAGCAATTTCAATTTCCTACATTCACATGAAAAATCATTATTTATTCAAAACTGACTATATATCTATATTTTTTTTGTATAGAGCCAATATTTATAACGTTTGAAATCTGAATAAATGGATATGTTAGCGAGTATCTATGACGTCACGATAAAAAAAACCCTGCGCAGTTTCCACTTTTCAAATTTCGTGCATATTTTCGAATCTGTCAACAAGCTTCCTCTGGCTAAAGTTCGCTTACTTGACTATACATTAAACATAAGTTTCAACTGATTGATTCGGTATTACAGTGCAGTCTCGATTATACAACCTAAACGAGACCGAAAGGTGGTCCAAAATGTCGGATGATAGGGAAACAAGGGGGGAGGGGGGGCTGAAATGAAACAAATAAAAATTAAATGGAAGTGCAGAATATTTATGAAATAAGGTTTGGCAATTATTCCATAATATAATTTATGTAATACATTATAAAACTATTATTTTATTCATGTAAACAAAACATTGGGGTTCAACTTAATTAAATGCAACTTTTATTATATAATTAAGAATGCAAAAGTTACTGTACAAAAATATGTATTATGTTTGCAAGAAGGTACAGGAAAGGTGGATAGAAAACATATTAAAAGAAAAAACACAATATTGATTTTACAATGAAAATAACACAGTTCTTTGCTTCTCTTGTTTGAAACGAGTTCACGTCAATAGAACTTTACATTTATGTCGGATAAAACGGAATATTGGATAGTCGGGACTCTATTATATTTACTTATACTGTGCTATTAGCTTATATTTGTTCTGATAAGAATACATTTTAATATGAGTTCAATACTAATATTGTGGGTTCAGTACTGCGGCCCGCGAGCCAACAAGGGACAGAAACTTTGGCCCTTGGACATAAAGAAGTTTGAAGACCCCTGCCTTTAGATCATTCGGTCACTGAAGCGGTTCTGAGAAAACTTTGGTGAAGCACAGTTTGAAAAACGTTTGATATAAGTCACAGTGTAACCGTGGAAGGTAGTCTGGCTATATTCCAGGGTAAACGAGGTGTACCTTCAGTAAAGAGTGAATAATTCAGCCATACTTCTGGTAAAAAGTGAACAAATAAAACTATGCCTTGGGGAAACCCCCCCCCCCACAATAAACTAATTAATTACATTTTGGTCGAGTTTGATTTCTTCGTATCAGGATCTGTTTCATGATAATTTACTGACACAAGTGTAATACTATGTACAGTAGCCCCATGGCTTATTTGGTGCTGACTGACAGCTGACGGCTTTGAAAAACTACCAGACCAAATTACATATCCCTACGCCGAACCATATGATTTGCAAAAAACATGTGTTTAGCAGCTGTCACTTCTGACAGTCAAAATTTAGGTATATACCTAACTGTTGACTGTCAGAAGTCAGCTGTGAACTGTCAGTCAGCACCAAAGAAGCCATGGGGCTACTGTAGCTATAGTTATTCTCATCCGTATATAGTTATGTCCGCATCTTGCTCTTTGCATCTCTGCTCCCTACCGGTTATACACAACGCTTGACGGGCCGATGTAGCGGGCTGCTATAGCCCAGCAGGCGAACTTAACGTAGACTTCGATCATTATTTTAATCACCGTGTCTTACTACTACCTGTTCAGGTTATATGCATACATGATGATTACTCTAGAGGGGTAGGGATGAGAATGTTGTGGTAGTGTGCCCACATTTGCTTGGAAGGAGAGTGCGAAACTTTTAAGGAAAAATCACCCTCATTAAAGCTGACCGGGATTCGAAAATCCAACTTCCCGTCATCAGTAGGTCAGTCTAACACGAGTGTGCCGCCTTAGACCATGTGGTACACTGAGGCAGATAACAAATATCATATTGTAAGCATATATTTACTTGTTTATTCAAAGTGCCCAGTGGCGTGAAGTGAAGTGTTGCCAGGTATGTATTTCCGGGACGTAACAGACCAAAAATTTCAATGTTTTAATAATAACAATAACACTGTTTATGTCACAGTTGGATGGCTTAGGGCTTTTTAAAAATCATAAATAAACATAAGTACTATATTTAAAAAATACAAATATAAAATAAACTCTCAGTGGCGTTATACAAATGCGCGATAGAAAAAAAGTGGGCTCAGGGAAGGAAATAAAGAACATATAATTACTACCCTTTTCCTTCTTGTCACGTGTGAGTCACTAAGTTTTATTGTTTTTACATGCATAGCCGACTGTTTCACGTGTGTGCGTGTTGCATAGATCAAGAAAATCAAGGCGCACATATGACGTCACAGATTTGCCACAATCTCGTACCAATTATTCTTTTCCAACGCATCTTAATGCCCAAACAAACTGACTATATTTAATTTTTAAAATCTGGTAGATTCAAGTGAGGTTTAATTGAGAAAAAATGTACCCTAATTCGTATGAATTGGGTGGTGGAAGCTATGTAATAAAAATCACACCCTCAGTAAATATTGTGCATCAGGGATTAGAACCTTTACCCCTCCCAGTAACAATCAACACCAGACTTGATGAGCTTGGCGTTTAGTCCGCATGCCTTGATGCGTTGTCTTGCAAGTTGCTCTTAAATTACGAACAGGACCATTCCAAATTAATCCGGTCAAGTTTGAACCCCGGTCACCAAAGAAAGTAGGAGTTATATAAATAAACCCAGCTTGTTGTTTAAAAAAACAAATCAAAATGAACCCTCTATGGTGGTCATGCGGACTAGTCTGTTTCACTGGTAACGAGGAGGTTGGGGTTCAAATTCCAGAATGTTGTACAAAATAGTTTTCCATCGTTTCTCTTCGCAAATGCAAACACATTTAATTTAAACTCTATCCCTCTTCATCATCCCTACTTAATGTAATTAGATGTATATCCCAGACGGGTAATGGTACACGCCACGAACATATTTCTTTCTCTTTTATCTTAAAATAGAGAATTTATTAAAAAATGACAAGATTTGTGAAACAAAATAATATACACTGTTACATAAACACTCCACCAGATAGCATTAATGAAATACAAATTCACCATTAAAGAAACATTTGAGAAAAGAGGAACATCTCCGTCCACCAAAGATTATAATAATTAATCTCGATTCCAAAGTGTTCCAAAATATACGTATCTGCTTGTATCTCGGAAAATATTAGTTTGAAATAAATACATTTTGAATTAAAGCTTTCTATTTTTTAATATTGTGTACTACATTTTAGAGTGGATTTCAAGAACATCCATTTTGTTGTCTTTTTCTCCCCATGAGTAAACTACCCTTTACTTTAGGGTTAAATATATAATTCCAAGAACTCCTTGAAGGAACCTTGTTAAAACTTTAGGTAGCAAGTTTTGGCACGATCAGTAAAATGATTTAGCCTCTAACCTGAGGTACAGACAGCATCGCAAAAACAAATTTTATGTTTCATCGGGTCATGAGACGTCAACATTTATCAAAATCTCGAGATAATTTTTTTCTTTCTTTTTAACGATCACAATACTACTCTCTCTGAGGTGTAGAGAGAAAGTAAAGAAAGAAAATTAAAAATTTTCAAAGCATTTTGCAGCATAAATAATTAGTTTGTTTACTCCGTTTGTTCTTAACTCTAAAGCGGGGTTGAAGTCAGGGATGGAGGAGTGAGAGGGTAAATAGGTATGGGGAGTTGGGGAGTGAGGACTTGTATGAAGAAGTTAAGGAAAATGTGTGGCTGGGGGGGGGGGGTTTGTAGGGGGTTTAGCGGTAATTCAGATTAATAGGCCTGTAGTGGGGGTGGAGGGGGTGGCAAAGTTTGCAGCGCGTTTTCTCGTTGACATCCGCTTGAACTCTGCGAATATTAGTCAGGAAATTTGTGGAAATTTGCTCCAGGGATGAACGATGATGGCGGAGGGATGGGGGGGGGGGGATGTTTGGCAATTTATAAAAGTGATATGGCAGGAGGTAACATTTCAAACTAACACATCCTTCTGGCTATGTGGAGGGTGGTACAAGGGGGTGGATACTGTCTCAATTCAAGGCTGTGACGGAAATATCTACTGTTTATACAAAGGGGGTCGTCTTGATGTCCTATTAGCAAGTACAGGATGGCACGTAATACCTTCAATGTTCCTAAAGTTGGTACCAATGCGCATGGAAGTGGATAAACACTGTATTTTGGATAAGAACAAAATGTACTTGGGCGGTTTTTCGCCTGGGTATGATTTTTTTTTACTTAATGTCCAGGCTGTCTCTGTCGTTGAACGAGTATTTAATAAGGTCACGTTCACCACTGAAGAGGGAGTCGGGGTTTTAATTCCACACTGGTGCATTGGGCGTGGCTTTCCAATCTTTCCCTCCCTTCACACTGCCTTCACACTGCCTTCACACTGTCTTCACACTGTCTTCACACTCCCTTCACACTCCATTCTCGTTTACTTTGACTTAACTATTTACTGCCTAGGCCGAGTCTTTAAAAACCTATTTAATAAACGTATGAATAAAAAATATTAACTAAGAGTAAAACATGTTTTAAACCTCCTCCTCAATAAATAACAATATTACCAATAGAATATTTACTGCCATTTCTTGGTGTTGCAATATTTATTCGAACAAATTTCAATCACTAAGGGTATAAAAAATAAGTTTTGTAAATGTCTGAACTGTTACAATTATTCTTAGCAGGTACTTTTATCTTCCCCTGTAATGTAGGCACTCAGCCAATCCTCTATCGAACTTTTATCCTAGTTCCTTACATTCCTAGATGGTCCAGATTGGATACGATCCAAGGGCAGTCCCTTCGGTTTCCAATACAGACTAACTTCTGTAAAGATTAACTGATCCATTCTGTAACAGAGGCGCTAATATATTATGTAACAGAGGCGGTAATATATTCAGTAACAAAGACGCTAATATATTATGTATGTAACAGAGACGCTAATATATATATTTAGGTTTCGAGACATAATGTTGTCATATTTAACAATCGGTTGTGTCTGCACCAATTCTACTCGCGACTTCAGACGATAAAAACCCAACACTCGTACGAACATCGATATACTT
The DNA here is from genome assembly GCA_033556935.1 of Timema podura. Lineage (NCBI taxonomy): Eukaryota > Metazoa > Arthropoda > Insecta > Phasmatodea > Timematidae > Timema > Timema podura. The sequence continues at coordinate 18,786,422 of JAVRXN010000013.1, read as the reverse complement.
CTCTTGTTTGAAACAACTCCACGAAAAATTAAATCTTATTCCTCATTTTGAGACAGTTACAAAATCTTGCGGTCTTGACTTATTTGTTTTGATTACTATCAACCATCACGACATGACCCGTGGTCAAACGGTCCAAGGCGGTGCTGCAACGATTCTCATCCCAAAGACCAAATATTACTGTCAGTTTGCACCGGGGACCAAATATATATTTAGTAACCCCACCAACTGAATAAAGTTCGAAAATAAACCCTTAATACATTTATTTGGGGCATTTAACGTGCACTTTCTGAACCAACTGACTATATATTAGCACACGGGAATTTTCTATGAGCGAGAATGAAAGGGCCTGCCAATTTTGCAGGGAAAGGTATTTCCACATACCTTCCAGGGTTCTTTTACATACCACAAGCGACATTTGACCGACGGATTTACGTTATCTACGAAGGAAGTTGTGCTACAGTTTTTATCGCTCAAGAAAAATCTCTCATCCCCGGCTGGATTTGAACCCACGAACATAGGCTTCTGCAGTGAGAACTGTACCCTAAAACAACCAAGGTCAACAACTTAATAACCAATTACTTTCATTACTTACATACAAATTGTATTTTTTGCTGGTAGAATCTTTCAAATTTTACTAAAAAGAGTTTAGGGCCAATCCCCCCAAAATACGTTATGAAATATGCAAGCACACACACTTTCTCAAAACAACTTAGCATTACAGATATGTATCTATACATATTTTCACTAATTAAATAAATGCATATAAAATACAATCATGATCTTTTAAAATAAATATTTGTATTTGAATTTTTTTCACATCTTGAAAGAGACTTTCCTCCAGGATAGTATGGGGGCCACATTTTCAGTGAACGTGGGCTACATTTGGCCCGGGGGCCAACAGTTGTACCACACTGGTCTAGGGCATCACTCTCGCAATTGACAGGACTGCCAGTGACAAGGATGTTGGGATTCATATCCCGGTTGGATGTACTGAGAGTGTTTTTTTTACCATAGGATGACCTGGTGGTCTATGGGTAAGGGGTCGGACTTCTGTGCTGAGGGTCCGGGGTTCAATCCTCGGTCCCGGCACAGATTTATCTGATTGCCAAACCCTTCCTTCCCCTCTGACAAGACGTGTATTAATCACAACTTGTGAATGTGTGAGATGCCAGGCCTCCACCGTGGTTCGGATCCCACGTTAAACTGTAGGTCCTCCATTTCATCTCACAATCACCCTACCATTACACATTAGCGTAAGTGCGTACAACCCGAACGGGTAGTAGGACGCGATGCTAATAATAATAATATTTTTATTTTACTATTTTTTTTGCATTATATCCATGCAAATGTGGGTACACTTCCTCAAAATTAAACCTCCCTTATCCTTAACACATCATCGTGATTAGTAAATAAGCGTATAACGTGAACGGTTAATAAGAAGGGATGATAAAAATAAATACAAACTATTCTGATTGTAAAAGAGGATATAAAATCAATTATTAATCTAAAGGTTAGGGATGAGAAGGGTATATTAGAAGAAACGTACCCGAATTAAAATGAAGAGCTGATGGTAATGCCACAGATAATATTACTATGTGAAGAAAATTAAACTATTATATTTCTACGAGAGCAATATTTTATTTATTTTGACCAAACAAAGGTTTTTATAATTAAAAATGCATAAATATTGGCCTTTTCTAGCTTTATACTCATTCCCACCATAACATTAATTATTATTTAAATTTTTATAGCAATTTAAGATTTACCGTAATAACGTAGATTTATTTTCTTTACCAGGCTTTCTAATATTTATGTTCAAATTCGTCCGAAGCTTATTAGTAAAATAAAGAAAAGGATTCGTACAGTAATAGATATGACCCAGTTCTAATCTAAAACGAAACCTCCTGAATCTACCCTAGAGTCTATTCAAACAAGTGAGAATCTGAACAAAAAATAGAACCAATTTATATTCCTAGTTATTACGTTGAGGGCTTTCAGAATGTTAGTTTATAGAATGTCATAGCTTTTATGAAAATGAAATTTGAAATGGAAATCGCTCCCATATTGTTTAAACCTTTTCCCACAGTAAATAAGGCGATAATAAAACCATTCAAAATTGAAATAAGACCAAATATAGTTAGAGAGAGCACTATTAATGGTATTACAAATAAAAGGAAGCAAGTCACTGTTTTAAAATAAAATAGTAAATTACACCGCTCAGAATTTATCACTCGTTTGCCTAAAAATAGTAAATATTTACTCAAAAATCGTAAGATATATTATACTGTTCACCAGGGGGGTGTGGGGCTTCGAAACTTTGACTTGACTTCGAAAAAAATGTTGTCTTTGAAACTTTGCCAATTAAAATACTGACAGCTAAAATAGTCAATTTATGTTAAATCACAGTCATCCTAAGCTGTTTTGTACATTACTAGCAAATGTTTATATAGAAAAAATCGAAGGTAACCGAGTTTTGAATTGTGATTGTAGCTTTAGCGGATAAAAACCAAATATCATTACTACAATTATTAAGCAATAAGACACTTTACAAGGGATTTTAGTGTGTAAAGTAATAGTAAGAAGAAAAATTAAATATTTTTTCAAGCATAAAACAACTAACAAAAAAAATTTGAGCTTCAAATTGGCTTCGAGGATATTCCATATAATTCGAATTGAGTTCGCTTCGAATTGAAAAAGTGAACTTTGCACACCCGTAATGCTCATCAAAAAGCATAACCATCAAAGACAAATTTTCTGGACTTCAATTTAAAATATATATTTGCCAATATCTTAGAAAATATTGGTTTTATAAATATAATATTTTAAATATTTTTTGTTTTTTACTTTTTAATAGCGCTCCAACTCGAAAATGATAAGTTATATCGTATCTCAAAGATTTTTGGAGATATTATCGAAATAGAAGATATCCACGTTTATTTTAGCACCTTGTCTTACTACCCGTTCGGACTATGAGTTAATGTACTAACTAACCTAAGGGTTTTACAAATTAGGATGGTTATATTTAAGGTAAGTGTATCCACATTCGCGTGAAGGGAGAGTGGAAAACAATTTAGGAAAAAACACCCTCAGTACACCCGACCGAGATTCGAACCTCAAATCTCCCCGTCATCGACAGTTTAGTCTACTGCAAGAGTATCATGTGAGACCATGCAGCCACCGATGTGGGTGCCCCACCCTCTTACGATCTTATAATCTTTCAAGTTCAAGTAATGTTACGTAAAGTAATTGTTCTCGTCATGTTTTTAAATGGAAGCATAAAGATGCACTTAATTTGACGATGATGTGACGTTCAATTATCATGTGAATTTCTCAAGCAAGAAATTTAACGTTACGTTACGTTACGTTACGGGTACCACGTGTCGCTGCAAGTCAATCAATCCGATAGCAACGTCAACGCGGCTACTTAGTACTTATTTGTTTGTGAGCAGATAATCTATGTGACTTAGTTCGTTTGTCCACATCTTGCAAGCACCAATACGCCAACACCTCTTTATACACTTTGGTTTTTTTTTTAGCTCCAATGGAGCTTATTTTGCAAATACTTGAAGTCTAATCAACCTTCAATGCTTGGGTTCCAATTTAATGAACATTCTGTTTTTAAACCGTTCAGATTAGGTTAGCTGTGTTTTTGTTCGAATTTTTAAGTAACGTAAATCCTGATCACATACGATGTTTCTTTACGTTACGCGAACGTTATATATAACGTGATCCCAGCATAACGAACTTGTCATTGGTGTAAGGGGAGATTGCCCTTGAGTTTCCGTTCATTGTAAGTAAAAAAAAATCCCAAATTGAGAGAGGTGTAATGAGGTGGACTGGATAGAATTAACATAAGTTAGGGATAGGTGGCGTACTTTACTAAGAGCGGCAATGAACTTTAAAATTATTGGTGCCGTAGAGTGAATAAGTAAAGTTATGACCACTTTTGCGTTGATACATTTTTATCAATAACATTATTTTATTTAACCTTTTACCTAAAGATTTTTAACTGGTTATTCATTATTTGAGGTTGAATTGAAGAGGTTTGCATTTTACTGGATAAATAATAGTACAGACATATTAACAAGCCACACGTTTCAGGAATCGAACATTGACCTCCCAGTCTCAAGAAATCCAGTCCATTACGACCCTGATGCATTATAAACCACATGACCATTACTTTAGGTGACATTGTTACTTTCTTGAGACCCATAGGGAATGGAAAAAATAGGTTTAATAAATAGAACTCGAGATTTTGATGTTTGTTGACATTTCATGGATCAATGAACCATGAAAATAGTTTTCGCGATGCTGTCTTTGTGTCTGTCTGTCTGTACCTCGGACTAGAGCTGAAACCATTTTACCGATCTGACTTACATTTTATTTAGAGTTTTTATAATTTTCAAAATTAAGGATAATTTACTGAAGAGCGAAAAGAAAGAAAAAAAAATAGATTTTTTTAAATAAGTTAAAACAGTTTTGATTTAAATTCGTATCTCGGCAATGTTTAACCTTACAAACAAACTGACGCTTCTCATTTTATAATGACAAGGATTACGGACAGGGTACTTTACATAAGTGGACATCATCCGCTTCGGTGGCCACATGGTCTAAGGCACTACTATCAAAGTAGACCAGACTGCCTATGACACGGTGATCTCAGTCGATAGTTTTCCAAAATGATTTTACACTCTCCCTCCAAGCAAATATGCTTATAATTCCTCTTATATAGCCTTCCCATTCCCTAAAACCATTAGCGTAATTATTTCATAAACTTATAAATCAAACGGGTACTAAGAAGCGGTGCTAGAAAAAAAGAGGGGGGATAAGCTGAAAAATATTATAAAACGAGATTTTAAAATGAATTTGTAATTATATTTTGACCAAGACTTAAAGGGAAAATATATATCTTTGCTATTTAAATTAATAGTTTGATATCTACAAATCAAATCATGGTCAACTGTTTTCTATTTTATTTAGAAAAAACCTGCTCGTCAAAGCCCACAATTTACTAACCCACTATCCATTATGGCTTAAGAAAGATTGTATTTTTTTATCCTGTATTTATGAAATGTTAAATATTTATTGATTAAATAGATATCTAGAATTTTACAAAGGGGGAACATTGATGAATTATGGACTCATTAAACTATATGGGATTTTTAGGTAATTTTATTCCCCAACAAAATATAAAAACCATAGTTTAGTTAAGCCAGAAAATATAGAAATATTTTACTAATATTGAGCAAAATTGTGTCATTATAAGCCAGGATTTGTGTCCTTGTCAATCAAACTAACCGATTGGAAGCTGGGTAATTTAAACAAGGAACAAGCCTGGTACTTTTTATTCTACCAAACGCTCACTATATTTTGGGTCTGTTCTAATATGTATTTATTACAATAATTAGATAGGAATAATGATGGTAGAATTTATAGAAAATAAACACACATTTGTATGGAGGGAGAGTTGAAGACAATTTATGATGAAAAAACATCCATAAACACACCCATGATAACACCTCACAGTTACCATCAAACCATAACACATGAGCCTGACATACTAGACTGCGTGACTACAGTAACGGGTAAAAAAACCCTGTAAATAGCTCACTTTAAAATAAGTTTGCACCTTGAACCACTGACTGATATTGTTCGTTAAGGGCAATGACCAATTATTTCTACTTTCTAATTAAGGTCATTAGGCATTATTAATTGTATTGCACTATTTTAGCAAGATTATAATTTTAAGCTATAAATATAGATTCTATGAGCTCAAACCTTACAGTTCACGAGCTATGAGGGGTCAAACTTGATATTTTATACTAAGAGTAAATAGCCAGAGCTATATTAATGGTAATTACTTTAGTTAGATATCATAATGTGAAAAATGAAAAATCACACCTGGACACGGGAATCGAAACCGGGACCTTTGTCTTAGTACGCCAGTGCTCTAACCACTGAGCTATCCAGGATTCGTCTCATGCCCAGGGTCATATTTTATAATTTTCCCCTACCATCGTTTAGGTAAAGTAATGAATGTATGAGGCTGAAATTTGCTATAACTAGACATTAATATGAGATGTACAGAATGACATATTTATAATATGCTAGAGAAAAATAATTTGTAATGTAAAAAGCATTTAAAAAATCATATATATGATAGTAGATCTAGTAACTTTTCTAGCTGTCAGATAAGGTTCTTCCTATGAAAATAGATCTAGTAACAGTTCAAGCTGTCAGATAAGGTTCTTCCTATGAAAGTAGATCTAGTAACTGTTCTAGCTGTCAAATAAGGTTCTTCCTATGAAAGTAGATCTAGTAACTGTTCTAGCTGTCAAATAAGGTTCTTCCTATGAAAGTAGATCTAGTAACTGTTCTAGCTGTCAAATAAGGTTCTTCCTATGATGGTAGATCTAGTAACTGTTCTAGCTGTCAAATAAGGTTCTTCCTATGAAAGTAGATCTAGTAACTGTTCTAGCTGTCAAATAAGGTTCTTCCTATGAAAGTAGATCTAGTAGCTGTTCTAGCTGTCAAATAAGGTTCTTCCTATGAAAGTAGATCTAGTAACTGTTCTAGCTGTCAAATAAGGTTCTTCCTATGAAAGTAGATCTAGTAACTGTTCTAGCTGTCAGATAAGGTTCTTCCTATGAAAGTAGATCTAGTAACTGTTCTAGCTGTCAAATAAGGTTCTTCCTATGATGGTAGATCTAGTAACTGTTCTAGCTGTCAAATAAGGTTCTTCCTATGAAAGTAGATCTAGTAACTGTTCTAGCTGTCAAATAAGGTTCTTCCTATGAAAGTAGATCTAGTAGCTTTTCTTGTTGCCAGATAAGATCCTTCCTAGAAAAGTATACCCAAAACTTTTCTAACAATATATATTCTTCCTATGAAAGTAGATCTAGTAACTTTTCTAGCTGTGATTAAGGTTTATCATATTAAAGTAGATCTAGTAACTGGTCTAACTGTCGGATAAGGACGTTTCTATATATCTTCCTGCCAGCGTTGGCGCGTGTTAATAAGATGTCATCTTTTTGCGGTGGAATCTCTAATTGAGTAAGGAAGGTCTGACCATCTCTTGTTTCACCGAACGAGTGACCACCTCACGCGGGTATGCCTACCGCGCCAGGCGCGAAGACACAGCACGCATGCGCAGATTGACGGCGCGCAGTTTGACGAGAAACTCTCTGCCCTCTTACCGACAGTGTTCTCCGAGCGAGCACCTCGTCAACTTGTTACCGGTAGTCGGGAGAGGGCCGTCGGGTTAAATATATCAACACTATAGATCCGGCCGGTTAGAAATAACTGATTGACATATATAATGAGTTCGTTAATTACGATGTCAGGCTGACGTTTTTAAATGACATTGAGTGACCCAGTCGGTCAATAAGATACGTCCATTTATAATAATAACTAAAGTAAACAATTGTCAACATGACATGTAACGTGAATCTCCAAGTCAACAGATACAAATATGTATTCCATAGATTAAAGCGACTTTTTAGTGAATCAGGACATTAAGGTTTCATTGAGGTGTTTGTAGAGACCCAAAATCATGGTGCTACTCGATAGTTTTTTGTTTACAAACTCTTTAAACTCTCTTTAATATGGGTTTATTAAATAACACAAATTAGTTAAAAGTGTTTCTAAATAATAATCATCTAATTTAATACGTGTGAGTATTGACTAATAGTGATCAAGTTTTAATAATAACAACTAAACATATTAGTTTGTTTTATGTTAACCAATACATTATGGGAAAATTGATAAATTCAACCTATTTTACATACCACTTAATTAAACGTACTTTATAAGTTCTGTGGATTAGTCAACAATAAAATCAATTTAATTGCAGCTTACTTTTTCCTTCAATCTATAATTGACAAGGTATATTAAAAAAAAAAAGACAGATTGTTCTGAAATGTCGAATAATATTTTTAACAAGATACATGGCGTATTTTTAGTTTGATGGACGATTTGTTAATAGATATTTTTTGTAGCTGTGGAAAATCAAGTTTCTTAAAATGAACATGTTTGGAAAAAAAATTAATGTACAGAATATAAAGTTTATTGATATAATCGTTGCAGCTATGCAGAGATAATTGGTCGGTAACTTCTTTCGAAAGTAGTTTGAAACTCATGTCACAGAAGAAACTTCTGACTTTACTTGTAACAATAAACGTTTGTTTTGTTCTATATCTAAGTGCAACAATATATTACTATCCAGGAAACTTTCCCGAAAGGAATTAAACCAGCTAAGCGTTCGGGCGGATGGATTTTTCAGCTTCATAGGGTAATCCATAGTGAAAGTTGTCGTGATATGTACAGTTTTAGCTTGCTACCAATTAATTTTTTTCAACTCGAAATAAATGAACAAACCTGTGGTCAGCTATGAGCGTTTCTGGTTTGATAAATCACACATCGATGTGAGAGGATTAATTTAGGATATTGAAGCGTTTAATTAAAACCGCTTTTACCACACATGTGTGAACATAAATTGAAATTTTGGAGAACATTGCTTCATCCGTTTGAGTAATTTTACCACTAGGACAAACTCGGACGGGAAATTTAGTGCTAACTAAGTTTGATGATTCCACGAGACTCATTACCGGTTTGATACACTTTCCTTACATCTATCAAACTTCCAACTCACTGTGTGTTTGGTATTTGGTTCACATCCGATGACGTCAAAAAAACAAAAATCTGTTTTAACCGTGTAAACAGAGTGAATAAACTATGATTTCTCATTCATGCGCGCTCATTCATGAAAGTGGAAATATTGACCTTCCTAAACTGGTTTCGGTCTGTGCGTGGTGTATTTTATCTCTTTTCTTTCTTAGTAGTAAACCAACGAATCTCTGATGAGGGTCAAGTTTACAATTTACTAATAATGGCCACGGTTAAAAGATTGGTAAATGGGCGGTACCCATATTTTTTAATGGCAGGTGATAGAAAATTGCCTCAATATTGCAAAGAGGCACATTGCGTTCTTAGGGTGTTTGATGAAAGGCTGGTGTAGGCAAAAACAACTTCATCACATTTATTATTGTATTTAAAAAATAAGTTAGCTTATAAATCTCGGTGAAAAGTTATTTATAATATTTTACAAATTTGAATATATTTTATTTGATGGATTCTTGAGAAAATAATATAACATATGATATGACGTAGTACCGTCACAGGTCAGAGTAAATATATTAAGCGTGAATTGATAATTAATACAGTTTTCACGATGAATAGTTCCTTAATATTCGAGGAAGACGTGGCGTCCTCCACTGCCTCGATACTGGGCTTCATCGTCGAGGAACAGATCAACGTCATCCTCGAGGATGTTGCGACCGACGCCACAGGTGCAGCGGCGTTCGTCGAGAACACGTCAATCAACGAGCACGTCCTCTTCGGCGGCGGCCTTGGTCCCGTGCGCGACCCTTACGTGATAGTGATCCCCATCACGATACTGTACGCCGTCGTGTTCTTCACCGGGGTGGTCGGTAACGCCGTCACCTGCATCGTGATAGCCAGGAACAAGCACATGCGCACGGCCACCAACTACTACCTCTTCAGTCTGGCCGTGTCCGACCTCTTGCTCCTCGTGTCGGGTCTACCTCAAGAGATGTACTCCATCTGGTCCAGGTACCCCTACGTCTTCGGGGAGGTGTTCTGCGTCTTGCGAGGTCTCGCCGCTGAGACCTCTACGAACGCCTCCGTCCTGACGATAACAGCCTTCACGGTGGAACGCTACGTGGCCATCTGTCACCCGTTCCTGTCGCACACCATGTCCAAACTGTCGAGGGCCGTCAAACTGATCCTGGCCATATGGGTGGTGGCTCTGGCCTTCGCGATACCTCAGGCCATCCAGTTCGGGCTGCTGATAGGGGACACTCCGGACTACGTCATCTGCACCGTCAAGCAGGTCATCATGAAGCACTCTTTCGAGGTGGCCACCTTCCTGTTTTTCGTCGCTCCTATGACTCTCATCACGGTGCTGTACGCCCTGATCGGTCTGCGGCTGCGAAGGTCAAACATGATGAAGAAGAGTTCCGGGTCGTTCAGTAAGAAGAGCTCGACGTCGACGAACCCCTGCCCTGGAGGTCTGCAGGAAGGTTCCCATGTTGAGTTGACTTCCACGAAGAGCGTCGGTGGAAGGCACTCTAACAGCCAGTCCTCGCGTAGGGTGCTGAAGATGTTGGGTGAGTCATCACTTCCTTCATTCATCTGGACATATACATTTTATAATTATCTCTAAACATTACCATGTCGTGGATTGTTACCAGGGAAAGCAAAGCTTGGTGAAAATGTACCTGCCAGTGTCTTGTCGTGTAGTTTAACCAGGGAAAGCAGAGATTGGTAAAAATGTACCTGCCAGTGTATTGTCGTGTAGTTTAACCAGGGAAAGCAGAGCCGTTTAAAACTGTACCTGACGGTGTCGTGTCGTGTAGCTTAGCCAGGATAAGTAGAGCTGGTTCAAACTGTAAATGTAATATTATCCCCCATCCCCCAATTAGGTCCCAACGTTACGTAGGCCCACACGTTTATATAATAATTACGCTGGTATGTTAGTGATAAGAAAGGTTTAATTTAAATGAAGTGTAACCTCATTGGCGTGGAGGGAAAGTGAGAATCCAAGGATGGTAAAACATACCTCAATACACCCGACCAAGAATTGAACCCCGATCTCCCAGTCATAGAAGGGCCAGTCTATTGCGAGAGTGACGCCTCCACACCGGAGCAGGTAGCCCAAATGCTAAAATGACGACCACTCTGAAGTATTAAAAATAGCCACAGCTTACATAAGTTATTGTAAAACATACAGTCAATATATTAAGATTGACCTCTGTGGCCTTGTGGTAAAGTGCTCACCCTAGGATCCAATGTTCGTGGGTTCAAACCCAGCCGGGGTCGATGGCTTTTTATTGAACGGAGGGGAAGTAAATTCGTCGGTCCCATGTCGAGTGTGGTATGTAAAATAACCCTGGAAGGAATGTTAAAATACTTTTCCCGGCAAAATTGGTAGGTAGGCTCTTTCGCTCTCACTCAGAGAAATTCTCTTGTACAATCGGTACAGAAAGTGCACGTTAAACACCTCAAATAAATGATATCTTAAGTTTTAGGAAGAGATTCTTAAGGGTAAGATTAAATGTCAGACTTAGTGCGCCTCAAGAGCGGCTTGATACCTAATACAAGACAACTACCTAGATCAGAATACTATGGCCCAGTTTTATATGCGAGACTGTCGTCTTGTATTAATTGAAGGGGAGAAGGGGAAATCGGTGTTCTATCCCGGCTGGGTGCACTGAGGGTGGTTTTCCTAAGTGTTTTTCCACTCTCCCTCCACGCAAATGTAGGCGCACTTCATCTAAATTAAACCTTCTTAATCCCTAACACATTATTGTAATTAGTAAGTTACATAGGTGATCAGCTTATATACGCTACCGCAGTAAAGAGGAAGAAGCTGTTGTAGGATTATGAAAGAAAATATCTTCAAGAAAAAAACAAAGCACATTTTTTATGGTTAACATTGATAACATTTGACTTTATTGATAGTGTCATTGTTTAGGTATTAATAATATCTATCAAAGGTGACAGCTTCAGATCACACGACTTGACGTATTAATACATTAATAAGTCCTACTAGCTCTTGTAACTGCCAGATCTGGTTCTTCCTACCAGAATCCTACTTTGGTTTGTATTGGTCGAGTTAAAATGGAAAAACCATTTAGGAAAAATAAATAGCTCAATGCAACCGGGTAAGGATTCGAACCACTGACTTCTTCCTCAACTAGCATACCAGGCAACATGACTTATCTTCACTATCATACCAGGCAACATGACTTATCTTCATTGGCATACCAGGCAACATGACTTCTCTTCACTATCATACCAGGCAACATGAATTATCTTCACTATCATACCAGGCAACATAAGGCTGATATCTTTGTCCACGTGTGTCTACATGCGTGTGAGTGTTTGATGATTGATTGACACGTGACCTTCACACAACATAACCTAGTGTTGTCTCTCTTTCCTCACGAAGTAAAAAGTTTCTCGTTCCACTGATTCATACATAGTTTGAGGTATGTGGAAGTTTCGTCATTACAGTGCTATTTCTCACACCATCTTCACTAACACATTTTAGCGTCGATGCACTGGCTATTAGAAACCTTTACTAATAAATCCTAGGTCAAGCACAACAACCAGATCTATACCCGTTAAAGTGCCGTTTGGTTAAAGGGAACATATGACTTCTTTTAAAAAAAATAATACTTTTTTTTCTTGAGGAAATCAAACCCGGGATCTTTAGCTCGCTATCGAAAAATCCAAAATGTCAGATCTATGTTATCAATTCACGTGCAAAGTAGACGCATGGAGAGTACGTTCGTGGGAAAGCTGCCCCTTTTCCCAAAAAGTCGCCGTTTCATTCGACAGATTGCGTTTCTGCACCGTTGACTCTTGCCATGTAGCTGAGTGCTCAGGTCGACCGAAAAAACAACTAGTGGAGCCTATTTCTACAGCTAGGGGAAGAGAGGGGTGATAAAACATTTAATATGAGTACTCTACAATATTATTATCCTGGTCACTGTTGAAATATTAACTTAAGGATGGGTAGAAGGGGTCACGAGGAAAATCCAGTGTTTTGCAGGGCTTTTTGGGGGCTAAAATTAATAAAATATTGCTCCAGTTCAAACATAGACTTTAATTTTTTTTCACGTCGTGATATCAACAGTTGTTGAATATCTTTCAAGGGTGTTCTAGAATTTAATTACAACTTTTTCTTTTAATTTAAAAAGTTTGTTAGATAATGCCGGCATGCTCATGAAAGATATTCAGGAATGGTTGATATCAACATGTGAGGAAAATTAAACTTTATGTTTGTACTGGAACAATATACGAATTTATGTTTTTTGTTTTCAAGGTTAGGTATATCTTCAAAAGTTGATGAATTAATTGTAAATACATGGGAAATCATATTTTGACTGGCTGTGACGTCACTTGTAGGCAATGCAATTAAGTAACGTTTTAAAGTTATGATCCGATACGAACCAGTTTTCATAAAATTAAATATTTAACCGATATAATATTTTTAGCACCATATCTTACTACCCGTTCAGAGGAAGAAAGTAAAATATTTAGGAATGTGTAGCCACATTTTCGTAGAGCCATAGTGGAAATATTTTTTGGAAAAACAAATCTCAGTACATCCACTCGAGATTCGAACCTCAATCTCCCCGTCATTAATAGTCTATTCTATTGTGAGAGTAGCACCTTAGACAATGCAGCCACCGAAGCGGTTAATAATTACTTTACATGTAGAGGTTTAATCGGCGATCAATTAACTGATTTAACCCCTTTTTATGGCCACATGGTCTAAGGCACTCCTTTTGCGGTAGACTAGACTGCCGATGACGGGTAGATCAATGTTCAAATCTCGATCGGGTGTAATAAGGGTGTTTATTCCATAATTCCCCCCTCCCTCGAAGCGAATGCATGTACACATCCTCTAAATATAACATTACTAATTCCTAAAATTATTAGCATAATTAGTACATAAGCGAATTACCCGGACGGTCACTAAGACGTGGTAAAAAAAAAGAAAGTATTTGTTTGTTTTTATGAGTAAAACTTATTAAAAGATAGTTTACTTAAAACATCTTTCTAAAATCTTTGAAGACATAATACACATTATGAGAAAATTTGTGCATTGTGTCGTACCATTTATTTTAATATTTTTATAGGTATTTAGCGTGCACTTGCTGAACCGACGGATTATATAATCACACGACTTATAAACTAACCTAAATCTAGAACATCCACAACATCCAGCCCCAAGGCCGTTAATTCATCCCTATGAAAGGGTAAACCCACATTTCATAAATTATAAATTTTTCAGCCATGCCAGGAATTGAACCCGGGACTCTTAGCTCACTACACAAACATTCTAACGACTGATCTAAGGTGTAGGATTATTAATTTATCACTCAGTTAAAAAAATCTTGCATTAATTCTTTGAAAAAAAATATATACGTCTAACGATATGGTTAGAAATAATTTTAGATCATGGTTAGTGATAGGGAAGGTTTTTTTAAAGAAAATGCTTCCACATTAGTGTGAACAGGTAAGGGTAATCCCTACCATCCTTTCTTTCACCTGACCAAGATTCAAACCTTGACCTCTGTATCAGTTGAAATCCAGTCTATTGTGAGCTTATCCTCCTTAGACTGAGTGAATACGATTTGGGGTCTAATTAAGATATTAATACATTGTTTGCCCTCACTGCGATACCAACTGTGGACCTTTAAATCAATAAGAAATCCTTTTATCTACGTAAATAAAGCGTCATAAATAATCTATTTTTTTTAGCTCCGCGTCTTACTACCCGTCCTGGATACACACCTATGTACTAATCACGCTAGTTTGTAAGGGTTGAATAAGATTGATTTTAGAAGAAATGTACCGAAATTTGCGTGGAGAGAGATGGGAAAATCAGGAAAAAGTACACCCGAATGGGATTCGAGCCCCGATATAGCTGTCTTCTACAGAAAAGTCTAACACGAGAGTGACGCCTTAGACCATGCGGCCGCCGAATCGAGATAAATATTTTTTTTAAATTGTAGCTAAAATAATCTACTACCAACACTCAACCTGAAGATGACTTAACATTTTAAAGAATAACTTTTCACGTTTATTACATAATAATTTTCTCTTAATGTTTATCTTCATTTTCTGAAAACTTTTATTGCTCTACGTGATTACATTTCAGTTTCCGCGGGCGAATAAATGAATAAATAATACAAGTGAATAAACAAAACAGAAAGGATGAAACAATTAATGAAAGAAAAAGAAGTGAAAAAGAGAGAGAAAGCGTCTGATTTTAGTCTGGCCTGTTAATAAAATCAGCCTTGATCCAAAATTATAATTAAAATCAAAGCATTCTTCTTTGATTTAATATAAGCATTTTTTCGACTTACCCAAGAAAATATTTTCCATCAACATTCTTGGTATTTAACATATTAAAAACAAACCATCCGTAATTTTAGATGAGTCCTACGAAATCGCTGTTTATAAATTAATTTAAGTTTTTAGCTTTATCTCCAGGTAAAGTAATTAGAAAATTGTCTCTTTAAAAATAACTATCCATTAATCACTTGGAAACTTCAAGTATTAAGTAATTTTATTTAAATTTATTTCATTATTAAATCACCAAGATAGTCTACTTTGGTTATTAATCCAAACAGTGAGTTTAATACTTTGAAAATTCGTTTAATTTGTTTCTTCTGGAATTTCGGATAAGATTCCATTCACTGTGTAAAGATAAACGCTTAGAACACGTTTAGAGTATGCTTGCTGTGGGGCGTTTCTGGATTTAATAACGTTCTTAAAAACGTAACGCTCTAAATAAGCTGTTTTTAATAATGGAGGCTTATAACTAATACCATCTAATATTATTATTAATAACTTACTCTAAGGCATTAGGAACTTGAAAGCTTATTGCCGCACTTTAAAAAGTAAACCACCAACTCCTCTCTTGAGCTAGTTCTATCCAGTCCACCTCA
The DNA here is from genome assembly GCA_033556935.1 of Timema podura. Classification (NCBI taxonomy): domain Eukaryota; kingdom Metazoa; phylum Arthropoda; class Insecta; order Phasmatodea; family Timematidae; genus Timema; species Timema podura. The sequence goes on along the minus strand of JAVRXN010000013.1, from coordinate 18,770,874 downwards.
TTACACCCTATCTCTATCTTGAGCTAGTTCTATCCAGTCCACCTCATTACACCCTATCCCTATCTTGAGCTAGTTCTATCCAGTCCACCTCATTACACCCTATCTCTATCTTGAGCTAGTTCTATCCAGTCCACCTCATTACACCCTATCCCTATCTTGAGCTAGTTCTATCCAGTCCACCTCATTACACCCTATCTCTATCTTGAGCTAGTTCTATCCAGTCCACCTCATTACACCCTATCTCTATCTTGAGCTAGTTCTATCCAGTCCACCTCACTACCCCCTATCTCATTCAGGTCCATTCTAATGTTATCCTCCCATCTACGTCTAGGTCTTCCCTATGGTCTCTTAACGTTAGGTTTGACAATCAGTACCCTGAACAAGGTTCTAGATTCTCCCATTCACGCTGCATGTCCTGCCCACCGTAACCTGCGTTATTTGACTAACCTAAAAATGTCTGGTGATGAGTACAGGGAATGTAGCTCATCATTATGTAACCTCCTCCACTTCCCCATAATCTTCATCCCTCTTTGGACCAAATATTTTCCTGAGTACTTTGTTTTCGAATACTAAATTTTTCTCCCCGTATTGTACGGTAAAATAACCATAAATCGCGGCCATAAAGAGCAACCTTAAAACTATTGTTTTGATTTTTTTTTTTTAGAATTTTACATTTCTTGGCGATGTGACTCGTGGCATTGTAAACTGTTTAATCGAACTGTCCAACGCAACAAACAAAAGATACAACCCCCCCCCCCCCCAACCAAGGCTTCACTCTCGTGTTAGACTGTTGACTTCCCTTCTCGTGTACTCAAATATTCAGGCGTTATTATTAAGGCGGGATGGGCCTTGGCGCGAGAAAAAGTCAGTGCTTTTGCAGTTTTTATGGCAACACATTTTTTTTGAGGGGCCAAAATTAATACAATATTGCTCCAATACAAATATAGAATTTAATTTTTCTCACATGGTTACCTCAAAATTTCTTGAATATTTGTCAACGATGTTCTGATATTTAATGACAACTTTTTCTCTTCGTTTAAGAAGTTTGTCATCTAATACCGCTATGCCCATGACAGATATTCAACAACTGTTGATATCAACATGTGAAGAAAATTAAACTATATGTTTGTACTGGAATTATATTTTATTGGGTCTAATCTTAGTCAGCAAAATGTTTTACCATTAAAATTGCAAAAACACTGCTATTTCCTCCCACCCCCTTCCATCCCACCTTAAGTAAACATTATTTTGGTCTGTCCCACCTCGTGTACTGAACAGAAAAAAAAACTCGTACAATATTTAGTCACCAGCGACTTTTCTTCTATCGACCTTTCCACCCTTTTTGAGGTGGGGGCAAACTCCATAGCACATACTTTCAAATTAACCAACTAATTAAGTAGGTTAGGTTAGGTTAGGTTAGGTTAGGTTAGACATGGACTTGATTAAAGAAGTGAGGGAGAAAGAGGGGGTTGAAGACGATACAGTGACGTTGACCTACCCTAGTGCACGAGAGATGAACACTTCACTCACGAAGAGGGGAAGAGAGAGAGTGGAAAAGTCGTGAGATACTCTGTCTTTCTTGTTCAGTACATGAGATGGATATGAATCATTAGATTGGCCTGCTGATAATTGGGATACCAAGACGTGAATCCTGATGGTTTCCCACTCTACTTCCACGCGAATGCGGGTAGATTACTTCTAAAATGCTTCCTTCCTCTTCCCTAACCCCTCTGAGTAAGCATATATAGGTAAACATGAACAGGTAATGAGACGTGATAATAGAAAAAAAATCCAAGCGTGTAAACAAGTTAGAAAAGATGTGTGACCTGTAAATTTATTTAACCATACAATTTTTATAATACAAAATTATTTTCAAATCTCCTGGGTCACTTCAATTTTTTTTATCTCGAGACACTCAACATACAATAAATTCAATGAATTCCAGGAAATTAAAGAGCCAAAAACCCTAGATTTAATAAAATGTTTTCAATCAATGAATAGTCTATGTGCACTTTCTCAACAATATATAAGTTATTAAGTATAATAGTTACAGAACATCCAAACTCAGTTAACCTAAAGCAGCACGTGTACTACCACAGACCAGGGACTATTTACTAATCAAATAACAGGACAGACACGTGTTCAAATAGTGAACTCCTTCCTCAGCACTTGCTGAAATCGAACCACTATCCTCTGGACTCGGGATTGGCAGCTATGAATAAATAGCCCCAAGGACGGGAGAGATACTAATTGGAGTGATGTATGTAAGGGAACCACATTTACATATATCGGTGAAATAAAGGTATATCCTGTCTAATAGTCAAACATTTACTGCACTTAATTGAATTGGCCGATACGTCCAAACTGTAAAAGCAGTCCAATTATCACAGGAAGGACCTTATCTGGGAGGTAGAGTAGTTACTGTATCTACTTTCATAGGAAGAACCTTATCTGACAGCTAGAACAGTTACTAGATCTATTTTCATAGGAAGAACCTTATCTGACAGAACAGTTACTAGATCTATTTTCATAGGAAGAACCTTATCTGACAGAACAGTTACTAGATCTACTTTCATAGGAAGAACCTTATCTGACAGCTAGAACAGTTACTAGATCTACTTTCATAGGAAGAACCTTATCTGACAGCTAGAACAGTTACTAGATCTACTTTCATAGGAAGAACCTTATCTGACAGCTAGAACAGTTAATAGATCTACTTTCATAGGAAGAACCTCATCTGACAGCTAGAACAGTTACTAGATCTACTTTCATAGGAAGAACCTTATCAGACAGCTAGAACAGTTACTAGATCTACTTTCATAGGAAGAACCTTATCTGACAGCTAGAACAGTTACTAGATCTACTTTAATAGGAAGAACCTTATCTGACAGCTAGAACAGTTACTAGATCTACTTTCATAGGAAGAACCTTATCAGACAGCTAGAACAGTTACTAGATCTACTTTCAAAGGAAGAACCTCATCTGACAGCTAGAACAGTTACTAGATCTACTTTCATAGGAAGAACCTTATCAGACAGTTAGAACAGTTACTCGATCTACTTTCATAGGAAGAACCTTATCTGACAGCTAGAAAATTTACTAGATCTATTTTCATAGGAATAACCTTATCTGTCACTTCTATCGTTATCAAGTTCCTTTATAGCCATCTCATTCTATAGCTCTGTGAGACAATTTTGTAATATTCCTTATTAGTTTTTCCCACTATAAAATGGTATCAGTAATTAAGGAAGCAATTTTTAAAAATCGGAATAAAAGTGATCTGCGAAAGGAGTGGAAAGTATATTTGATGTTAGTTTTATAATTTTATGCTTGAAAAACATAACTAGCATCATTAAATTTTCAAAATAATAGGCCATAGCCTATTATCTATTGCATAAAACCCATCAATTATATAATTAATTATCATAGCTACATACCACAAATAGATACCAATTATAATAGTTATAAAAATAAACACAATTGTTGTAGTAATAATAGTTCTGACCATGCTTGAAAAAACAAACAAGACTGTGTATCTAGATATCATCACGCATCGTTTGTGACAAAGTAATTACCCTTCAATAACAAAATGAAGGGGTGGGGGCTGGCAGATCAACGAACTGTTGAAACTAGATATGTAATGAAGTGCATGGTAATATCCGCCATTATGATAAAACCAAAACAATCGAATGTCTGTGACCTTCAGAATATATTTATGACTGGTCTGCCACAATTGCCAAGCATTTGCTCAAAATGTACATTTTACTGAGGATTTCTATTTTCAAAGATTCCAAAAATATTAGAATATACATTTTTACTATAAACAAGAACACACAATTTACCAGGTTCAGTGGTCACTTGGTCTAAGGCGTTACTCTCGCAGTAAACTAGACTGCCGATGACGGGGAGATCTTGGTTATCGGCGGGTGTATTGAGGGAGATTTTTTCCTAAATTGTTTCCCACTCTCTTACCACGTAAATGCGTTTACACTTCCTATAAATTCAACCTTTTTTATCCCTAACAAATTAGCGTGATTAGTACATAAGCGTACAACACAAATGGGAATTAAGAAGCTGTAAAAAAAAAGTTGACTCCGCGCCTTACTGATGATTTTCAGGTCCACATGTTCAACAAGAAAAATAAATGGGACGACAAAATTGTACAAATTTTCTTTGATGGTGTATTATAATGTGGCTTCCCTTAAAATAAATTTCCCTCATAAATATAATCATAATCAACTTGTTAGTCACAATAAACTCTCTTTATATATAAATTTTAAATACAAGTTGTTAGAGCCTTTTTAGAAAAGTTTTGAATTTTCAAAAATCACTCATCCTTAAACAACCATCAATCGAATTTTCCACACATAATCAAATATACAGCGTTATTTGTCGGGTTAAACATTCGTTAGATATAAATTTTAAAAAAATATTTAAATACTTTTTAAAAAAATAGCTCGTCAGTAAACTACCTTTAATTTAAGTACTAGTTCACAGACAAGTAAGAAACAGACTTTAAACCTTACAGAGGTTTCGCTGCTCTCCTTTTGCCAGCTTGAGTCCTTCAACACTGGGCTTCGCTAGTGTCACTGCTGGGTGATGATAGGACTAACCGCAGCGATCCTAGTGTTGGAGGACTCAAGCTGCCAAAAGTAGCGCAACCAATTCAACCTGGAGGTTGAGTGACTGGATATATTACTTGTCTGTGGACTAGGGTCATAATCAATCAATCGAACATATTGAATTTGAATAAAATCCGTTAAACCGTTTAATATCTAAGACTTAGACATAAAAAAAGACATACAGACCAATAAGATTATAGGAAGAATGGTAAAATCCACTTTTCTGGGTTCGGGGCAAATAAAACGTAAATATTCATAATAATATCATGGTCGAAAATGATCACGATTACAATAATTTCTCTTTACATGAGAAAGTAGTAGTGTAGGATCAGAAACGTGGTCAAGTTACAAGCTCAAAGGTCAAAATTCACCCTTCTGTACCCTAGGTGAACTTTCAATTTAGCACCCCCTCCCCTCTAACACATGATTTCAGTTCAAACATTGTCTTACTACCCAAAAATTAAATCATAATAAGATAAAAAATAATGAATTATAATGAATTCCATGAATGTTTATTTTCTTGGTTTATTTCAGATTGGATTTTATAGAAGATGCATGAAATTTAAAACATTTAAATATGACAACTTTAATATTATGTTGTTTTGTAACATAAATTAGGATTAAATGCAGGTTGCTTAGGGTGTATTTCAACAAATTGTGATAATCTCTTCAGTGTTTAAAAAAAATAATTATATAAATTAAATAGGTTAATAATTATCTTTAAATAAAGAAATTACATCTACATATTTTATATAATATTAAGCTGGGATGGAAAGGGATGCAATAAAAGGCCAGTGTTTTTGCAGTTTTTGTGGCAAAACCTTTGTTTGACTAAAACAAAAATAATATTGCTCCAGTACAAATATAAAGTTTAATTTTCTTCACAAGGTGATATCAACAGTTGTTGAATATCTGTTATGAGCAGAGTGGTAATAGATGAGAAACTTTTTAAATGAAGATAAAAGCTGTCATTGAATTCCAGGACACCTTGACAGATATTCAAGAGATTTTAAGGCCATCATGTGAAGAATGTTAAATTCTATGTTTGTACTGAAGCAATATTTCATTTATTTTGGAAAAAAACAACAATGTTTTGCTATAAAACTGCAAAAACACTGGCATTTTCTCTCGTCTACTTTCAGCCCACCTTAAGTATAAATTAAAAAAAAAGAACGATTTATCATCATAATCCAAGAAAGATGTGTATAAAAAATTGTATGAACAGAGTCAGTAATGAATGGGTCTGAAGGAGTGAGGTTTGAAAGGGAACACGATAGGTCATTGTGAAAGAAGCGTATTAAGTTGGTTTGGGCATTTTGAAAGGATGAGTGTGGATCGAGTGATGAATAAATGTATGAAGGTAGAGTGTGTGGATCAAAAGGAAGGTATAAGCCATGTAAGACGTGGCTAAATGATGTAAACTAATGTGTGAAAAAGAGAAACATTAATAGTTTTAAGAATAAATAAGCATGTTACTCGGTGTATGGATGTTGTTGAAGCGAAGGGAGTATTCAAGGATAGGGAAGTGTGGAGAAAGTTAGCGAGGATGGATTAAGTACAATTTTTTTTTAGCTATTTGCACAGTATCGTATGAAACCCTTACAATCAGCCCTAATTAAATGTTAATATTTAATCTTAAATATATCAGATATATAAAAATAATCATAGAATTTTTTTTGAAATATCTTAAAATGTGTTCCTATACACCCTTTTATTAAAACTACCATTTTCTGAAATTCATGCAGAGCACAGTTTGGAGAAGAGGTGGCTCAATCCAAGGTGTAAGGATGAATCAAGTGGTTTGTATTAGCATGGATACAGCAAGGAGGGAAACTGCATAGATAGATAGCATACATGAAAATAACCTCCTGCAGCTATTTGAACCCTTGACCTTCTTGTCATAGGTAACCCAATACATTGCGAGAACGATGCCTTAGGTTCTTGAGCCACCGGTCTTCTTGTATTTTGTGGAGGTCGCCGTATATTCTTATTGTGGTCGGCGACTTATTACAATCACAAGAGTAATAATAATAATAACAAATTTAATTTTGCGTTATTGTAAGAGCGAGTCTGATATGTTTACAACGACCCGAACCTGGAATTACCCGCTGAAAACATCATCATTTAACAGTCCAGCCAACCAGAAAGAAGCAAGGTAAGATACTTAACGTTGTGATGAGAAAAAAATAATAATAACGAAACATAAAAAGGATCATTGCGTGTTCGAAAACTTGAAAAAAAAGAACAATGGGCGCCTATTTTAAAGGGGGGACAGAATCAAGTGATGTTACATTCTCTTCCTGCTTTTGAAGACAATCATTTCTGTAAATAGGAGTACACACCAGTGAACCGAACACCGTCGCAAACCTTCAAGCGTCTCACTATCTATGAACTCTGATTGTTTACTTCAAGGGTCCCAAAGAAGGAAGTTTTGATGATAAGGGTCATCATATGCACCATCACAATCCGGACATGTTGATCGCTGTGACAATAATTATGGTAATATTGCTTATCTCGGCCACATCACTCCTAGCCCAGTAGTGGAAATATCAGCCAGTACTAATGTGCCGTTGTCCAGGGGACGCCCGAATGTATTAATCGTACATCCTTTCCATGGAGACTCTTTCCATGTCCCGATTAGATGAGATGATGGTGATAGTGAGTACAATAGTGAGAGTGATAGTGAGTATGAGGCTGTGGAATCAGTGAAAACACTTAAACCTAAATCAAACCTAAAGAACCAAACACTGCTGACCATGAAATAATTCCTCTTAAAGAAAATACCTAAGGTGCCAGCCGGGATTTGAACCCAGGTCCCCTAGACTCGTAGCCAGGTGTACTGACCACTACACCATGGGGCCGGTTATTATGACAATACTATGGCATCTTCTTGATTAACACCATAATATATACTGAGTGAGTATATAATATGGAGGGAAAAGATGCAAGTTCTGCGAACGTCCACGCTTTGCGTAACAGCGCCCCGAACATTCCTTGGATGCGCGCGCTCAAAACCGACTCCCTGTGGATCGTAGCGGGTCGCCAACAAAATTGCGTTTGCTGTCTTATCCAGCCAAGTAAAAAAATATCAGGCTTCGATATTCGGTTTGATAGTGTATACTCCACTTTTTAGACAGCGATTTTCTATCTTTTCAAACTCGCGGCACACTAAACAAGGCACTAAAATTTTTAAGGCACATCGTCACTTTTTCTACCGAGAGATTTTACCACTAAATATAACGAGTTTTAATATTGTATTTAAAAGTTAAATAGCTGAAATTTTAATAATTTTATATTTAAAAAATTAATATATATTTGATCATGTATTTATAAAACTTTATTTTTACTCCTCAAATAAAATTCCATTTGATTTTGATCTGCTCCCAAACCCCCGCCGAGCACCGCACCCCGGTTACAAAACGCTGCTGAGAGGAATTGAAAACATCTCCGTCCGAAATTGGTCTTATATCTGTTTGTTTATTATTCAACTGAGGAAAGAAAGTGTCTACTCGAATTCAATTTTGAGAGAAAAAGGGTCGTGGGAGGAGAGGGGAGGAAATGGGATAGTGGGTTGTTCGAAGTATTCAATCGTATTTTTGGAAATGTAGGCACCTTATCTATAATTAAATTTTAGTCAGTAAGGGAGCCTCAAAAAGAAAGGGGGAGGGGGTGGGGTGGGTGGGAGCTAGAGCATTCATCCGTTATCTACACCCCTGGGAGAGAAAATAACAGAGAGATGAAAAAAGAGGGAGACAGAGAGGGGAGGGATAGAAGAAGAATGAGGGAGAGAAAGAGGGAGGGAGGAACAGGGAGGGAAAGAGAGAACGAGGTATGGAGGGAGGGAGGATGAAGGAGTGAATGTGAGGTAGGAATAAGGAGGAAGGAACAAGAAGAGAGAAAGAGGAGGGAGAGGCAGGGGACTAGGAAGAGTGAGGGACAGGGCGAGAAGAAGGGGGAGGGAGTGGAAAAACATTTAAGAAAATAAAAACCTCAGCACAGCTTACCGGGGATTTGAAACCCGACCTCCTCGTAACCGGTGAGCCAAACAAGACGAGACTGACGCCTTTGTCTGCGTGCCCCCAACAGCGTGTGTACTAAAAATAACAATAATAAATATGGCAGATAGCATTGTCTTGCTCCAAAGCATGGACTGTCATTTTAATAATTCGCCTTTAAATATGAAAATCATTGAGAGTTTTAGATTCAACCCACGAATTTATTCCCCCCCCCCCCCCCAAAAAAAAGTTCTTGTGATATTTTATTTGGAAACCAAAAAAATAAATATGTATGTGCCTGCCTCAACCCACATTCATCATAGTTTGATTAGTTTCCAAAAGTTATTTTCAACTTTTCAGCATCAAAAGAAAACAAAATCTCTTTGGGTGGTTTGTATGCAAAAGAGACTCTAATTTATTTTGTAGATATTCAAAGGATTGCCGCAACTTGTGCCTGATAGGCCGAACAATCCTAGCTCTACTATTAGGTTAAGACATTATTAGAGATATGGTCGCATTCATTTGAACAATTTGAATAAAAATAAACTTTAATAAGCAGGTCAACTCATATCTATAATTCTTATCAATGGGCAAGTTTAAATTGACGAGATTAGGTCTCTTATTTAATTTGTTTGAAACCTGCTTCGGTGGCCACGTGGTCTGAGGCGTCCTGTTCGCAATATACTCGACTGTCAATAATGAAGAGATCTGTGTTTGGACTTAGTTTGGATGTACTAAGGTTAAGGTTTCAGTGTTCCTCCATGAAAATGCTGATACATTTCCACTATATTCAAACTTCTTCATTCCTAACATATGCATCCAGCCCAAACGGTTAGTGAAATGCATTGACCAAAAACAAAACAACAATATGATGGTACAGTCCAATGTTCATATAAAGGCAACTATAAAAGTTACTAGATCTACTTTCACGTTTCTTAGCACCGCATCTTACTACCCGTTCTGGTTATACGCTTATGAACTAATTACACTAGTGATTTTAATGAGGGGGAAGGTTATATTTATAGTAATTCTACCCGTATTTGCGTAGGGAGAGTGGAAAACTATTTTGGAAAAACCACCCTCAGTACACCCGACCGAGATTCGAACCTCGATCATCGGCAGTGTAGTCTACTGCGAGGGTAGCGCTTTAAAACATGTGGCCACCAAAGTAGGTCTTTCACATATTCATACGTCAGATCCCTTGATCTATAACTGTAAATTTTGGTAGATATTATCACTTTCTATAAAGTAACTATAACTATATATTAAAATATTAATTAATCCCGACCACAGAATTAAGTTTATTTTTATTTTCCAAAAAGCTCTTTCTATGGCTTTAGCATTCAACCTTCTTTCAACTCCTTCAGAAATGCTCATGCTATAATATTTTAGTACCCATTAATATCAGTAGATACCAGGTACTCCAGGCTATTTAAATGCACGAGTTTAAAAATAAAACATTTATTTATCCAATATTTATTTCTAACCCTTTAAAATATCATAGTGAATATATATATATAAAAAAAACACCATTAGTCTACGGAAATCTACCCTAGCTCGAAAAATTTCTTAAACCAACCAAGCAACCTGTGTTGACGCTCGAACACTTCAAAGGGCGGATACGTCACGAAATAAATCGGATCTCGGACCTCTAACTGAACAAACAGGAAGTGATATACCAACAAACGTGAGTGAGGCAGGTACCAAAGTCGACTCTTTAATATGTCAACATTCCTCTGAAAGACTTGACCATTAAAATATATATATGTGTATTTATATATTATATTTTATTTAAGATGACCATAAATAAGAGTGTTTGATCTTTCGGATACTTCTATTTCGTTGCTTTGTAGGGTACATGGTGCTGGCTTATAATGATTTCCCGGATTATAAGTATATATATATTTAGCACCGCGTCTTACTACCCGTTCGGGTTATACGTTTAAGTACTGATTACGCTAATAGATTAGGAATTGGGAAGGTTGAATTTAGAGGAATTGAACCCGCATTTGCGTGGAGGGAGAGTGGAAAACCATTTAGGAAAAACCACCCCAGTTCACCCGACCGAGATTCGAACCTCGATCTCCCCGTCCTCGGTCTGGCTCAACACGACTGGCGCGTTAGCTAACTACGCCACCGAGGCGGGTGCGTGACGTAAAGACTCGAGTATAACACAGACAATCAATTTGTCCTTTTTTAAAAAAACAGTTACGGTAATTTATGTTCATTTTATTGTTTTTATTTATTAATTATTGATGTTCCTTTCATCTTTTCTCCAAACTAAATATTTCTCTTTTAAGTTTATTCTTGTTTTGTCCCCAATTCTCGTGATAAAACAAATATTTCATGTGGAATATGAAACTTATTGCTATCAAAGAACTTTGACTTGAGGAGTAATAAGTATTAAAAGTGTTCGTTTGATCAACTCTATAAAAAGTGTGTTTATTTTTCCCTAATGGCTTTTTGTTCTAAAAACCTAGATGAATTAAAGATGCCAGGTTACAAAAATGTATTTATATATTCATTCATTTATCCATTCACTGAAAAAAGTCGTTCTCGAATATGCTATTAAGAATATTAATGAAAAAAAATCATAGAAAAACACAAAGGGTACAACTTAAACATATATTATCTAAACAAATTACTTAAACCAAATTAAAATAGATAGTTACATTTTACTTAATTTAACTAAACATAAGTAGGTGGTGATAAAAGAGCTGCTCGTTTGATTTTCCCAGATACGTATCAACCCTTATATCCACAATTTTTAAAATAGTTTTATAATAACGGTAGGTGTTAGAGCTCAAAAGATTAAAATAAAATTTTAGTTGGTAAAAAGTGTGGAATTTATGACAAAAATATATATTTAACACAAATTAAAATTAAAAGTTTGATTAGAATAAAATGTGTATATGCTATACCAATTTAAAACTATTTGATATTTACTATTTTTTTTTACCAAACTGTTTATTTTATGAAACAACATGTCTACGTTGTCTTAAATATATTCCAAGACCTTTATTAATTTTCAAATCAGCAAGTCCTACAGTTTTTATTTATTAAGTATTAACGCAAATAAAAACATTTTTATATAATAAATATACATTTATATAACCTTTTCTCATATTATCCATGCACTTTTAACTATGTAAATGGTATGGATCATTGATCAAATTTTAAATTCTCCAAATTTATCGCAAATATGTTTAATTAGAAGAGATTACATAAATTAGAATACATACTTTTCTTATTTTTTGTGAGTAAATGCAGAACCCAACCTAATAATAACTATTGTAGGACGTTTGGGCGTATCTGATAATGTTGATAGCTGAGGGAATGAGCGTGATAATGAGATTGATCTAATTAATAAATAATTAATACAGGTATCCATAACTCGCTTGTTTATAAGCTGGATTCCCCCCCACATTTTTTTTAAAGAGTTGTATGCTGTATCAGAACTGATTGTACACTCTGGTTTTAATGATTAATAACTTCTTCACGGTTTGCGAGATTAAAATCCAATTAAAATCGGTGGTGACATTTTTGAAACAGAAACTTGCATTGTAAAGTGTGATCCAGTAGTGGAGGAAATTGTTCAGTGTCATGTCGTGAAGGGCTGGCAGGGTAAACAAAGCTTGTTAAAACTGTACAGATTATATGTTCTCCCTCCCCCTGCCCCACCTTCTGTTCCCCTTTGACCAATACATACATTTAAAAATAATTGTGTTAGACTGGTATACTGGTGACGAGGAAAAAGGGTTTCCAAAACCGGTCGGGTCTATTGAAGGTGCCTTTTACTAACATATTTACTACTCTCCCTCCACGCAAAAGAGGATATATAACCTCTAAAAAAATTCCTTCCTCATACCTACTTGGTTATCATAATATATGCATTTATTATCTAAAGGTAATAAAACAATTATTTTCAGAATTTTTAGTTTCTTTTATAAGTTTGACAAACTGTTTAAATTAGTCTCAATTCGATTGTTTTCTAAAGTAGAATACAGAAAGAATTATCTGGTTCTAGCTGTATTACCTACCTAAGTTAGGTGTTATCTGTGGTGTGAGACGGGCTCTTAAGACGTCTGGTTCTAGCTGTATTACTTACCTAAGTTAGGTGTTATCTGTGGGGTGAGACAGGCTCTTAAGACGTCTGGTTCTAGCTGTATTACCTACCTATGTTAGGTGTTATCTGTGGGGTGTGACAGGCTCTTAAGACGTCTGGTTCTAGCTGTATTACTTACCTAAGTTAGGTGTTATCTGTGGTGTGAGACGGGCTCTTAAGACGTCTGGTTCTAGCTGTATTACCTACCTAAGTTAGGTGTTATCTGTGGGGTGAGACGGGCTCTTAAGACGTCTGGTTCTAGCTGTATTACCTAAGTAAGTTAGGTGTTATCTGTGGGGTGAGACGGGCTATTAAGACGTCTGGTTCGAGCTGTATTACCTACCTAAGTTAGGTGTTATCTGTGGAGTGAGACGGGCTCTTAAGAAGTCTGGTTCAAGCTGTGTTACCTACCTAAGTTAGGTGTTATCTGTGGGGTGAGACAGGCTCTTAAGACGTCTGGTTCTAGCTGTATTACTTACCTAAGTTAGGTGTTATCTGTGGTGTGAGACGGGCTCTTAAGACGTCTGGTTCTAGCTGTATTACTTACCTAAGTTAGGTGTTATCTGTGGGGTGAGACGGGCTCTTAAGACATCTGGTTCTAGCTGTATTACTTACCTAAGTTAGGTGTTATCTGTGGGGTGAGACGGGCTCTTAAGACATCTGGTTCTAGCTGTATTACCTACCTAAGTTAGGTGTTATCTGTGGGGTGAGACAGGCTCTTAAGACGTCTGGTTCTAGCTGTATTACTTACCTAAGTTAGGTGTTATCTGTGGGATGAGACGGGCTCTTAAGACGTCTGGTTCTAGCTGTATTACCTACCTAAGCTAGATGTTATCCTTGGGGCTAGTCGGACTACCACAAATCTTTCTCTCTCTTAGTGTTTGAACTAGCTCTACCACAAAACCGCCTCAATTACGATGACGGAACCAACCAAATCGCTACTGTCTGGTACAAGCCTACGTATTACCCATCGTAAATTGAGGGAATTGAAAAATGAATAAGTGGATTTGTAGCAAAAACAAATACTAATGATTATTAAATTTACTATCACTTTTTCTTGCTTTAAAACTTTTTCTTTGGTTGTCAGTGACGTAAATAGAATGCATTATGTCATTTGTTTTGGTAAACACAAAAGGGAATTTAACTTCAGAGATATGTCTTGGATAGTGGTTTGTTGCCAGGGCTGTATCAAGCACTGTCCTTTCCCTCTGATTAAATATTCAACAGAACACATACACAATAATGTATTAAGCTCATGTAGCCCACTCTTATTAGTTTTACAGTGGTAGGATTGATAATTAATAGGAAAAAAACATTTTATTGCACAGTCTGTATTTTATTATTCCACGTCTTACTACCTGTTCAGGTTATACCATACGAGTATATGATAACTACTCTAATGGTGTAAGGATAAGTACAGGAGGGTTTTAGGGGTAGTACTCGATTCGCTTGTTGGAGGCTCCGCCCCCAAACCCCAGTGAGTTTTATTTGCAAGTGGATGTAGATTAAAGTAATTCCAGCGTTGTTTTGAACGTAACAACTTAAAGTTACCGGTATTGTATTGTATTTTTCACATATTATTTTAGTTTCTCCATATTTATAGGGCAGCTATAATCATCAAATTTGGCATGCTTATGGCAATTTGATGTGCCAATATGCCTGCCAAATTTTATGATTCTAGCTGTCCAAAAAGTGTGTCAGAAAATTAAAAGATATGTGGAAAATTTACCTTGAATCAAAAAATCTAGCTTTATCTAAGGTATAACCGATGGAGATACGACAAAAAGTAATAGGACCAAACTTGTGGATCTCGACAAATCCGTGGCTGCTGGTGCAATCTGTTTTTTGATAGGTCTTACTGTTTAATCACAAGAGACCTTCAAAGAAAGGTCCACACCGACTTTAAAGTTGCTCCGCCATTTTGATTTTTTTGGGGGGTTAAAAATTTTTTTTTTAGTTCTTTGGAATTTTCACTTTAGTTACAGGCTATAAGCTATAGGTTTGCCAAATCTCAAGTTTCTATCTCATCTGGAAGTGGTTAAACATCAATGTCAGTGAGTGAGTGAGTCAGCCATGTGGCTTCATAGTATTATATGGATACCAGCATTTGCTTGAAAGGAGAGTGAAAACATATTAGGGAAAAACCACCCTCGGTAGACCCAACCGAGATTTTAAAAAGGTCTGAAAAGGTATACCTGAGTGTGTGTGGATAGAGAGGGGTAAACTATTTAGTAGAATACCACCGCAAACAAACCACACCGGGATCCAAACCCCGATATACCCGTAATTGGGAGTCCCAATCCTTCGAGAGAGAGTGATACCTTAGAACCATTCGACCATCGAATCCAAAACGATAATGTTAATTTACAATGTTTCCCCAGCTTCGGTGGTTGTGTGGTCTAAGAAGTCACTCCTACAGTAGACTAGACTGCCGATGACGGGGAGATAGGAGTTCTAATCCCCGTCCTGTATACTGAGGGTGACTTTTCTTGAATTTTTTCCACTATCTCTCCACGCAAATGCAGGTACACTTAATTTCAACTCAATCATAGCGATTCCTAACACATTAGGGTAATTAATACATATGCTTATAGCCTGAATGAGTAGTAAGTCGTGGTGCTTACAAAAATGATTACAATGTGGTAAACTTAAAAAAAAAAGTCGATCTAGGTGGTCTTGGGGAAAAGCACTCTACTCTTGACCCGATGTTTATGGGTTCAAATCCAGCCGGGGTCGATGGATTTTAATCAAGCGATAAACATCCGTAGCACAACTTCCTTTGGAAGGCAAGTAAATCCGTCTGTCCATGTCGATTGTGGCATGTAAAATAACCCTGGAAAGTATGCGAAAATAACTTTCCTGTAGAGTTGGTAGGCTCTTTCACTCTCGCTCACAGAAATTCTCGTGTGCTGATACAATCAGTTGGTTCAGAAAGTGCACGTTAAATACATAAAATAAATGAATTTAAAAAAATTACATCAATTCCTGTTGAACATTCGTGGAAGTATAAGGACTGCTCCAAGAAGTACGGGAAGAATTCCAGAGAAAAGTTCGCTGTTTTCGACGAACTCATCTCATTCAGAGCCTCTGAGAAATTCACAAGATAAAGAGGTAGAGGAAGGAAGGGGGTACTTCGAACCCGGTACCATGATTAGTGACCTCGGACCGTGACGACACGCTAAGGTACCGTGCGAACATGTGGAGTATTTTCGTTCGACCCTTTTTGTTTTCGTACTGAACGGACCAAGGTCGCCTAGTCCTGGTCGCTTAGGTTAGACAGTTCAAGACGTTGACTGTCTTTCTCTTTATTAATAAATATGTACCTCCTACACAGAAACACACACATTTAGTTCCTATTCTTACGTTCTAGCTAGGGCCCCTACCTGTGACGTCATGTCAGGTAAATATAAGATTTTAACATGTTAATGAATTACCTTTTTACTCTACGAGTCTTAAAGATATTACAAACTTCAATAATTATAAAAATAGTCACGCAGCGTCACGTTTATTTTGAAGTTTTTTTTGTAAGAGTTTTTTTTAAATACATTCCTTAGAACTTGGGCAATTTGGCTTAGTCTCGAAAAAGTCCTGTAGGATTCTTCCTGCCAGGATGCAGATTAAAAAAGTCCGTGGTAGCATTTGTCTCTTTAGAATAGGGAACAAGAAAAATGTAAATTAAAAAACAAGTCAATGTTTTCAAGAAGCATGTAGTGTAGTGAGTGTGTAAACTCGTCAGAGGAAGAGGAGAAATGTTATCAGTATACATACATACAAAAAAGAGGCCTCGTGGGGTGAATTGCTCATTTCCTTCACTATTTTTCTTTTTTCATACATTGGTGTCCAAGTGTGATAGTGCTTAGATTTAAGTGTCAAAATAAGCTGCAACCCGCTTTGCCGAAGAGCTACGAAATATTCAAGTTATTTTCTGCGACGTTACACCGTCCGTCTCCGTCACACAACAAACTTTTGCTGCTGTTTTAATAACAGATGAAACAAAGTGGTGTGTTCTCAGTTTCAGTCTGTGCTGACATGGCTGGGTCATTGGCGTTTGTGACCTTTGCTTATCATATGGAACAACACACCTATTCAAACCCTGTCGTGCTAAGATCCCAAATTAAATGTCCTAACTGAGGTTCAAATACGAGCCTAACAGGCCAAGTGACAGATTAATTTTTTTAAATTTTTTAAAACTATTTTTGTATATGAGAGAGTTAAAAATTAAGATGTGTAAGAGTGATTTTTTTGGTGGAACAGTTATATTTTATTTATTTATTTGAGCTATTAAACGTGCACTTTCTGAAACGACTGATTATATCATCACACCAGAATTTCTATGAGCGAAAGTGAAAGTGCCTACCGATTTTGCTGGGAAAGGTATTTTCATGTACCTTCTAGGGTTCTTTTAAATTCCCCAATCAACATGGGAACGACGGCTTTACTTCCCCTCCGAAGGAAGTTGTGCTACGGATTTTTATCACTCAAGAAAAATCTGTCAACCCCGGCTGGATTTGAACCCACGAACATATGGTCCTGAGGAGACCACTACACCCCAAACCACCGGGGTCGACTAGTGGAACATTTAACGTGCATTTACAAACAAAAATATTATATCAAACACGACTCACAAGCTAACTTAGCTTGGGATAGTACGACTAGTGCCAGGATAACGTTAGACTTAATGTTCACATTTACCTTTTAAATAATGTTCACGTAACGTAAAGAAACACAGTGTGTGGTCAGGATTCACGTAACGTAAAGAAACACAGTGTGTGGTCAGGATTCACGTAACGTAGAGAAACACAGTGTGTGGTCAGGATTCACGTAATGTAGAGAAACACAGTGTGTGGTCAGGATTCACGTAATGTAGAGAAACACAGTGTGTGGTCAGGATTCACGTAACGTAAAGAAACACAGTGTGTGGTCAGGATTCACGTAACGTAAAGAAACACAGTGTGTGGTCAGGATTCACGTAACGTAAAGAAACACAGTGTGTGGTCAGGATTCACGTAACGTAGAGAAACACAGTGTGTGTGGTCAGGATTCACGTAACGTAAAGAAACACAGTGTGTGGTCAGGATTCACGTAACGTAAAGAAACACAGTGTGTGGTTAGGATTCACGTAACGTAAAGAAACACAGTGTGTGATCAGGATTCACGTAACGTAATGAAACACAGTGTGTGGTCAGGATTCACGTAACATATTAATACACTTCAAGCAAAACCTTAGACAGTGAATCTGGAATATTTGAAAACAGATTGTTTATTGAAATTAAACTCAAGGATTTAGGGCTGATTATGCTACAAGTACTTGCACTAGAAGCTTCAATGTAGCTAAAAAAATATGGTATAAAAAGAGACCGCTACGTTTTAAATCGCGAGACGTGGACAAACTATAGCGAGGAAGTCGTCTGCACGCTATAAAAAACAAAATAAAGTACTAAATAGCCGTGTTCTCATAGATCGCAACATGATTGGCTGGCTAGAACACTTGGTATACTTCACTTACGTAACTTAACGTGAAAGTTCTGCTCTGGACAAATCTTTTAATTTTAAGTTAACTGCATCGTGAGCCCATTTAAAAACACAAGCTCTGTAACGTTACGCTATAGGAACGCTAAATTTATCTTGATTCCAGCATATTATTATACGGTCAGCTATAATGTTTTAATAATCAATAATTATAAAACAGTAGAAACCAATTCAGACGTAGTAGAAACTTTGTAGACACCGTAACTTATTCGATCAAGGGACACCAAAACTAATGGTCAATCCCTAAACCCCTTAGCAACGGAGATGGGCTGAGAACATTTGATTTTACTGATACAACACCGGTGGTAGTTCGGTTCTAAGATTTGGTTTAATTTTGTGTCAAATCGCTTACGTACTTTACATCCATTATTGTTTCCAGCCCGTGGTCAGTTTTTTATTCAAGCCGTATTTTTTTCCACTGCCATAGCTTCATATAACTTAAGACGGACAAACACAACATCCAGTCCCCGACTATTAATCCATCACTGTGAAAGGGTCAACGCACATTTCACCAATGATAAATTTTTCGGTCATGCCTGGGAATCGAACCCAGGACCCTTAGTTCAGTAGGCAGACACGATACTGACTGAGCTAAGTTGTAGAGTTGTCAAATCGCTATCCCTTGATTTTATTACTCTTATATTAATTCGTGTTCAAGATTTGATATCTTATAACTAGTTTCAAAACGCGCTATCATCTCCACGGAGCTAGTGGGAGGTGAGACAGACCACTTAGAATTCTTGGTCATGGTTAAATCCAAGGGAAACAAGAGATTTTATAAATTGTAATTTTGATGTTGCCTTGGGGCACTCCATAATTTAAATAAATAGAAGATTATAGCCAGTGGTAATAATAACGGAATGCTGGGGCTACATCAATCTGTAGCTTACTTTGTGTAAATATTAGCCCGTACTAATGTACCGTTGTCCAGAGGATGTACTAATGTACTAATAGTACATCCTTTTCGTGTCCCGATGAGATGAAATGAGGAGGATAGAGAGTATGAGGGTTATAAAGAGTGAATAAGGAGTAAAGCTAAAGAAAATCTTAACCCAACTTAAGTCTAATTAACCAAACACTGGTGACCATGCGAATTATTCCCCTTTAGAAAAAAACATTCTATACTACCAGCCAGGAATCGAATTTGAGACCTCTTAGGTCAACAGCCAAAGACTCTGACCACTATACCAGTCAACCAATGGTATAATGTTTCTATTATTGATGTATTCATTTAGGCCTTATACATATGATTTGACACAATGGTATCAAACTGACCACTTCCTAAACGTGTTCAACCGGGATTCAAACCATTCATAACACTTGAAGAGCTTATTACCTGAGGGTTTCACATAGGGTTCAAATCTTACTCCAACATTGGTGGTGAACTTCCACTTGGACTAGCTTAGTCGTGACAAACCAACAAAAAAATTCTCTCATTTAGTTCTGTTTTTTTTTTTATACATCAGGTAAACTTTAAACAAGTAAACAAATCCTTAAAACAAGTGCCAGTCTGTATAAAATAAGGTATAGTCTGATCGCCTCAGAAACAACTTTTTTCTTCTTAGCACCGCGCCATACTACCCGTTCAGGCTATACACTTATATACTAATTACTATATTATTATTATTATTATTACTATTAGCACCGCGTCTTACTACCCGTTCGGGCTGTACGCACTTAAGCTAGTATGTAATGGTGGGGTGATTGTGAGATGAAATGGAGGGAAGAGAGGAAACCAATCTAGGCTAAAACCACCCTCAGTACATCCGACTGGGATCCGAACCCCAACCTCCCTGTCATCAACGGTCGATCCTATCGCGGCAGTGACCCGCCCCCTCAAAGATGTTTGTGTATAATGCAAGTCATACTTATTCTTTAATCTACATCTTGTTTGTCACGAGCGTTGCGCGATATATACCACACACACAGAGGTCAGAAACTTTAAAATTAGTAGCTCCTTTGCACGAACATGTTTAACTCACTGCCGGAATTTTTAAAATTTTTATTAGAATTTTTAAATAAATTAAAAAATGAGTTGGAAGAGATAAATCAATTATTTTTTTCTGTCTGTTTTGAAGCAAATCTGCTCCTTCTGCTAGTTTAAATATATTACAGTCATAATAATGAGGAATGTATTTGCACTGTAGACCACCTCTGTGGTTTAGTTAGTGGTCGGAGTTCCTGGCTGTGGATCCAGAAGTCCCAGGTTTGATCCCCGGCACCTACAGACTGTCCTGTGAAGCAGTGTTGTCTGGAACAGGGTCAACTCAGCCACGTCGAGGACAAATTAGGAGCTATCTGAATAAAGAAGTAGTGGTTTTACTCTAGAAAACTGAGATTAATTGCAGGAGGGATTGTTGTGCCACCCCCATGAGACCCTCAATCCACATATGTTGGCACTATCCTCGCTAACGGTGGCGGCCGCTCGGCTGGGCTAGCTCACTTGTGGGATCACGCCATGCAGTTTTTGGAGTATATACTGTATGCATATAAATATAATATTTTGAATTTTACGTACCCTCCTAAAATGTCCTCACGTATCCCCCGGGGCTGGCAGACCCCAGGTTGAACGCCACTGACTTGGACAAGAGCTCGGCAACCAGTCGATCGTGATCTGTTGGTCGATCTCGCGGCAAATTCCAGTCGATCACGTAAGAAAGATATCTCGTCATTAAAAGTCGATCTTTTGGATCTTATAAATATATCAAATACTTTCAAATAATATTTTTAGTGTGACTCAAAATAACCTTCATCAGTCAGAATGTTATAAGAAAAATTAAATAAGTACAATATGAAAATATATATTTTATTTATTTATGTATTTTAATATAAAGGGGGTCTTGAGTATTTCAGAAAAAAAAATTAACGAATATTTATTTATTTAAGGTATTTAACGTGCGATTTCTGAACCGATTGAATCAGAACACGATAATTTCTATGAGCGAGAGCGAAAGGGCCAACCAATTTTCCCGGGAAAACTATTCTCACAGATTACCTTGCAGGGTTCTTTTCACACGCTTTCCGCAGAAAATTGTGCTAAGGTATTGTTCAAGAAAAATCCGTTGACCCCGGCTGGGTTTCAACTCATGAGCATTGGGATCCAGATGCTGAAACCTTCCCCCAAGACCACATAAAAAATCTTAAGTAGAGCGGACAAAGATGGTTGAGCGCGGAACTTTTGATAAGTTAACATTTTTTTTGATCGGTGCCCTAAAAGGTTGCCTACCCCTGCAGGCTTAGAGGTGTTGAGTGTATAAATAGGCCTACATTAAACGACAGAAGATGGTAGTAGTTTTTAGTTTTTTAAAACTCTTCTCTTAAGACGTTCCGGGTATAGATATTTCTTGGATGTGAAAAAAAAGCATACTATATTATAGGTATTCAGTTTCTGTTGTAAATTACCCGGTTTGGGAGGTAGTCATTTGTTTTATTGTGTGGTTCCCCTGCCTCCTCATTTCGTACTAATGGAAGGCTACGATAACCACTGCGGCTCGTGTATAAATAGAACTTCCCGCGCGTTTGTTACCAAAGAGGTCGCAGGTAATGAAAACAATGCCATGTGAAGTGATTCCGGGTGAGAAGGAATGTATATTACGTTATTAAGGTGTCAGACTTCTGTTCTGGGGGTCCGGGGTTCAATCGTCAGTCCCGGCACAGATTTATCTGATTGCCAAACCCTTCCTTCACCTCTGACAAGACGTGTATTAATCTACAACTTGTGAATGTGAGGAATGCCAGGCCTCCACCGTGGTTCGGATCCCACGTTAAACTGTAGGTCCTCCATTTCATCTCACAATCACCCTACCATTACACATTAGTGTAAGTGCGTATAACCCGAACGGGTAGTAAGACGCGGTGCTAGTAGTAATAATAATAATTTTGGTCTCTATTTCTTTTTGACTCTCTCCATCCTATTCTTTCTCTTTATTTTTCTTTCTACCTTGTATTCTCTCACTTTATTATTTGTTCTCATGTTCTCGCTCTATTATTATCTTTCTCTCTTCTTTTATCTTTCTCTCTTTCTATTATTCTCTTTCTTTATTCTTCTATCTCTTTCTAGTACTCTCTCTTGTTCTCTCTCCGATTTTTATCCTTCCTTGTTTTTCTCTCTTGTTCTTTACCTGGTTCCCCCACTATTGTTCTTTCTCCTCTTGTCTCTCTTTCCTTCTAATATTTCTTATCAAGGTCAACCCCCTCGACGGTTAGTAGATTGTGTTTGTCCGACAAAGATTCAGGTTTTGTCAGATTTTTACACACTTCAATTTAACTGGAGGAAACAATGAGTCTTCAATTCTTTCAATTTTTTTTTTTAAATTCTACATTATGTGTCTGGTATTTTATGAAAGTCTCCTTGATTTACATTTTGATATGTTTACGTTTTGTAAATTAGATTTTTAGGATATATTTATTTTTACAAAAATATCACATATGGAAAAAATAAATAGAATGCCTTGTATGCCTGGAAAAAATATTGTGTCAAATAAAAACAACTATTGGTGTGAAATTATTTTCAGGAGATCTTACTGATATAACATATTATTATAAATTTTAGCACCATCTTTTACTACTCCTTCGGGATATACGCGTCAATTATTATTACTATTATAAAACAAAGTGACACTGACACCTTTTTCACCATGCCCACCGGTGTAGGTTATATCTAATCTAATAATGTTCAAAGAAAGGGCTGTGTAGTTTTTGATTCGAACATCTTGTATTAAATCATTCACGGTTTATTCACCGTGCCTGAATGTTTTGGACATGTCAAATATTGCAGTAACAGACCTAGGTTCTGTTTTATGTGCTGCCTAAAAGAGTTTAGTGTCAGGTTGGGAGATATTTTATTTTTGATAATGTAATTAATGCCTTAGGGTTTGGAGGTTCAGTTATAGAGTTCAATTTTCACAGGAAAGAACTTATTTGACAGCTAGAACAGTTACTAGATCTACTTTCATAGGAAGAACCTTATCTGACAGCTAGAAAAGTTACTAGATCTACTTTCATAGGAAGAACCTTATCTGACAGCTAGAACAGTTAATAGATCTACTTTAATATAAATAACTCTATATACCAAGTAGATAAGCTACTTAATCTACTTTCACGTGTTCATACGTCAACCAATGTTATCTGTAGATGTCACTTTTCACAGATATTATCAAAACATATAAAATAAAAATAATAATTTAGTAAAATGCTGTCAATAATAAATGCCAACAAATATATATTCGTATTTTCTAAACGTTTATTACTAAAAGGATCCAACTTTACGTACGATTGTATTGAACCAATTATTTTACAATATATACCCTTACGGTTTTCGTTGAGCCAATTGGATTAAATTATATCTCCATTGTAGCTATATCAGGCTGGTTTATTTTTATTGGAAAGAGGGAAGGGTGTATTTTAGGGGATGCTTGCATGCCGTCAATATCAACCAACTCATCTAAAGTCATTTTTACTCGTTCATTGATAAATAGCAAGGAAAATGTCAAATAAATTAAATTGTGTGTTTGTGACTCACTGTGGCTTTGTTCGGAATGAAATATAACTCTCTCTCTCTCTCTATATATATATATATATATAAAACTATATATATGTATACAACCATTCACTTCTCAAAATCCTATAAAAGCTATTGTACATAATCCTCTTCGTGTTTTTTGTAACCACGAATTGGATATTACTGGCTTATTCCAGGTTTATCAGAAATAGTTCTATTACACATGATTCTTTTAGGGGAACTAGTCATAAAAAAATATTTTTAAAACAATATTGTATATTCGTGTGTATACTAATTTATTAACATTGAATTTTTAAATAATCACAGGACAAATAAACTGAACCTAAGGCAAAATCAAAACAATCAGAATTTCATAGCCTTTTAGATTGTATTGTAGAAATATTTTTATGGTTAAAATAGATAATATTTTACTTTATTATTATTGTTAGTTTATAAGTATTGCTAATATATCTATCAAAAATAATAAATGCAGATAATATGACTTGACGTTTTATCATGGGAAGATTGTTTTGGTAGCTTTTGTAAATGTAAAGAAAATTTGTTTCTTTTTAAATCAGTTTATATTTTCTCGTGTGATCTATTAAGGTTTGAACAAAATATTATTTTCAAAACCAGTTGTAAGTAATTTACCTTTGGATGATATTTTCCTCAAGTATCAAGTTTATAAGTGTTATTTATCACACAAAACACCCCACATCATTTCAGAGAAGTTTCGATTTGTTTTTTCAAATAAATCAAGTAAAACAATCTTAATTTCATCTCTAGAACCCAAATACTTTTAAGACTAAGTATGACCCTATAAATCTTGAACAAAATTCATCAAACTTTTAAGGTAGACTGACATTGGTAAATAATTATTAATACAATTAAACTTTTTTTTTTTAGTTTGGGAGAACATAAAACGTCATGATATATTTTAAGCTCGCTTTTCTCGTTGGGGGCTCCACCCTCAAACCCTCAGTGAGTTTTCTTTGACAGTGGATGTAAACTAATATAATTCCAGCTTAGTTTTGAAATTAAAGAATGTGTGAAAAATGTGCAAAGTCTACCTAAAAAAATCTAGCTCTATCTAAGGTACAACCGATGGAGATACGACAAAAAGTAATAGGACCAAACTTGTGGTTCTTGCCAAATCCGTGGCTGCTGGTGCAATCTGTTTTTTGATAGATTTTACCATTTAGCCACAAGAGACCTCCAAAGAAAGGTCCACACCGACTTTAAAGTTGCTCCACCATTTTTAATTTTTTTCGAGGGTAATATTTTTTTAACTTTTTGGAATTTTCCCGTCGGTTACAGGCTAGAAGCTATAAGTTTGCCAAATTTCAAATTTCTATCTCATCTGGAAGTGGGCAAACATCAATTTCAGTGAGTGAGTGAGTGAGTGAGTCAGCCATGTGGCTTCATAGTAGTACAATACGAGGTAAATTATGTTCACAATAGCAGCAATATGAGAAAGTAAAACCATATTTCCAATTCGTTTATCCGGAGGGGTTTCCACTATGGCGTAGCTTATAGGATATGACAATTATGTATTCCGTCAAGTTAAAAGAAGTACACAGAATATAGCTACGGTACTATAATTGTGTAGTAAAAAACCAAACAAACCAGAAAACTAGAGTAAACAAGATTTGAATTTAGAGCATTTTAATCATTTAGTAACATCATAAACATATTTTTATAATCTTTTTTTAAAAATCAATGTAAGCCGGAAATGAGCAAAAAAAAAATGACGGTAACATTTCTGAGAGTTGATTTTGTTCGTGAGGCGGATGAGACTAAACAAAACATGATTCACAAGTTACACGGAAATCTGCTCGAGTAGAGCAGAAATTCACGTGATAGCAGAAACTTGTATTTACCCATGATTCATAGCAATACAACCTAGAAACAGGTGATGGCCAACATGTTTAATTTTCTAGTTGATAAACATCTATATAATTATAATATCACGATGTATGTTTTCTAATTATTGTGTTGTATAGCGAAACAAATCAACACAGAACATAAACTAAACACGTCTTTTTAATTTAGTGAGTTATTTTAAATCATTTCACAACAGTAAGCTCAGTTGTCTGCTAGTATCTTGCTTTGTAGGCACATGCGCACTGGTTGAGCCAGTTGGTTTATATTCATGAGTCAGTTGGTTTATATTTATGCGCACTGATTGAGTCGGTTGGCTTATTTATACGCATGCGCATTGATTGAGTCGGTTTTTTATGCGCATGCGCAGTGATTGATTTGGTTTGTTTGGGGATTTGATTGGTCATTCCAAGCTGATGTCTTGCAGAAAATGGGTATCTAAAGTTATTTCAAGTCACGCCAAGTGGTCATCACAGACGAATCTGAAATCTTGTGATTGGCTTAGAAACTCTTCACGTGATTGCGTTTCTGCTCTTCTCTTGTTTTTCGGTGAACAGTGACACAGATCCCTTAACCCTGTCAACCCCGGAGACCAGATTACACGAGACTTTTATTCGTACTTCGCGTCACCCTAACATACATTCCTCGCTGTTTGGGGAGTTGGATCAAATAGATGCGTCGTGCGTGTTCAGTACAAAGTCACACAGGATTTGAAATGGTCTTTTCTCTGTTCTTGGGTCTGGGCTCTACCTCCCTCAACTGTAATGGCATCTTAGTACTCAACATACTAAAGATAGGGATGGGAAGACCCAGACGCAGATGAGATGATAGCATTAGAATAGACCTGAAAGAGATAGGATGTAATGAGGTGTACTGGATATAACTAGCTCAAGATAGGCATATAGTGTAATGAGGTGGACTGGATAGAACTAGCTCAAGATATATATAGGGTGTAATGAGGTGGACTGGATAGAACTAGCTCAAGATATAGATAGGGTGTAGTGAGGTGGGCTGGATAGAATTAACTTTCATAGTGATGATTTGCTAAGTGTTGTTTATATTTTAGATTTGTTTTGTCCTTTACCACCGTTTCTTACTACCCGTTCGGGTTGTACTCCTATGTACTAATTACACTAGCAGATTAGGATTTAGGAAGTCCGAATTTAGAGGAAGTGCACCTGCATTTTCGTGGAAGTAGAGAGAGCGGGGAACCGTTTAGGGGGGAAAAAAGGCCCACCCTCAGTACACCATAGCGGGATCGAACCATTATCTCTACATCATCGGCAGCCTAGTCACTGGTGAGACTAGCGCCTTAGATCATGTGACCACCTATGCGGGTTTATAAATCTTTTGCTAAGATAACCAATCTTTTCAGAAAGTGCAGCTTTAATACCTAAACATAAAAATGGTCACTATATTTGTGAATCATATGCTCGTTACATCATCAATAAGACAAATAACATAATTCTAAGCTGGTCCTGAGTATTTGATAACAATGTTTGTCCCTAAAACTATCCCCTTCACCTACTTAGAGGGCTGCAAGCCGCCACTGATGTAAACTGTACGATCGAAAATAAACTGAAAAAACATTCATATCTATTTACAGTGACCTATTTATAAAAAACCTCTCATTTTCTCTTTGAAGTTGTAGACTTTAGATATCCGACACCGACCAAATCACGACATAAGACTCACATTTTTTTAATTTTCGTCTGTCATCTTCAATAATACCCTCTAACCCCCCTTTACCAATGTTGCTATCGCCATGTGGCCCGCATGGCCCCCCTCCCCCCCTTTTTCTTCAACACATCCCGCTGTCTCTGTCCGGAAAGTTCCCCTTCAAGGCAACCCCCACCCCCACCTACTACCCCGACAATTTTCCTCGCTTTTCATCCCCAAACTAAGATGCATTTCAAAACCGGATACTTCCAACAACTTTTTTGTTGACATCTGCCCTATATTTCCGGAATGTTAGGCAACCATCCCGACGCTAGCCGCTAGCTCTGTAATTCTTGGGGTCACAGCTGAGCTGAACGGAGGAAGGGGAAGGGGGGAGAGAGTAAGGAGGGGGTGGGAGGGGGCTCAATCACTCTTTATTGATGAGTCTCTTGTTCTCTTTCTCTTAAAAACCGACAAGAGAAATTAAAGTTTTTACAATATGTTTAGATTAACATTTTATACCACATGAGGATACCATGTTTTCAAATAGGCCTATATTTAGAAAATTTTAAAATTGTTGGACGTGGGTATCGAGCCATGGACCTTTAATTTTTCACGTTCTAATTCAAAGGTTCCGGGTTCGATTCCAGTGTACTTAGAAAAAAGAAAATACCCTTAGTACACCCATTGAGGATTCGAATACCATCCCAATTGTCATCAGAAAAAACCTAATAGATGAGCCTGAAACTTGATCGACGTGACCACCGAAACGGTTTTGATGAAATAGTTGTTTTGATTAATAAAAAAACTTTCAGAACATCCATCTCTTTAGTAGACTGTTTAAAAAAAATTAGAACCGTGTCTTATTAAAGTGTATGTACTAATTACGCTAGTAGAAGGTTGGATTCGGATAAAGTGTACCTGCATTTGTGTGGAGGAAGAGTGGGAAACCATTTAGGGGGAAAACACCTTCAGTAGATCTGACTGGGATTCAAACCTCGATCTCCCCATCATCTGCAATCTAGTCTATTACAAATGACACCTTAGACCTTTCGGTCACTGAAGCAGGTGAGTGTATAATTAAGCCACTATAATGAGGTGATAAATATAGACCTATATAAATAGATGCCTACACAACTGGTGTTGATAAACGCTTTAAACAATGTTTCACAAGGGATTACATTGAAATTGGCTTTATTGTAACTTATTAAAACAAAATAAATATCACGGTGCAACGCACTGACTTTCTCCCGTTTTTATCTTAAAAAATATATTTACTAAACTAGATAATAATAGGTCTATACATTGTTGTAGAAACGCTACACCAAAGATGATAAATTAAATAATATACACTGTTACTTACTCAATGACATAAGGAACTAGGAACACTGTTACAGAAAAATAGAGAAAAGAGAAACATCTTTGTCCACCAAAGAGCATAGGACTCAAATTCAATTTCAAAACTTGAATTAAAAAGTATATATATATTTACTTATAGCCCAGAAAATATTGGTTTTATAAAAATGTATTTCAAATAAAAGATTTTTTTCTTTAATAGTGAGCCTACTACATCTTTACAGCTATAAGTTATTTAGTATCTCAGATATTTGCAGAGAAATGATGAAAATTGGAAAATTTACCTCATGTAAAGTAACCTCAGTCATTTTCATGAGAAAATGAGAATTTCCATCTTGTTTAAAGTGATAAATAGTGTCTAGATATGAAATTTAATCAAAATCGTTAGAGCGGATTTTGAGAAAACTGATATTTTTTTATTTTTGCTCTTCATTCAACCACCCTTAAATTTAAGGTTGGATATTTAATTCAAAAAACCCCTCGGGGGAATCTTATTAAAACCACGTTTTACCACATTTTGGCCCGATAGGTAAAATAGTTTCGGCTTGAGCCCGAGTTACAGACAGACAGATGGACAGACACGCAAACAGGTGGACAAACAGACAAACGGCATCGAAAAAACAACTTTTTCTCTTTCAGGGGATCACGAAACAACGACATTTATTAAAACTAGAGCTTGATTAATTTTTTGATGATCACAATAATTTCTCTCTCCAAGTTGTTGAGAGAGAGTAAAAAATTAAGCCTATGTTTTTCGTTGCGTGGTTGTGGTAACAAGAAATATTAGAATGCATGAAAAATAAATAAAAAATACAATATTCTCCTGTGTATTTTCTTATAACTGACCACTAAAATATTTTATTTTTATTTTAGAGAAAAATCCGTACAAAATATTTGTTTCAAAACTAAACCTTTTATTTTGTAAACAAATGCGCATTAGAACAATCGAAAAACGGCTTTTATAACATCATCATTGGATTTTATTTCGTCTGGTCTGGTTCACCATCTTAGCTTATGAAGAGAAGGCAGCCTTTTTGAAGATCTCGTTTGTAAAGCATTCTTCCACAAAAAAAGAAATACCCAGACCATGTCAATAATATAAAAACGCTTTGAAGAAATCGTAATTAAAAACAAATTGTTTGTCGTGAAATTTTTGACTGCCGAAAGTGACAGAGCCACAATGCATGATTTTGCAGAGCATATAGTTTAGCGTATGAATACTTTTACTAGATGTCAGTTATCACCATTCCTACGCTAGATGGGGTGTATATATATATTTAGTCCGACACCTTAGCTCATCTTGTGAGCATTTATTTATGGTGGTCCATGTTCGATTATCTGCACGGTATAAATATGAATTTTTGTTTAAATTGTGGTTGGGTGTTTCCAGTGAGTTATTTATGCTTTATGCCAAGTTTGTTTGAGCTGCTACCAAACTGTTTAAATAAGGTACACACGTTGAGTGTCAAAAAAATTAAAATACAATAAAAAACGCGATTATGATACATAAGCAAATAAATTTATTCACATACACACGACTATAAACGTGTGCATATTAAATTATGTAAATTATTTGAGAAGTATTTCACTCGTATAACTACTTATGTACGAGGTGTATATGCATCAATGCATGCCATGGTTACAGTCCGTTTGGATAAAAATAGATACCTATCACCTTTATATATTGGAAAGATGTCAAGTAAATCATACAATCATAATTATTACACTAAACAGGATTTTTTTTGGGACATTTTAATGCTACCAACTTTGAACAGTGTTGTCGGAAGATTTTCAGAAAGGAAGGGTAAATACTTGTTTTTATTAAAAGGGTTTGTTAGTGTTACAAATATTTAGGTTATGTTCCATTAATTAAATATACAAACTTATCTATTTATTTTAAGGAAGTGGCCTACCTGTGACTTTACTGCTTTCCCATGTTGGTAACGTTTTATTCAGCGAGTTTTAGAAGGTTATAAAATTGAAACGTAAATCATAAGTTCCTAAATAATTATAAGAATAATCGTATGGTGTCACAAAATAACTATTTTTATTGTGTAGTAGTTTTTATGTAAACGCATTTTTTTATATAAATCCTTTACAGTTCAGGCTATTTGGTTTGATCATGAAACTGTCCTGTAGGAATTTCCTGCCAGTAGGTAGGTTAAAAAAAAAGTCCACGGTAGCAAATGTCTATCTATAATAGGAAACAATAAAAATGTAATTTTGAAAAGCAAGTCAAGTTTTCAAGGAATAAATAATATAGTGAGTGTGTAAACTCGTCAAAGGAAGAGGGAAAGTGATATAAGCAGGTAAACAAGAGACCTAGCAAGGTGAACTGATCACTGCCTCCCCTCTCTTTCTATTTCGTACAGTGATGTCTAAGTGTGATAGTGCTTAGACTGCTTAGGTGCGTCAAGTTAAGATGCAACCCGCTTTGCAATATAGCTACGAAATCTTCAAGTAGCCAACGTCGTTTATGAAATGCATGATAAATTCCATTATCTATTGCGTCTAATTTACAAAAAACAACAAACATAATAATACTTATATTTTGTTTGAACTTATTAATTTTCACTCACATTCATAATAGTTGCTAATTTAAACTTAAAATGAATTTACTCCAAACATTAAAATAAAATATATTTACAATATTAAGGATATATTGAGCTTTAATAAATATAACTAGAAACGGTCTTGACATGTTCTATGTATAATATTTTTTGTTGTTGTCATTATACATTAAATTAGTGTTTTTGATCCAATTTCTTGATAAGCTATTTTCAAATTTAACTTGACTTTTTTTAATAATTTTATTTAATAATTTTGTAATCAATGTGTTTCATTAAAAAAACATGATAGATTCACACATTTTATGGATCAGGTTTTAAAGTATAACAAACTAACTGACTTCCTATCCTTTATTATTAATATAAAATAATGTTCCTCTATCAAATTCTGCGCTAAGCCAAAGGTAAGGGGGTTCAAATCCTGGTAAGGGTGTGTTTATTAAAACATACACGTTCATCTCATCAAGGAATCCCTGAAAGGACTGTGAAATATTTGCATACGTTAACCAGCAATTTTTTGTGTTTTAACATAACTTTATACCCACATCGGTGGACGGACGGCCCAAGGCGTCAGTCTCACAATAGACTAGACTGCGTATGATGGGGAATATCAATCGGTTCTTCTGATGATAATGGTCTATTCCTAAAGGTTTTTTTACTCTTCCTCCACGAGAATACGGGTACTTTTTCTCTGAATTCGACCTTCCTCCGTCTATAACCGAGTAGTGTAATTATATGTATATAGCCAGGATGGGTAGTAAATACAATAATAAAATAACTTGTTCGAGAAGGGATTCCCGTCGGAGACTTGTCGATCCTTTCTCCATTAAAAGACGTGTTCTAGTTTTTATGCCCCCTCACCCCCCCCTCACAACCTTCTATCAATCCTGTTATCCTTGGGTTTTCCACTCCGTAACAAGCTACAGTCCATTTTTAACATGAAGGACCTTATGACAGGAAAAGTTAATACATCTCTGTATGATAAATAATTGACTATAGATAACCAGATGAAGATGTAAAACTAGTAATTTAGTTTACCTTGCAGATAAATAAAGTTTTAATATCTAAATATTATTCAATATAATTTTGAGATGCAATTTAATTAATATATTTATATTATCTTTTTTATTTATCATTTATAAACCTTCAACTTATTGTCCATTTTATATATGCTACTTTTGCCTTGATACTAACTGACCCCCTGGTGTAGGGGTCAGTGCAACTGACTACAAAGCTAAAAGTCTCGGGTTCAATGCCTAGCTGGTACCTTGGTATTTTTTGTCACCATCACCTCATCTCATCAGGACATGGAAAGACCCTCCACGGAAAGGATGTACTATTAGTACATTCGATCGTCCCCTGAACAGCGGTACATTAGTCCTGGATGATATTTTCACTACTGGGCTACGATTGTTGTAGCCCAGAAACTCAATATTATTATTATTATTATTATTATTATTATTATTATTATTATAGCTTGGTGCTATAATCGACTATATAAACGGAAAACCTCTTTATCAATATTATCTTTTATTCTTTTATTTTTTCCTCATTTAAACGCCTCTTAACTTTTTATTACTATACCAAGCTGGAATAAACATTAAATTCAACAATTTTTCTTCTTACCAGCTCCGGTGGCCGCATGGTCTAAGGTAACACTCTCGCAGTAGACTAAAATAGGTATGTATGTATGTATGTATGTATGTATGTATGTATGTATGTATGTATGTATGTATGTATGTATGTATGTATGTATGTATGTATGTATGTATGTATGTATGTATGTATGTATGTATGTATGTATGTATGTATGTATGTATGTATGTATGTATGTATGTATGTATGTATGTATGTATGTATGTATGTATGTATGTATGTATGTATGTATGTATGTATGTATGTATGTATGTATGTGTGTATGTATGCATGTATGTGTGCATGTATGCATGTATGTATGTATGTATGTATGTATGTATGTATGTATGTATGTATGTATGTATGTATGTATGTATGCATGTATGTATGTATGTATGTATGTATGTATGCATGTATGTATGTATGTATGTATGTATGTATGTATGTATGTATGTATGTATGTATGTATGTATTGTATGTATGTATGTATGTATGTATGTATGTATGTATGTATGTATGTATGTGTTCATGTATGCATGTATGTGTGTATGTATGTATATGTGTGTGTATGTATGTATGTGCATGTATGTATGTATGTATGTATGTATGTATGTATGTATGTATGTATGTATGTATGTATATATATGTGTGCATGTATGCATGTATGTATATGTGTGTGTATGTATGTATATGTGTGTGTATGTATGTATGTGCATGTATGTATGTATGTATGTATGTATGTATGTATGTATGTATGTATGTATATATATGTGTGTGTATGTATGTATATGTGTGTGTATGTATGTATATGTGTGTGTATGTATGTATGTATATGTGTGTGTATGTATGTATATGTGTGTGTATGTATGTATGTATGTATATATGTAACTATTTGTGTATGCTACATAAAACCTTAAAGTTGAATCTTGTTTTTCAAGGCTGACCTTTGCATTTCCTCTAAGAATGTTACATAGTTATTATTATTACTATTATTCATAGCTTTGACTTTGTGGCTTCCCAGCATTTCTAATTAGAGGTAATTACCTGGTTTGATCAATCAACTGCCTAGTCTGGAAACTCCACTAGGGATTACCCCCCTTCCCTCATGTCCCCTCACCGCCCTCTCCTCATATCTAGAGAGGAACCTGTTTATGAACTAGACAAGGATAGTCTCCACTATATTAATTCTGGCACAATGTGGTAGAGATGAAGAGAATTACAGATGAAATTCACTTGCGTTAATGTGAGCAGACTATGCGTGGAACAACTTTAAAAAAATCCGCAAATAAATACAACAAAATTTATTCCGCGCATCTGGGATTGAATCTTCAGGCACAAAGCTGTAGTCAGATGGTGGGCGGGTGGGGGCGAGGTTAGGGGGGGTTAAACCTCATGCCTAGATTTAAAAAAAGACTGCCTTATTTGAGTTTTAAACAAAACAAGATAATACGAGTATATAGCTTGCTATTACCATTATAATGTTTAGGAACAATTTGAAAAAAATCGTTTCTGATTGTGTTTATTGTTCAAACAATGATGGATTTTAAAGTAAAACTAAATAGTGACAAAGAAAATAGGAAGTATTAAGAAATGTGGGAAGATACGTGGAAGTTTTTAGATTAGGAAACGACATAAACCTTTCAGCTTGAAACTATTCTAATGGTAGATTTTATAACACTTCACAAATGGATCGACAAAAAGAAAGAAGGATCAGTAGGTGGGGGTAGGGGGGTACGGTCATCAACCCCTAACTGTTTGCGGGAATATAAACAACGGCAGCTCTAGGTCTGTCTGTCTGGAAATAAGTGCATGCTATAAATAGTGAAACGTGTGTATGATTTTAGTCTTGTGTAGTGTAGACTAGTGCTGATTGGCTGGTTATTGTGTAGGTTTAACTGTTTTACTTAGCCTGGGTGCTAAATTTTAAGCTAACACTATGAATTCCAGTAAAGGGCCAAAACAATCTTGATCCTTTTCTTATTAGTAAGAAGAGCCTTTAATAAAATACAAACATATTTGTTTGCGGTAAAAATTAATAAAATTTTAATATGTTATGAGTGTAAGTAGGCCTATTGATAATATCTATCAAAATAAATATGACGGCCGCAGATAACACGATTTGACGTATGCATATTTATATTAAAACTCTGTTTTAGGTAACTTTTGAAACTGTCAAAAAAGTGCCTTCCTCTCTAAATCTGGTTGGGAATGGTTAGTTGGGCTACTACCCAGGGGTAAGGTGTCAGACTTCTGTGTTGGGGGTCTGTGGTTCAACCTCGGTCCCGGCACAGATGCATTTGATTGCCAAACCCTTCCTTCACCTCTGGCAAGACGTGTATTAATTACAACTTGTGAATGTGTGGAATGCCAGCCCTCCACCGTGGTTCGGATCCCACGTTAAACTGTAGGTCCTCCATTTCATCTCACAATCACCCTACTATAACACATTAGCGTAAGTGCGTATAACCCGAACGGGTAGTAAGACGCGATGATAGTAATAATACCCAGGGCACAGTCCCACTTATTTCCCCCGCCATCCGCCCCGCCATCGGTCACCCTTCTCTGTACCTCTGTGTCTCATATAGATATAAGAGTTAAAGTCTCTTCGATACATCAGGTCAAGTTGGAGGTGTCTTAGTTGAAAAGGGTACAGTTTTGGACTCTGGAGCTGGAGTGACTTGACCCTTTCTCCAAATACACATTTTTAAATTTCCAACTTTATTGGAGAGAGAAAATATGATATCTAGAACTATCCAGGTTGAGTCAATGGTGGAGAAACAAAAAAAAAAGTTTTTAAAAGGACTCGTACCCCTTCCTCCAGAAATAATTTATCGGGTTCTCCCCCGGAAAACGTTTGATAATAGAATGTCAATCAGCTGAATATTTTTATTGGAAATTATACTCCTCTAGACTCTATTTTGAGTGGTATTCCATTAGTTTTTTTTTTTTTGAAATGTTGATACCCCTATAAAATATTAATAAGATTATTCTTTTGATATATTTTCAAATTCGATACAGTTAAGGCTATTTAAAATTTATTTTTTATTGTATTATATTCAAAAATATAAGAAGGAAGTTAAATAAATCCAGGGGAAGAACTATTTTAATGGTGCAGCTTTCCTCCGCCACTTATGCCATCATTTAAGAAGTGCTCGATGTACATTTTCAAACTTGGAGGAAGAAGGTGCCCTGTAACTTTATAACTGTTAAATAAATTGATATAATTTAAAGTATGTAATCCTTGCCATTAATTAACATAAAAATAACCTCCAGATAGCTTCTGGATTCGTTTAAGGTGGGACGGAAAAAAAACACTGTTTGCAGTTTTCATGGCAAAACCTATTTTTTTCGATAAAATAAAATATTGCTCTAGTACAAACATATAGTTTAATTTTCTTCACATATTGATATTAAAAGTTGTTGAATATCTGTCATGAGCATAGCGGCATTGGATGAGAAACTTTTTAAATTACAGGACAATCTTGATAGATAGTCAAGAAATTTTGATGTGAAGAAAAATAAATTCTATGTTTTTACTGGAGCAATATTTTATTTATTTTGACTAACAAAATGTTTTACCATAAAAAAAACTGCAAAAAAACACTGATTTTTGTACGCATACTCTTCCAGCCCAGCTTAATACTTGATATTTTTCTTTTCCTGTGGTAGTTGTAAAGAAGTGGACCCTACCTGCCCCCCCCCCCCCCCCCCCGCTGTAATGTTGGCGTGTCTACGGCCCTACGACCGGACCAAGCGCGGCGAGACTCCAGGGCGAGGGCTCGCATGCTCCCATGGCATCTGAGCAGCATCCGGTTGATTTTAAATACATAACATCGAATAGCTAGTATTGACCTACATCGGTGAGCACGCGGGTTCAAAGTCAGGCTCTTACGGTCTAGTTTGCAAGTATCAGCAAGGTTAAGGGTTCAAATTCCAATAGTATATAAAATAGGTTTTTTTTACCAGACGGTTCCTCATATTTCCTTCATTCAAATGCCGTTACAGTTCCTCTAAAATGTACCTCCCTCATCACGTACTTACTAGCGTTATTGAAACGTCCATAAAGTGTGTAACCCAAACGGTTAGTAAGACGCGGTGCTAAAAAAACTGTTGCTATCAAATATTTTATAATTTGTATATATTTTTTAAAGCCTTCCTCCATGAATATATATAATATATATAAAAAATGTAAATAGGTTCTAGTTTAATAAAAAGGAAAAGAAAGTAAACTAAAAATCCATTCATTCATTTATGGATACCTAACTAAAAATGCATTAATTTATATTTAGGTAAAAAAGATGTTATAATTTTGGCAAAATGTACTGCTCATGACGTGTGCGGCCTCCCAATGACACAAAGTCCCACCCGCCATGTTCTAGTAGTTTTATATTCACGCAATCAAGTTTAGGTAAACTGTGGCCCGCAACACACCCCGAGTTCGTGGAACTGGACCCTCGGACTATTTCCAGTATTGAGACCAGACCCTTTAGACTGCACGGTCACCGCGGTGATGTCATTTGTTGAGATCCCAGGGTGGCTGTCTCTGTTATCTCGTCAAGGTCAGGAGCGTGGGAACCGATGGGTCTGCTCGTGTTTATCTGAAGATCAAGGAAATATAGTCGACATAATCGCACGTCAAGTTGAAATACTGCCTCCAACCTTCATGCGCTGGCAATGGTCAGGAACGGGGCCTGGCTGTGATGGGTGCTTCGGAGGGTGGGGGAGAGGGGGGTAATCTGGGGGAAACCATACGAACATTCATATTTAGATCACAAGTGGAAAAACCTCTCGTAAAATAATTATAAAATCCAGTTTAAGCAAAGTGGTATATTTGTAGAGTCCA
Organism: Timema podura; assembly: GCA_033556935.1. Lineage (NCBI taxonomy): Eukaryota > Metazoa > Arthropoda > Insecta > Phasmatodea > Timematidae > Timema > Timema podura. Next base: position 18,733,182 of record JAVRXN010000013.1, on the reverse strand, counting down.
TTTTTTATTAGGCTAATTAACATGAAATGATTATATTTTGTCTAACACAGCGTATTACTACCCGTTCGGGCCATACGCCTATATAACTATTAGGCTAGTGGTTTTAGGGATTAAGGAGGTTATATTTATATGAAATATACCCGCATTTGCGTGCGTGTTTTAAAAACACCCTCAGTACAACTGACAGAGATTTGAACCTCGATCTACCCATCATCGGCAGTCTAGTCTTAACACTAGAATAGCGCCTTAGACCATGTGGCCACCTATGTGTGTGTGAAATTATTAATAATATTTACTCACTTGAAGTAATCTCACGTGCAATCACTATCAACATTTGAATTGTAAACTAATTTAACTCTAGAACAACACGCATTGGTGGACACGAGGGCTAGATTACAAGTTCATCTAGTTTGGTTTTGCCGGTGACGGGAAGATTTGGTCGCCAATTCCTGTCGGGTGCATTAAGGGGGCTTTTCCTAAATGGGTTTCACACTCTACCTCCACGCAAATGCAGCTACACTTACTTTTTCTCATGTCTAGCACATTGTCATGATTAATACCTATGGGTATAGCCTCAATGGGTAGTGAGTGATACGAGGAACAAAGTGAAGGGTCGTAATTTAAGGATGTGTAGCCGAATTTTCTAGGAGAGGTTAAGAATATAATTAGGGAAATAAGCACCTCCATAGACCCAGCCACGATTCGAACCCTCGAACTATCCATCACCTTCAAATCAAACTAGAATAAACTAGCATCTTGATCTGCATGCCCATAAAGTGAGGATTAAACAAATAAATAATTCTAAAAATGGCAGACTTAATTCTCTCTGACATCCCTTTCCCACTAAACTATCCATCATCTCTTTCCCACCAAACTATCCATCATCCCTTTCCCACCAAACTATCTATCATCCCTTTACCTCCAAATTCTCCAACATCCTTCTACCTCCAAATTATCCAACATCCCATCACCCCCAAACTCTCCAACATCTCTTTCCTCCCAAATTCACCAACATCCCTTTACCTCCAAACTCTCCACAGCTCTCTAACTCCAAACTCTCCATCATCCATTTTCTCCCAAACTCTCCATCATCCCTCTCCTTCCAAACTCTCCAACATCCCCACTAAAACTCAGTGAAATAGGCGCCCAATGAAGAACGCAGCGCTGACACGAACATCCATCCAAAGCCCCCGTCCCCCACCAAACCCCCTATCTAAGAGGGTATACGCATCATCAGATGTTGCCCAGCTCTCAGCGTCATGTACTGACTTCTGGTGGAAAACCAGAGAACTGCTGGTAAATAATTGATGCTAGAAAACGTAGTCATTTATTTCCCTTGAAAAGCGATAGAACGAGCACTTTATTCTGATTGAGTCTCAAGCTGACGACCACAGTGGATTAGATTCAGGGTCATAAAACTAGAAAAAAGGAACATTGTTTCGTGTCGATAACTTGTTACTCTGGCCCCCATTTGACGCTGCTCTACACACCTCCTATGTGAGATCTGTAGATAGATGATAAGTTTGATTGGTCAAATTGGGACGGAGTGTGAGGGAACATATCACAGGTATAGGGCCAGTTTCATAGTCAGATTTAGTACGCCTCAAGTGCCGTGCTATACTAAATACAAGATGTCACCTACCTGAAATTGAATGGAATGGGCCAGTTTCATATGCGAAACTGGCCCATTCCATTATGGTCTAGGTAGGTGTCGTCCTGTATTTAGTATCAATTCGCACTTTAGGCGTTATAAATCTGACTATGAAACTAGCCCATAGTTTCAACGAACTCTGCTTAACCTGTCAACACTCCAAGACACTGATATTTATTTTTTAGCATCGCGTTTTACTATTCGTCCGGACTAATCAGTCTCATGTGTTAGGGATGAGGAAGTTTTAATTTAGAGGAATTGTACTCGAACACGCGTGGAGAAGGAATGGAAAACTATTCAGGGAAAAAAAATACCCTAAGTACACCCGGCTGAGGTTCGACCCCAGATCACCCTTAGACCAATTTAACCACTGATTCAGGTCGATTGTAATTTAAATGATAAGCCCTGTATACATTAGGCGATCCAAGCCTGTAATGTAACATGTAGTGTGACAGATTCGGCTAATTGTGACGGGCCTGCGAGCACACTACGAGCACGCTACGAGCACACTACGAGCACGCTACGAGCACACTACGAGCACGCTACGAGCACACTACGAGCACGCTACGAGCACTCTACGAGCACGATACAAGCACGCTACGAGCACACTACGAGCACACTACGAGCACTCTACGAGCACGATACAAGCACGCTACGAGCACTCTACGAGTACGATATAAGCACGCTACAAGCACACTACAAGCACACTACGAGCACGCTACGAGCTCACTACGAGCACACTACGAGCACTCTACGAGCACGATACAAGCACGCTACGAGCACTCTACGAGTACGATATAAGCACGCTACAAGCACACTACAAGCACACTACGAGCACGCTACGAGCACACTACGAGCACACTACGAGCACTCTACGAGCACGATACAAGCACGCTACGAGCACACTACGAGCACACTACGAGCACTCTACGAGCACGATACAAGCACGCTACAAGCACACTACGAGCACGCTACGAACCATTCGTGGTGATCCGCCGGCTGTCGGTTCTTCCAACGAACACAAAGGTATTCGTCAGTCTAGTTTGGACGTGTTTGTTGCGTGCTCGCAAGCGTGGAGAACTGGTTTGAGGAATCTGTATTTCAGATGATAGAATCTTATAACAACCATAGTGTTTTATGGGAGCCCAAGGAGGCAAGGATAAAAATTATTATACCAAGAATCTGAAGGAATATACCAGGAAGGATATCACCACATTAGCAGGACAAGCAGAATATGTTTGCAAACGAAAAATAATTAGTTTTTTTCGGTCCTATTTTATTCAGAAAATTCTCAAAGTCTGTGGGAGACATCCTGGTAAAGGTTTTATGCTGTCCACTAATGTGCTGGAACTTGAAATCTCACATTAGTTCCGAACCGGCCCGTTTTTTATGATATTATACGCCACCATCACCGAGGCTTTCGTGTTTTTTAAAATAGTTTGGCCATAATTTGCATAGTACCACTGCACATAATTAGGGCTAAGATTTCTTCGTTATCACACATTTAGTAGAGTTAAGATAGCTAATTAAATTGAAATATAGTGCACCCTCGTAAATAGTGAATTAACTGAGAGCATTATTACGTCGCTTGCTCGTGGCGTGCTCGATCCACGTCCAAACTGACGAGCATTACATTACATGTTACATTACAAGCTCGGCTCGCCAAGTGTATACGCACCTTCAGACTTAACGCTCAGTAATAAATGAAGATGTTAAATGTATTTCTGCAATCGACTTAAGGATGTCACCTACTTGTGACGTCACGGTAGGCAAATATGGGATATCCCATGTTTATGAATTTACGTTTTACTCAGCGAGTTTTAAAGATATAATGTTGAAACGAAAACCAAACCTTCTTAAGTAATTCAAAGACTTGTCCTACAGCGTCACAGCATTATCATTTTTTTTTCCCTGAAATAGTTTTTTGTATGCATTTTTTTTATAAATCATCTACAACTCGGGTATTTGGTTTAGTCACGGGAATGGCCTGTGGGAGACTCACTCCGAGGAGGAAGATTAAATAAGTCCGTGATAGCAAATGTATATCTAGAATAGGAAACAGGAAAAAAAGAGGTAATTTTAAAAAACAAGTCGATGTTTACAAGAATTAAACATTATAGTGAGTGTGTAAACTCGTCTGAGGAATAGGGGAAGTGTTATCAGCGGCTAAACAAGAGGCCTCACAGTGTGAACCACTCATTTTATTCTATCTCCTTCTATTTCGTACATTGGTGTGTTAAGTGTGATAGTGTGCTTAGGTGCATGAAGTTATATGCAATCTGCTTTGTAAAATAGCTTCAAAATCTCCAAGTAGGCAACATTATTAAATGTAATTGAAAGGAAAGATAGCCTATCTAAAAAATGTAAAACACACAAATATTATCAAATGTTTATCGTGATATATCGTCTCTTTCTTAGATATTAAACGATCGCTAGCATGCTTAACTTGATTAATTCCGACGAAGGATGTGTGTACTTATTATTAATGGTTCTCCACCCTCCCCAGTACTATAAACCCCCCTCCCCCACTTTCAGCCACCCTGGGCCATTTCGAAACTCCTCTAAAAGCCCGCAAGGGTTCCACGAACTCACCAAGTAACTCAACTCAACTCAACCCTAAGAAGATTCGTAAGTTTATAATGAAGGTGTTTATTAGTGTGAAGGGAGATGTGAACTTGACGTGAGACTTCAAACACACCAAGTTCAATTTAGTGTGAAACAACGAGTGACATATAGCATTTACTTCCTCTAGTACAGCCCTTGGCATGGAAACTGAGAATAACGGGAAAAATCAGAACAAGGTATTTACGGGAAAGCTATGGTTTTAAATATTATTTGGAATACATATTCAAAGTTTTTTTTCACTAGGAACATAATCATTATGAGTTCGAGGTGTGCGAATCTTCTAAAATTCGAGGTGAAGTCTAAGTTATCGTCAAATACTTCCAAGGAATGCCGAAGTGGAAGATAAGGTGTTATCTGTTGTCACATAATAGGCCTACTATATCCTGATGTTTAGAAAATTCAAAAGTATTTCTTTGTGACCAACATGTATAACGTCTCCCTATATTATTTGTGCTATTGTTGACCTCGGTGGTCTTGGGGTAAAGTTCTCCCCTCAAGACCCGATGTTCGGGGGTTCAAACCCCGCTGGTGTTCACGAGTTTTTAATGAGCGATAAAAATCCGTAGCACAACTTCCTTCGAAGAGGAAGTAAAACCGTCGGTCCCATGTCGGTTGTGGCTTGTAAAAAAACCCTGGAAGGTATGTTATAATACCTTTCCTGGCAAGATTGATAGGTTCTTTCCCTCTCGCTCATAAAAAATTTTCTCGTGAATCAATTTGTCCAGAAAGTGCACGTTAAATACCTCAAATAAATGGAAAAATATTACTCTACAGGTATCGACAATATCTAAAGAAAGCTACAGCTGTAGATCACATGACTTGACATATGAATGTATTAAAATTGTTTTAGTAACTCTAGTAACCGACAGATATTTTTCAACTTACCAAAATAAGAGTATACTTATGTAACTTTTAAGTAGCCATTAAGAGCATCTTGGTAAAGAGAAATGCTTAGAGAAATAAACAAAGCCCAATATATTATTTTATAATATTAACCAAGGCACACTATATTATTTAATAGTAATAAACAAAGCCCACTATATTATTTTATAATATTAACCAAAGCCCACAATATTATTTTATAATATTAACCAAAGCCCACTATATTATTTTATAATATTAACCAAAGCCCACTATATTATTTTATAATATTAACCAAGGCCCACTATATTATTTAATAGTAATAAACAAAGCCCACTATATTATTTTATAATATTAACCAAAGCCCACTATATTATTTTATAATATTAACCAAGGCCCACTATACTATTTAATAGTAATAAACAAAGTCCACTATATTATTTTATAGTAATAAACAAATCCCACTATGTTATTTTATAGTAATAAACAAAGCCCACTATATTATTTAATAGTAATAAACAAAGCCCACTATATTATTTTATAGTAATAAACAAAAACCACTATCACCATCACCTCGTCTCATCGGAAAATGGAAAGGATGTTCAATTAGTACATTCGGACGTTCAGTGAGTAACGGTATGTTAATACTGGCTAATCTTTCTACTACTGGGTCACAAGTGATATAGCCCAGACGTGCAATATAATTGAATCGTCTTGAATTCAGATTGACAACAGTTGTGAGTTTAAGTGTCGACGAATGTACATTATGATTTTGATTCTTTGATTTTATTTGAGTAATTAGTTATAGGTATATAATCGTCAACGAGACGCTAATTAGCTCAGACGCTAATTAGTTCAAAATCATAAATACGAGAAAATTAAACCAGCTAGTTATTAATTTTGGTAAGCCTGAGTGGACACATTTTGTTTCATTAAATCTACTTAACTTTATTTTACTTACTTTTTAAAATTATTTTAACTATTTTATTAATGATATACTGAAGATAAATTACAGACAAATAATGGAAATTATTAGATGTTACACCTAATTATCTGGGTAGCATTTTCAGATCATTGACTTCCGGCGGAAGGGAATGTATTTTTAATAATAGTATTGTATCGAGATATTAACATTTATGGTCTCCAGAAGTCTCAAAGTTAGTTACACATTCAAACACCAAGCGCTAATAGTCGATACATGAGTATGATAAGAAAATTGAAATAAATATTATTGCTAGCGTCATTCAGTTCAAATTAATTAAATTGAATTGTAAACTTTATAACATATAACATCGCGATTTTATTTGTTCCATTTAATTAGCTGGATATATATCTATATAATTGAATTTTTTTCCAAAACAGAAAGACTTATATAAAACATTAAGGGGACTATTTTAACTGATAAATTTTCCATCTTATATCTCTAGGCCTCTTAATCATACCGTGACTGAAGCTGTTAGGAGAAATGTAATCATTAAAGATCGATTCTATTCTGTCGGTAGCTTAGCAACCATTACATATACACAGTTCCTTTTATTAAACTTGTCAGCATTTAGGGCCTTTATTGGCCGTGTCTCTTCTTAATTGGAAAGTTTAGAGGTTGATCGTTGCTTGGTTAAGTAGACAGAGGGTTAAGTCCCGACTGATTGGAGGCGTGCTGGAATAACGCGTTATCATCAAGGGCACTTCTAGATTCATGATCATTTACGGTGTGGACCTCAGTGGTCTTGGAGTGAAGTGTTCGTGGGTTCAAACCCAGTCAAGGTCGATGGATTTTTCTTGAGCAATACAAATACGTAGCCCAACTTCCTTCAGAGGAGAAGTAAAGCCGTCGGTCCCATGTTGATTGTGGACCTGTAAAAGAATCCTGGAAGGTATATGGAAATACCTTTCCCGGAATAATTGCAAGGCCCTTTCACTCTCGATCATATAAACTCCCGTGTACTGATATAATAATTTGGTTTAGAAAGTGCACGTTAAATAACTCAAATGAATAAAAAAAAATCATTGACGATGAGTTTTCTAGATTCTGTATCAGATTTACCCAAAACGTCGATTGCGAGCTACCTTTAACTTAAGATGTAAGGTGGAAAATTTGACATTTATTTTATCGCGAAAATATTTTCCGTTTTAAAAATGTTTAGCTATTTTAATGGGGGGGGGGGGGGGCGAAAACCAACTTTTTAAATCTAATAGATGCACTTATGTCAGCCCAAGTTTATTTACCCTTAAGGACGTTAACATTAGAAACATTGTAAAGTGATTTACAACAAACTGATGATAGCATTTACTGTTATATTCACACACACACCACACACACACACACACACACACACACACACACACACACACCACTCAAGTTTTGACTGCAGCGCCCGGTGGTTGAATGTGTCACTAGCGTCGTATATCTTGTAGACCAGATATGTTAATACTTTAATATTATAATCAAAGCTATTACGAGTAAAACCTCTTCCATTGGGATTTATTTACCTGAAAATGTTTATAGAAATATTTTCGTCGTTAATCTCCATTATTTGTTTGGATTTAGTGTTCGCTAAAAAATCACCCACCCACTCATTCTCACATCCACTAAAGGTTCCGAGTGCCGCGCCCCCAAACTCTACCTTTCCCATAGTCAATATACTGTGAGCCGCCACTGCGGGAAATATTCCGGAAAATCTGCCAGTAAAAATGTCTGGAAAGTTTTCCTCTTTATCAAGTATCTCGCAATTTAAAAGTACACCAAATATCGTTATTGAAGGAACTACAGGTCTTATGGAGAAAAGATTGATCTTCGCTCTCTCTCAATTAACTGTTGTCAAATCTCCTCGCTCTCAGTTATGTCTGAAGGTAATGTACTGGGCTAAGAAGGAGTTACTGGAAACATTGACTAACCAGCGTTGTGAAACTTGTCTTATATTTAAGGGGAGATTAATCATACGAAAACGAGAGAATGACTAAGCTGTTTACCAATAGTAGCCATGCAGTTCCCTCAGCAAAGATATCCAGTGTAATCCCCATATTAAATGAGACGACTGAATTATATCCACTAGGAACAGTTGTATATTCCGAATTCTCTTGATCAAACAACACAAATGAAAATCCTTGGTTATATCCACGAAATGTTACATTGTATCCACTCGTAATGGTCTCAATTCCTACTTCTCTTAGATAAATAACCCTTACGAAAATCATACGTTGTATCCACAAATGGCGGAGAGAAAGTATTGATTTCAATGCTGTAAAATGCATAGGAAATGCCAAAAGGTCGATCCCACAATAAATCATTTTATTAGTCGCTTCAATGGATTGAGGAGATTCCCGGAGTTTGCCACCTAGCAATTCCGGAGGTCTGATGGAGTGGAGTGGAGTGGAAGAGAGTGTATTGGAGTGGGGTTAAATGTGCGGGGATGGAGGCATTAACAGACATCAAAGGATGCCGATATTACATCTCATTTTCACCGAATAGTTAGTTGCAAACTATTATCGCTTCATCTAACGTTTCCTCTTTATTAGCGTTTCTGGAAACTACAGCTACATTCCAATTTTATTTTTAATAATTTTATGGTGTGTGTGTGTGTTTGTGTGTGCGTGCGTGCGTACGTATGCGTGTGATAGCATAACTGCAATATTTTTAATGTGTTTTCATGTTATGTAATTTATCTGTGTTTAGCTCTAGTTTTTCTAAATCAATTTTTGTGTGTCTTTTTATATGTATTATTTGTTTAGCTCAATATATAATCGTCGTAATTTTTGGCTAAGTGTAGAGAAAAGGTGGTCACCTTAACTTTGCCATTAAAATAGAGAATTAAATGTATTATTATCTAACTATTATCAATGCTACTAGATCTACTTTCACTTATTCATACGTCAAGTCATGTGATATATAGCTGTTACTTTTGATATATATTACCAAAATATAAAAAATAGTAATGATAAAATAAAAGTTTGTTTTTCTAAAAGGTATTTCCTTTGGAATTTGGACTGTGTTTGGAATATTTAGCTACCTGGAGATTTATTTATGAAAAAAAAAAGTTTACATCACAAAGCTAGGTCATTATTATATAATAAAGTTATATCACATTTGACACCATATCGGTGGCCACGATGGTTTAGTCGTCAACCTTTTATGGTCTGGTTTGATGGTTTTAGAGGAGGTCGAGAAGAGAATCCCAACCAGTTGTACTGTATTAAAGGTCTAGTATGATACTTGATGGGAGGACAATTTTATGAATATTAAATTAATCTAGAAGCTATTTGAATAATTTCCTGGTAAATAATATCAGAGTTTTAAGTAATCTAATCGACATTGCTATTATTAATGAACTTTTTATCAATTGTTAATTTTAATGGTTTATTTAATGTATGCAATGTTGACCCTTGAAATATCTATTTGTAATCATGGGCAAGTTTTTATTAAAATTATTTGTGATCTTGGAGGGGGTGGGGGTCAAATTCCCCTCTTACCCCCTTGGATACGCCAATTATACAGTCCCACCAAGCCTCGCCTACCCTGGCAACAACCCACAAGCCGCCACTATCTATTGGTCACAAGGTTTACGGAGTTTAAAAATCTATCTAAAAACAGAAAAGAGTGTCTCCAAAGAGCCTTGCACTTGAACCTTGATCGTGGATTTCAGGTGAAGCTCTTTATGTACAGGTGCGAACCCCTAATATCAGTCGGTAGCCTGTCTTTTCATTGAGATAAGGGTCTCGGGTTCAGTTTCCAGCATGGCCAAAAAATGTATTATTCGTGAAACTGTTGGTTCCCTCTTTAATAGTGATGAATTAACAGCTTGGGGGTGCTGGATGTTGTTGTATCTGTTCTAGATTTAAGTTAGTTTGTAAGTCATGTAGCTGATATAATCAGTTGGTCTAGAAAGTGCACGTTAAATCCTTTAAATAAAAAATATATGTAGCTAGTTATTAAAATCATACATAATTTTTGTTAAATAAACAGGAAAATGTAGATGTGCAATTAATTTTATAGAATCATTTTCTACGAATAATTGAGGCCCTTGGCCTTGTCAAGTGCAAGCCTAATACCTACTTTGTGGGACGGTGGGCGGGAGGGTGAAAGGCGTGGCCTGGCTTCAGAACAAACCAAAGTAGCTACCGGACAGGTCTTGCGGAAAAATCATACGTTTGAAAATACCAGTTTTCTCGAGAACGAGTGAAATTTTTATGTTAATATTTTCAACACCCCTTTTAAGATAATGTATCGATGTTTATTAATTCTTACAGTTTCTTATTTTTTTGCTATTAAGCTGGCAGTTTTCTATTTAAAAATGTCAGTTTTATCGATATTTGATCATTGTTAAAATTATAGAGGTGTGTATATAAAAAGTATAACTTAATCAACATGCTTCTATTCCCGAACAAACCTTTTCTGAAAAAAAATATTGCAAAACAATAAAAATTCTTGAAGATACCGGTTTGTTCCCATGACTCTGCACTTCCACGCCAAATGAAAAGGGCCAATCGCATTAATACATTGGGGTAAAGATCTTGCTTCAGGACGCGATGTTCGCGGGTTCAAACCCCGCCTGTGTTGACATATTTGTCTTGAGCGATAAAAATCCGTAGCACAACTTCCTTCGAAGGGGAAGTGAAGCCGTTGGTCCCATGCCGGTTGTGGCGTGTAAAGGATCCCTGGAAGGTATGTGAATATTCGAAATGGCTCTAATGGTTTTGTTCAAAATTGAGCTCTGGATAGAGCTACCCTTATCTTAGTAAACAAATACGCTATCAACAATGAGTGAAATGTGACTTAAAGTGAGCTAGCTCATGAATTATTTAAAAATAAAACGATTTGGAATATAATGGGCTTTTTAATACCACTGAGGAAAAGTTGATACCATTCACCTTTATTTTGTTGAAACCCATATTTTAAATAACGAAACCACGTGAGATTTCTGTACGTCGGAAATGTGGCTTGGCGCTTCACTGGTCGGACTTTTTAATGAGGGGAAGTAGGAACCATGAGTTGAAGGCAGTGTTTTTGCAGAGTAAATAGCAAAAGAAAAAAATAGGCAAAATAAATAAATATTGTTCCAGTAGAAACATAAGAGTTCAATTTTCTTCACATGTTGATATATCAACAGCTGTTGAATATCTGTCATATATGACTGTGACAGATATTCAAGAACCTATTTGAAAATAACTCTAAACACATCTATTAAAGTAATACTAGTAAGCTCGTGCAAAAGTTTCACACATTAAACCTCCCCCCCCCCCCCCCCCCCAATTTAGTCTTTTGTTGGGTTGTTGAAATTAAATACTCAGTGAAGTGTACACACAAAATAGCAAGCAAAGAGAGTTTATTTTCGGTAATTGATACCAAATATTTTTAGATTTTTGTTTTAACTTAAATTTTAAACAAAGTGTTTTAACGTACACTGACTATTCTATGTCAGAGGTCGGTATAAAACCCTTTCCACTGATACCTTATTTATCACCGTAGGCTTTGTATTAGTTGTGGAAAAGGGATGTTAACAGTAAAAATAATTTATAGGATTTCATGCATTGTGTTAAAAAAATATAATTGTTGTAAAAACTGCAAAAAATACTTGGCCTGTATTCACTAACGGGAGCAAATAATTGCGCCGGTGCAAGTTTGAAAGATGCGCCCAAATCCCTATTCACTAAAAGAAGCAGTCGAAATTTGAGAGCAAAGTTGCGCCTTTTATTTGCCACCACTCAAGAGTAGGCGCAACTATTAAAAACATGATGGTCACTTCAATAAATTTAAATGGCGGCATATTATTGCTATGACTTAGAATACAATAATTAGTTAACTGTAGTACAATTAATAATAAAGAAATTAAAATAACATACGTTTGTCAAGCACAAGATTTGTTTCAATTTAGAAAGTGGTAACAAAGCAATTACTTACCTTTTATTGTTGAAATCTTACATTCAAACAACGTAATGACATTTCTTGTATTATTACAAAACAAAACCACGAACTGTGTAATCTTTGTCTAGATCCAAAGAGGTTTGTATTACTCCAAATCCAAAGACATCGCGTCACTAAATTTGGTGGTTAGTATTGCTTTAAAATAAGTTTTAAAGTTTCTATAAGTGTTTTCTTAATGGAACTTATGCTTTAAACTAATAAAATAATTAAATACTAAATAATATACTAATATTGGTTTAGTAAAGCACTCAGAAAGAGACCGCTTCTAATTTTATTGCTAGTTTATAAGCAAAATATTTATGCTGTAATTTTCATTAGAGATTTAAAAATAAAGTAGCCTTTACTTTGAAAGTAAATTCATCACAAGGATTGGTTGAAAAGAGCGCAATTGATGACGTTTAAGGTGACGTCAACATAATCTTGCCACTAGTTTGCGCCTTGTTTAGTGAATACGGAAATGGATCAACTAATAAGGCGCATCTTTGGGAGTATCTTGGGTGCAAAGTTGCGCCATTTCTAGACTTGCGCTGAAACAGAATTGCACTTGTTAGTGAATCCAGTTAATCGCGCTCACCTTCCACTTCAAATAAACCAAATTAGTTTCCAAGTTTGATATCATAGAGAGACATATCCATGGTTTCACTATCTAATACTGTTGATGCATAAGCCCTTGGGAGTAGAACCATCGCTTATTTGTATGCACAAACAGTTGGTAATCCTGTGTCTGTCGGCAAGTTCCGTGGGAACCAACTTACTTCGTCCCTATCAGCAAGACTTGGGGGGTTGTTGTTAAGAGTCTAGTTGGAGTCTAAAGCTTGGCTCACACATTTCTGTATGATCCTTAACGAGTAGTTCATACGTTTGGCAGAAACGTGGTCACGTGAAGACCTCCAAGCCAATTACAAGAAAACAGCACCGTCCACGTTTTTTTCTTGGTGGGACTTGATTAAATTCAGCTTCCTCGGCTCTGCGTGAAAGCGTCTGCTTGGTAAGCCCCGATTAAATTTAAGAACCAATCAACTCAATAGGCGCTTATAGGCTTATAAAGTCAGATACAAGCAGACAGTGTCATCTATTGTTGTGAGGAGATTGTAACTAAACTCGTTAAATGGACAACTTATGTGCCATTTTTGTTTTGATTTGATTTGATTAGCTATGCATCACAATAATTTTTAAAAACAGCCATTGCAATATTCATATTAACCTAATAGAAAATAAAAATGTGTTAATAATCAGCTGTTTGTTTGCGTTGCAAAGCATCCTGGGCCAGCATATATTTCTGTTAACATGTGAGACCAAAGCTGACTCTGTTCTGATTTCAGTGAAAGTGTGAACTAAGCTAAAGGTCGTACATAAGACTCCGTTAAAGTTGGTAGAGCTGGTTGGAACAGATCCTTGTTGGGAATATTATTATTATACAAGTTATTCAGTTCACTGAAACGAGAGGCTCATTTATAGTCCTATAGTTCGATAGTTCAGTCGTTCTTCAGCAACATCTTGTGGTTCATTCATTCTTTGATTACAGTTTCTAGTTCAAAAGTTTAGAGAAAAGAATAAAGCACTGAATTAAAGTCTGTTGTTGTTGTTGTTGTTGTTGTTGAGTAAAAAATGCAGAAATCCTATGTCCGATTTGATCTCTGACTTTATCGTTATGTTGTATATAATTAATATCCTGGTTAATGTGCAAACACAGGATAGCCCACGGAAAAGTAGCCCACCTCATATATCCCCGTCTTGTGCTTTAGACAAGCAGTTCACTTGCTCATTCTTCATGTCACAATATGGGTGGAAGGGGATTGACCTCCTCCAATTCAGAGTGAGGTGCCTGCTGGATATAGGAGGCGGGATACTTTTCCGTGGGCCACCCTGTATATATACTTTTCAAAATTCCACATGTAATATTTTCTCACCCACTCAGTTTGTTCAGCCACACTTTGGTTCTACTTTACCTACCTCACATGATAATGTATGGTGTTTTTTTCAGCACCATCTCTTACCACCCGTTCGTGTTATACACATACGTACAGTGCAAATCACGTTCATAAAGTAGGGGATGAGGAAGGTTGAATTTAAAGGAAATACACCCACATTTACGTGGAGGGAAATTGGAAAGTCATTTATAAACAATCACCCTCAGTACACCTGACCGAGACTCGAACCCTGATCTCCCCGTCGTCTGCAGTCTAGTATATTGTGAGAGTGAAGCCTTCGACCACCGAAGTGGGTATAATGGTAACATAAAACTAGCGCGTCAGATAACTACGCCACCGAGGCGGGTGATTAAAAATATATTTTCAAGTCTTATATATAAATCTCCTTACTAACAATTTCTTCTAGAACGTTTTTTAAAATATTATTTTATCCAAGTTATCTTGTAAATATGAGGTGGATTCTTGGATTCGGACTTACAAAATACCTCCAAAAGTAAACTTAAGAAGTCCGTTATGTTAAAGTAATTAACCTCGGCTTTGGTTGGGAAACCCTAAAATTAGATGGGTAGTGTTAATGTGTAGGTTTCTTGTTTAAAGGTCCAATGACGACATTTATTAGCACCTGCCTTTTTTTTTGCTTCATTAGAACAAAACAATTTCCTTAAAATAAAGAACCAGCCGAAATGTGTTACTTAAGCCTTGGGTCGGTGATATCACTAGGTCACGCGTCTTTAGTGATGTTTCATCGAACTGTGACTCAGTGATATCGTGTAAACATGGTCACACGTTAGTGATATGTCTTCCTGTCACCACAGAGCATCACTGGCATATTATTATTATTGTTATTGTTATTACTAGCACCACGTATTACTACCGCACTTGCACTAATGTGTAATGGTAGGGTGATTGTAAAATGAAATGGAGGACCTACATTTTAACGTGGGATCCGAACCACGGTGGAGGCCTGGCTTTCCACACATTCACAACTTGTGATTAACACACGTATTGTCAGAGGTGAAGGAAGGGTTTGGCAATCAGATAAATCTGTGCCGGGACCGAGGATTGAACTCCGGACCCTCAGCACAGAAGTCCGACACCTTACCCCTAGACCACCAGGTTACTGGTATATAAATGTCGGTTGTCTTACAGTTTTAATTAGCATATCTTTGCCACCAAATATGCTCTAGCAGTAGTATCGTTTCTTTGAATAGTTTCATCTGCTCTACAGTAAAAATATAAAATAAGCACTTGTGATTTTCAAACGATTGAACTAAGTTTTTATTCTTGGACCGAGATTTTCTCTCTTCTACATCCAGCCAAGAAACCACATTTTGGTTTAAGATTTGTTTGCGTTTTCTTTTACCCCTAACTTTTTCAATAAAAAATGGCTACCTATTGCTGCAAATATAACCTCTCCTAGTGGCAGTTTTTGATAAAAATGTGTTCAAAATGCATCACTAATAGATGTGTGTGCACAGATAGTGATGCGTCACCAAAATATGTATTATCATTCACTAGTGATATGTCATTTGATAATACAATCCAATTTTAATATTAAAGCCCTTATGAGACAGATAAAAGTGTTACTAAATTTTATTTTAAGTATTCATACGTCAAGATATGTGATCTACAGCTATCTTTTATATTATAATATACAATCTAAACCTAAAAAGTATAATATCCACTCGGGTGGCCGAATGGTCTAAGGCATCACTCTCACAATAGATTAGGCTACCGATGACAAGGAGATCCAGTTTAGAATCTCTGTTGGGTGTACTAATTTTTTTTTTCCGAAATGGTTATTCTCGCTCTCTCTACATGAAAATGCGGGAACACTTCTTAAAAATATAGCCTTCCTAATCCCTAAAATAACTATCGTAATTGGTGCATAGACGTACAACCTGAAGGATAGTAAGACGCGGTGCTAACAGAAAACACGTATAATACCAACTTGGTGGCAAAATGGTTTAAGCCAGTGTAGGTCAACTGATGGCCCACGGGCCGAATGTGGCCCGCATTTACTGATACAGTGGCCCTCACAGTAGAACTATCCAGGAGGGAAATTAAACGGAAATCCTCTGTGGTAGATGTGACATAGCTGGCAATTAAAATAAAATGTTTAATTTAAGAAGGCCATGATTGCATTTTATCGTACATTTATTTGAATAGTACTAATCTGTATAGTTCTAAGTTGTTTTGTGAAAACGTGTGTGAATGCATATTTTGATAGTACATTTTTGGGAGATTAATAAACCTATTTTTTTACAGCAAAATTTGAAATATTCCACCAACTAATAATGCTATATAAATAATTATAGAAAATAATTGCGTATTAGATGTTGTTTGTAGGCCTGAATTAAGTTGAGGTATTACTAAATATATCTTCGGCCCGCGGCGCAAATTGATAGTCAGATTTGGCTCTTGGGATCAAAAAAGTTGGACTACCCTTGTCTAAGGCTTTAGACAGCAACCTCGCAATAGACTATCGTTGGCGAGGAGAGCTAGCGGGGTTTAGAATCCTGGTAGGGTGTACAGGGGGCGTTTTTTATACTGATTTTCCACTCTCCCTCCACGTGAGTACTGGTTATCTTCCTAGAAATTCAACCTTCCTCATCCCTAACACATTAGCCTAATTAATATATTAACGTACAACCATAACGGTTAGTAAGACTCTATGAAAAAAAAAATTGATAGTAAAATGTTATCAGCGTTGGCTGAAATAAAAATTGATTATTAAATGTTATCAACGTTGGCTGAAAATAAAATTTATTATTAAATATTATCAACGTTGGCTGAAATAAAAATTTATTATTAAATGTTATCAACGTTGGCTGGAATAAAAAGTTGTTTTACATAACTATAAAATGTGTATTCCTATTAAAATTCTACCAACGTGTGGATTATGGAAGAGGATGGTGTGGAGGGAAGAATAATTGGTGAAGCAAAGCTGCATCCTGAACTTAGAAGAGATGAAAGCTATTATCTTTGGTACGTGCGGCAGTGGTTTGTCACCCACTCGATACACGGAATATTAATGAATAATTACTTACCACTCTTTTCTACCCTTATATATATATATATATATATATTAATCTGGAATATATCTTTTTAAATCAATAATTTCTGAGCTATAAGCAAACTTATATATATGGGTTTTCTTATAGCTCAGAAATTATTGATTATATACATTGATTGATTGATATATATATATTCAATATTGATTGATATATATCTATATATATATATATATTTGCTTATAGCTCAGAAATTATTGATTTAAAAAGATATATTCCAGATTTATATATATATATATTAATATATATATAATATTAATATATATATATATATTAATCTGGAATATATCTTTTTAAATCAATAATTTCTGAGCTATAAGCAAACTTATATATATGGGTTTTCTTATAGCTCAGAAATTATTGATTATATACATTGATTGATTGATATATATATATTCAATATTGATTGATATATATATATATATATGCTTATAGCTCAGAAATTATTGATTTAAAAAGATATATTCCAGATTAATATATTATATATATATATATATATATATCATGGAGTACTTAGGAATATGAAAATGAATGTCTAGCTCTCTGGTGGACAGATATTATCCTATTTTCTCAATGTTTCTGTAACAATGTATATTACAACACTTTGTTTTTGTTTTTGGTGTAGTATTTCTGCAACAATACAAATTATTTCATTTCTCAAATTTTAAAAAGTCTTTAGTAAACGTCTCTATTTTAAATATTTTTAATTTTAATAATACTACAACTTTACAATGATAACTTATTTCATATCTCAAGCAGTTGTGGAGAAATGATCAAAATGGGAAAATTTCTGCTTATGTCATTTTCATGAGTAAACTAGAACTGCCATTTTGTTTGTAATATTTAACAGTGTCTAGACACAAAATTTAATCTAAATCGTTAGAGCGGATTTTGAAAGAAAGCAACTTTTTCTATTTATGTCCTTCAGTGAACTACCGGTGTCCTTAGGTTCAAGGTTATCTATCTAATTTAAAAAAAAAACCTCGGAGGGACCTTATGAAAACCCTAGATACCAAGTTTTATCCTGATCGGTAAAATGGTTTCAGATCTAGTCCGAGATATGGACAGATGGCATCGCAAAAAACACTTTTTTCTGTTTCAGGGGTTCATTAAACATAGACATTTACTAAAATCTCGATTTTTTTTTACGATCACAATACTGTAAAAGTAAAAAAAAAAGTTTCTTGAGCGAATAAAAATTAAATTCAACGTGTCCCTATTCTTGTTTTTTATAAACATCGAGAAACTACAACATTGGAGAATGTGATATTTGGGGACTTGAATATAATTTGGAGAATTCTGGTATGTTGGTTGGTGTATAAAATTTTTACTCTTTATTCCACATGGATCTATTATCCAAAATAGCTTGATTTGCACACAAATATGTGCAGTTATTGACAGTATACACGAATGTTAACGGTTCCATCTACTGACACGTTTTTTCAACATTTATAAAAATTGAAAGGGGATCCATTAGGTCAATGAAAAAACAGTGTCTTGCTTTGGTTTGGGCATGTTGAGAGGATGAGTGTGGATAGTTTGTTGATGAAAATATAGGAGGGTAGAGTATGTGGGTCAAAAGGAAAGAGCAGGTCATGTAAGACGTGGTTAAATGTTAATACTCAGCACCGCGTCTTGCTTGCTACCTGTTCGGGCTATACGCTGGTTAAATGTTGTAGATGCATGTATGAAAAAGATATAAAAAATAAGGATAGAGAAGTGTGAATAAGTACGGAGTTGTTTTTGAGCTGTATGTATGTATGTATATATGTATGTTTGTATGGATGTATGTGTGTGTATGTATGTGTGTATGTATGTATGTATGTATGTATGTATGTATGGATAGATGTGTGTATGTATGTATGTATGTATGTATGTATGTATGTATTGATGGATGTGTGTATGTATGAGTGTATGTATGTATGTATGTGTGTATGTATGTATGGATGTATGTATGTATGAATGTATGTATGTATGTATGTATGTATGTATGTATGTATGTATGTATGTATGTATGTATGTATGTATGTATGTATGTATGTATGTATGTATGTATGTATGTATGTATGTATGTATGTGTGTATATATGTGTGTGTATGTATATATGTATGTATGTAAAAAACTGATTTTTTGGTAAAAACTTTAGGGCTACTTTTATTGTTTTTTATCGGGCTCATTCTCATCTTTTTGTAATAGTAATAAAATGAGTAAAAATCATTATTACTTTAGATAAATTACAATACAGACTTTTGTTATTTTAAATGTGGCCCTCTCGGTATTTTTAATGTTTAATATGACCCTTATAATCAAACGAGTCTGACACTCCCGTATTAGACCACTCGACCACTCACAAGGGTCATTTCTAACCTAAGTCAATAGAATTAGAAATATATTATTTTTTTAAACCGATTTTCGTCAGAATCCTGATGGTCAAAGAACGGGGTAAATTATTATTAGAACCAATTATGACTTTTCATCATCCACCATCATCATCTTTTAGAGAAATGTAGAATTTAATTTCGGTTGAAAGCTTTTGTGTATTTTATGTGTATGTGTGTATATAGAGTGTTCTGAAACACATGGGCCAAACTGCACATATAGTTTGTTTAACTAAATGTAATACAAAATCCCTAAACACTTAAATCCGGAAAGTTATGCTAATACCATTAGATTGTGTTCAAAGTTACGGCGTACAGTGCTGGAAGAGCAAAGCTGTTAAGCATGCGTGTACAACATGTTGCATAGTAGTTAGGCGCACAGTTCTACACACCTTGACATCTTGGAGCACAGCAACAGAACATCAATAGTAAACACAACAGTCCATCTGAAAATGGGAATACGTTCTGAGGGTCATCGTTAACGGTCCTAAGACACAGGAAGTGCTTGACATTATTACATGTGCAGTGCCATGCGCCTAGCTCTTATGCAACCTGTTGTACACGCACGCTTGAACAGCTTTGCTCTCCCAGCGCTGTACACAATTTAATGGTATTAGTATAGCTTTCCGGATGTAAATGTAGAGGGATTATGTATTACTTTTGGTTCAAATACACTATATGTTCAGTTTGGGCCATGGGTTTCAGAACAACCTGTATATTTGTGTGTGCGTTTTTAGATGTATATAAATAAGGTTTAGATGTAGCCGGTGATCAATCAACTTGGAAATCGTGAGTATACCCTTCAAATGTAATTAATCTATTAGTAATTGAAGCTCCGGGAAATGGATGCGGTACTGTCGGTCTAATCTGTATCCGAAAGGGGCGGAAGAGGATATCTGGTGGATCATAACATAAAATAACGGTATATAGAGAGACGTTAGTACTGGTCAAAGTAATCGTTTGGTTCAGAAACGTCGAGGCTCTAGGCGTGTCAATGAAATGAGATAGGAGGGGGGTTAAATAGGTGGGTTGTGGGAGTTAAATGGGATGGGAGGGCGGGAAGATTTAGTTGTTTTAATATCCAAGTCAATTCATGATGTATGGGTCAATATTGATTCACGTTTGTTTATGATAGAACTAATGGAGATTAATCCAAAATTGTAAGTTCCTTTTGTTTGAGCAATTTTTTTTATACACAACGTATAAATCTTCTATTTTTTTAAAAGTATTTATCGTGCATTTTCTGAATCGACTGTTAACATCAGCACACGACTTATAGACTAACTTAAATCTCGAACAGACACAGCAGCCAAACCCCGGATCATTAATTTATTACTGTGAAAGGGCGTGCAATATTTTCTTTTCTTATCACCGTGTTTTGTTATCCGTCCATGCTATTTGCATATGTACGAGTTACCCTGTGTTAGGGATGAGACAGGTTAAGTTTAGCATTTGCGTGGAGGGAGGGGGGAACACCATTTAGGGAAAATCGGACCCAAGATAACCCGACTGAGATTCCAACCCCGAGTTCACAGTAATCTGGAGTCCACGCTATTGCGGGCTTGACACTTTAGATCGTTGAATCACAGAAGCAGGTCAATTGGAGTATTTAATATGGATGGAGCCCACTTCGGTGGCTGCGTGGTCAAATGCGCTACTCTCTTGGTGGACTAGATCTCCGATGACAGGGAGATCTAGGTTCAAATCTCGGTCGGGTGTACTGAGATTTTTTTTCGAAATAGTTTTCCACCCTACCTACAAAAAATGTGAGTACATTTCCTCTAAATATAACCACTAGCATAATTAGTACATAAGAGTATAACCTGGACGGGTAGTAAGATGCGGTGCTAATAAATAAAATGTATGCACCTGTACAAACCAAATGGGGACCCAACAAAAAAAATGAGCCGGCTTTTCCAGCAGGTCACCAACCGGTCCCGCCAGGTATCTTATTCCCCCGCCTTCCCTATTAAACGGTGGTTACGGCTCCTGCATTGTCCTGACCTTGAAAACGAGACTCACTAGGGTCTCCCCCAAGGACGGTATTTCCATGAAGGAACAACTTCTCTCTCTTACGATGTCTCGCAAGATACACGTGACCTCTCAGAGGTCGTACTGGGGATTATGGAGGGTCAAGGCATCACCATCTTAGTAACCAGGGACTGTACCGTCATTATAATTGTGGGTTTGTCGCACATAAATATATTTTGGACAAATTCAGAATGAATTACACTCTTTAAACACGTTTTTTAAGAAAGAGGAAATATCGTATTAGGTGAGGTCAATGTTCGTTTAAATTAATTGTTTATTATTTGACATATAATTAGCAATATTCTTGCAAGTAATCATAATAACGGAATGTCTGCGTTACATAAATCTGTGGATAAGTTTGTGTAAAGATTAGCTCGTACTAATGTACCGTTGTCCAGGGGACGCCCGAATGTACTAATAATACATCCTTTCCGTGGAGGATCTTTACATGTCCTGATGAGATGAGGTGATGGTGATAGTGAGTATGAGGGTGATGGTATGACGTTGTGGAGCCAGTGAAGATCTTAACTTAACTTGAATCTAATTGGTCAGAGCCTGGTGGACATGAGAACTATTCCTCTTTCGAGAAAAATTACGTTGTACCAGCTTGGAATCGAACCCGGGATCTTGAGGTCAGCAACCGGGTGATCTGACCACGAGGCCGGCTATTTTTGCAAGTGGGCCTAACAAATTATTGAGAAAATTTGAATCTGGGGCGCAAAGGAAATCTAGAATTTATAATATTAATGTTCAGACGAAACAAAGTATTTTGAACATGAAACCCACGTGTTTAATGGCTAATGGAAGATTGGGTTCCATTTATTTTTTAAAAGTAGTAATTAGTGAGGGAAAGATTAATAATTACGTCCTCACCAAACTCCAAAGTTGTAAAGTCTGGGAAGTTCGTGAGAAACCTAACAAAGAAAGACTAAGAAATCAAATAACTTCATTTTTTATTATCCAACCGCATTTTAATACTCGTCTGGGTTATCCGGATTAAACTAGTCAAATAATGTGAAGATGAGAAGGGTAGGATTTAGAGGAAATATACCCTAATTTGCGTGGAATTAGAGAATGAAAATCCACGTGGTATAAGCCTATAGCTCACTTCACTGGTAGAATAGTCTAAGGTGTCACTCTGGCAATAAACTGTACTGCCAATAATGGGGAGGTCAGGGGTCAAATTCCAGTCAGGTGTATTAAAGATGACTTTTTACAAATTGGTTTTCAACCCCCTCTTTACGTAAATGCGGGTAGACTTCCTATAAATTCAATCTTCATTATCTCTAACATTATTCACATTAGTGTGATTAGTAATTAAGTGTAATAACCCAAACGGGCAGTAAGATGCGGTGCTAAAAAAATATTTGAATGTTATTGTACTGGATTAACTTTTACCGTTCCGTCCCCTCCTTAAAAATAACATCCTCTTGTTGCGCATGCGTGAGCCATCATTGTAATATTCCACTGTTAAGGTGGTATGGAAAGGGACCGCGAGAAAAAGACAGTGTTTTCGCTGTTTTTATGGCAAAACTTTTTTTTTGGCCCTTAAAAAAATCAAATATTTTACCGAGTACAAACATAAAGTATAATTTTCTGCACATGTTGATATCAACAGTTGTTGAATATCTCTCATGAGCATTGTTACATTATCTAACAAACTTTTTAAATGAATATAAAAAGTTCTCATTAAATTCCAGAACACTCTGTACAAATATTCAACAAATGTTGATGCCACCAAATTAAACTCTACTTTTAGAACAAAATTGCAACAATTCTAAACTTTCTCCAGTGGGGTGCACACTCCATTGGAGGGGAAGGGCTCGCACTCTCCAGTGGGGGAACCACTCCGCTGGAGGGGAAGGACTCGCACTCTCCAGTGGGGGACGCACTCCACTGAAGGGTAAGGGCTCGCATTCTCCAGTGGGGGACGCACTCCACTGGAGGGGAAGGGCTCGCATTCTCCAGTGGGGGACGCACTCCATTGGAGGGGAAGGGCTCGCACTCTCCAGTGGGGGAACCACTCCGCTGGAGGGGAAGGGCTCGCATTCTCCAGTGGGGGACGCACTCCGCTGGAGGGGAAGGGCTCGCATTCTCCAGTGGGGGACGCACTCCACTGAAGGGGAAGGGCTCGCATTCTCCAGTGGGGGACGCACTCCACTGGAGGGGAAGGGCTCGCATTCTCCAGTGGGGGAACCACTCCGCTGGAGGGGAAGGGCTCGCATTCTCCAGTGGGGGACGCACTCCACTGAAGGGGAAGGGCTCGCATTCTCCAGTGGGGGACGCACTCCACTGAAGGGGAAGGGCTCGCATTCTCCAGTGGGGGACGCACTCCACTGAAGGGTAAGGGCTCGCACTCTAAAGTGGGGGAACCACTCTGCTGGAGGGGAAGGGCTCGCATTCTCCAGTGGGAGACGCACTCCGCTGGAGGGGAAGGGCTCGCATTCTCCAGTGGGGGAACCACTCCCCTGGAGGGGAAGGGCTCGCATTCTCCAGTGGGGGACGCACTCCACTGAAGGGGAAGGGCTCGCATTCTCCAGTGGGGGACGCACTCCACTGAAGGGGAAGGGCTCGCATTCTCCAGTGGGGGACGCACTCCACTGAAGGGGAAGGGCTCGCATTCTCCAGTGGGGGACGCACTCCACTGGAGGGGAAGGGCTCACATTCTCCAGTGGGAGACGCACTCCTCTGGAAAGGAAGGGCTCGCTTTTGTTAGAACCAAATTTTGGAACAATATTTTATTTATTATGGAAAAAAAAAATTGCCATAAAAACTGCACAAACACTGTCTTTTTATCACGTCCCCTTCCATCCCACCGTAATCTAACTGTTACAGTAACAATAATACAACCTTTCCAGATGATATATTCTACACATGGATTATAATACCCATCTTCTTTACGAGATTATAAAAAAACACCGAACCATCCATAATTTTATACTTGCGAATAAGGTTGGTAATGATAATGTTAGATGATCGATGCCTGCTAGTTTCGAACTTTGACAACAGAGGTCTCTCTTTGCAGCTCAAACTCAACTTACTGCCCTTGAGCGTGCAAACAAACAACCCTCATTGGAGAGGGATAAGGGAACAAAAACGTTAAAAGTAAAAAAAAGAAGGCACTCCAAACTGTTGTCGTAACTCATCCGTAGCTTAGAGTCTTATCTCTTAAGGGCATCACCTACTGTAAGGGATAAATCCTCCCACAGGTGTATTTCTAAAGGAAATTGCAGTTCTGGAGCTTCATAGCGATTAAAATAATCCTGCTAAAAAATAAACTCGCCTTCATTTGTTGAAGGAAGGCCGGATCTATGTTTTTAATGATGCCTTAAGGTAGTCTTTGTTCATATTGAAAATGTAAGACAATTAATTGAGAATTTTCAATACTTTTGTCTAAAGGGTTTCAGAAACTTTGGCTGAATATCTGAGATCACAGCACATCAACACCAAACTACAACCAGCACTCACCGAATATCTGAGATCACAGCACATCAACACCAAACTACAATTAGCACTCACCCAATATCTGAGATCACAGCACATCAACACCAAACTACAATCAGCACTCACCCAATATCTGAGATCACAGCACATCAACACCAAACTACAATCAGCACTCACCCAATATCTGAGATCACAGCACATCAACACCAAACTACAGCCAGCACTCACCCAATATCTGAGATCACAGCACATCAACACCAAACTACAATCAGCACTCACCGAATATCTGAGATCACAGCACATCAACACCAAACTACAGCCAGCACTCACCCAATATCTGAGATCACAGCACATCAACACCAAACTACAATCAGCACTCACCCAATATCTGAGATCACAGCACATCAACACCAAACTACAATCAGCACTCACCCAATATCTGAGATCACAGCACATCAACACCAAACTACAATCAGCACTCACCCAATATTTGAGATCACAGCACATCAACACCAAACTACAACCAGCACTCCCCGAATATCTGAGATCACAGCACATCAACACCAAACTACCAGCACTCCCCGAATATCTGAGATCACAGCACATCAACACCAAACTACCAGCACTCCCCGAATATCTGAGATCAGCACATTAACACCAAACTACAATCAGCACTCCCCCCGAATATCAGAGATCACAGCACATCAACACCAAACTACCAGCACTCCCCGAATATCTGAGATCACAGCATATATCATGCCCAGGTTACGTAAAGTTATATTGGTAATCTGTTTAGGTGCCCCCCTTGGTAGCCACCCAGTTCACCAGGCACTAAATTATATATATCTAATAAATATCCCTACATAACTTAACCACTCTTAAAAAGTTATTTTGCATCCGCCATACTGGAAAAATAGCGCCATAAAACTTATATTTGCAATTATCTTGTAAACCATTCATTATATTAAAGTATATGTATGGATAAAAAAAATAAAGGGGATAACATTAGCTACAATACTTATTCAATTGGTTTTCTTTGTAATTCTAACCGTTTTCGTACAATATCGCATTGAAACGTTTAGAGTATGGTTATAAATTATTGTGGAGTTTCCTTTTGTTACACCGTCTCCGTGCCTTCTACTTAACGACCACAATTAAATAAAAGGGAGAAGGTATAATCTACATAAGGGAAAATATAAGCAGAATTAAAAATATAACAATAATATGGTTTATTCAGTATAAACGTAGATAAAGCAAAGTACAGTGGTCTCATTATATCATTCTGAATAATGCTGAAAATAATAACGTGAAGCGCAGAATGTAAACATACCATGTTTACATTTATTACAGGTCGTCTTTAAGAGACACAAAATTACGTAGATTATAACATCAAAAGCGAAGTTAAACTACCAAAAGTGAAGTGGAGTAAGATATCCACAAAAATGAAACAAACATTAAATATTCTAGCCTGATGGGCTCCTCAAACAATTACAAGTTACAATACGAAAATATACAATTACATAAAACATAACGCGAGAGTTTGACTTCCAGACGCTAGTCAAAATCTCCCGGGACTAACTATATCTTAGAAAAACTAAAGAATGAAATTTAGAACAAAATTAAATTATATAAAAAAAATAACAAGCTTAATTTTAATTCTACAGTCGCGTGAAATAGCAAAATACAAAAGTCCACACATTTTAACAATTTACATTTAAATTCACTCAATACAAAATTACCAATGGTGGATTTCAAACTAAACTAATAAACTAACCAACTAACCAACCGCGCCTAAGTGGCGGCATATAAGTTACATTTAAGCGACTGAGATAATAAAGCAAAAAGTTAAATATTAAGCAAAACACAAAATAAAGATTTTAACACGAAAATATTATAAGTTGAAAATGAATAGAGTTCTTTATAAGTAACATCCATAGTTACGTTCCAATTTATGATGTATGAATGTTTATCCGATCATTGTCCAGGTCGACGACAATGATCCGTCCTCGTTCGTAGATTTTAGATAGTCCAAGTTTTTAGACAATGTCAGCCTGTTTTATAGTGATTTTCGTTGCACGGAAAGAGGGGAGGTAATTTCTAGCACGCAGTTGCTAGCTGTCATCGGTCACGTAGTCACTTTGTAGGGTTGTTCCATCGGAAAATTAGAACAAGTCGGCGATCATTGGATGTTTGTGTTGTTTGGGGAAGTTCATCTGACATCCGTCAGAGGGCGGGTGGATTGTTGTCTTCTAGCGTGCTCCATGTTGTCATTCCTTAGTTTCAATCTGACTAGACGGAGAATGACCACGCGTTGATTGTAGACTTTCGTTAGCTCGGCCCCATTCTTCACGTTGGCTGCGCGGTGTCGTTCAGCTTTGGTGGCGGCTAGTGATAGAAGATTTCAAAGGTAAGTTCCTGAACAAATATGAGTAATATTACAGAAGATAGTACTGTATGAAATATACTGTGTCGTATTATCTTTCCGTATTAGCCTACAGGGACTACAACAGAGAAATGTACCATTGTAGGGATTCTATTTGGGTCGGAATTATAGCGGGTGGTATGAATTCTTGATAGTTACGTATCAACATTATAACGGGATGGATCCAATTGTAACTAACTGCAAGTTAACGTTACACTTTCAGATATAAATATATACATATATACATACATACATACATACATACATACATACATACATACATACATACATACATACATACATACATACATACATACATACATACATACATACATACATACATACATACATACATACATACATACATACATACATACATACATACATACATACATACATACATACATACATACATACATACATACATACATACATACATACATACATACATACATACATACATACATACATACATACATACATACATGCATGCATACATACATACATACATACATACATACATACATATTACATAATACATACATATATACATATATGCATACATATGTACATATATGCATATATATACATATACATACATATATACATATATATATACATATATACATATATGCATACATATATACATATATACATATATGCATACATATATACATATATACATATATACATATATATACATATATATATACATATATACATACATTTATACATACATACATACTATATATACATACATATATACATAAATATATAAATATATTTATATGTTTATATAAATATATTTATAAATATATCTAAATATATTTATGTATCCGAATATATTTATATATGTATAATTATAAATATATACATATATTCTAATATAAATATATAGAGATTTATATATTTACATATAAATAAATACATTTATTTATATATTTTATTGTATTTATTATAATAATTATAATCTATTATGTATTATATTATAAATCAATATAACTAACACGACAAACCACTGGAGTTCTTTAACAAGAGTTTTAATCTATTAAATTATAATTGATAGTAAGGTTGTATCTTCTTGTCTATTAATTTTATTCCCTTCTTCTTATTTTATATACGTTTTAGTTTTTCTTCTACGATGACAACATGTTTCGGTGAATTTTTCTACATATTCAAGTATTATTTGTATTAAAGATTTTACTTCATAATATTGAAAAATTTGTGAAATTTCACGGTTTATATGGAATAATTTTGAGTTAGATGATCACCGAAATATGTCATCGTCATAGAAGAAAAACTAAAACGTTTATAAAATAAGGAGAAGAGAATAAAATAATAAACAATAAAATTTAACCTTACTATCAACTATTATTACTCCTTAACAAATAAACATGAACATTATTAGAAATATTAAACTATAGTGGTACATTATACATATATATGTATATATTTATATAATCGTCCTTATTTTGTCTAGCACCAGTGTGTTGTGAAAATACTTCTTTGCTTTTTTAAAAAATATTATATTCGTCCTGACTGTAGAAGAAACAAATGCCGATTAATCCCTGTCAAATATTGCTGACCTTTTGAACTGAGGTAAATGAAAATAAATTCAAACAAATAACTTGGAATTCTTATGTCACGGACAAAACGGAAATAAAAAAAAGAAGAAGAAAATACCACAGATTGTTTTATTTCTTTGTGGGTCGGTTGGTAGACGTGGGGAAAAGGGTGGGAGTGCGGGCTGGGGAGGGGAAGGCAGATGACTCAAATTTGACATTAAATGTGTTTAATAGGCTATCAAAATCAATTAATTCTACGACAACTCACGTTTACTTGCTCAAGATTTAGATTAATTATAAGAATAACAGAACCAATCTGTTTAGGATTTTATTTTCTTTCTTTTTTCTAAGCACAGCGTCTTAACACCCGTCCGGCTTATAGGTATATGCACCAATAACGTTATTTTTTAGCAATGAGAAAGGTTGAATTTTGAAGTAAGTGTACACGCATTTGCATTGGGGAGATAGGAAAACCATTTAGCAGAAGCTAATCTCACTACACCCTAGTGGGATTAGAACCCCGACATTCACGTCATCGATAGTCCAGTCTATTGCGAGAGACGCCTTAGTTTAGACCAGGCGTGTCCATTCCATGGCCGTGGGCCACTTGCGGCCCCCGAGTACGTTCTGTGCGGCCTAACATGTCAAATTGAAACCCTTCGAATTTCAGAAACAAATAAAAAAATTAAGCTCTCGTAAATGCCCATGAATCTCTGCGAAGTTTCCAGAATCGTAAGTACACTAGAGCCGTGACTATCCGGCCCGGTTCTCTGTGTTAACAAGTGCGTTTTAAAACAAACAAACCAGTAAATATCCGCTATAAAACATTTACTGAATTTATAATGTACTCCATTTGACGCTCTATTTTAATTTGTTCTTGCTTTGTAGCCGATGTTGCATTTCCACAATAAAGTAGTCTGTAGTTAAGATTAAAAAAAATATATTTCTCCTTTAATATTTTCTGTCCTACAATTACTGTATTCCTATTTTAACAGGCTTGACTCAAAGTAGTGTATGTTTCTTACCGACAGTGGATTTTGCACCTGTTGACTCTGGCATCCCGTTTATCTTGAGACAGAGGATGTTCCTAGTTAAACTAGTGTTCTCAATTAGTACTATTAATTAGTTACAAGTTCAAACCCTGGACGTGGACTGTACAATGCCTTTTTGTATACAATTTTATAATTCATTTAATATAAATAGAATGAATTGACTTCGCTTCCAACAGAAATATACTTTAACACTTTTATATTATACATACAAGCAAATCCTAACACTACGTGCGCTTATCGATTGAATGTTTTGTTGTTTTTTTTTTCAGCACCGCGTCTTACTACCCGTTCGGGTCATACGCTTATATACTAATTACACTAATGGTTTTAGGGATTAAAAAGGCTATGTTTATAGGAAGTGTACCCACATTTGAGTATAGGGAGATTGGAAATTTTTTTTTAGTGAAAATCTCCCTTAGTACACCCGACCGAGATTCTAACCTGGACCATCCCGTCTTCGGCAGTTCTATTCTACTGCGAGAGTAGTGCTTTAGACCATGCGGCCACCGAAGCTGGTAATGTTATGGTAGTAGACAACCCAGATGGGTAGTAAGACGAGGCGCTAAAAAAACAATTTGAAGGCCACTTTTATAAGCTTGTAACTTTTTTACATTAATCACGCTAATGAAGTAGAGGTGAGAAAGGCAGAATCTTCAATGAAATGTACGTTCATTTGCTTGGAAGGAGAGTTGGAAACCTGTAGGAATAACCACCCTAAGTACAGCTGACTTGTACTCTAACCCTCTCATCCACGTTACCGGCAGTTAAGTCCAACACAAGTGAGACGCCTGAAACCATGTGACCACCGATGCTGCCAGTACCACTGCCCACTCAGCTAAGGAGACAATCTCATGTTCCTGTGGTCTTGAAGGGGTGGTGGATGTCGTAGAAGAGGGTTGAAAGTGTGTCAAGGATCATCAATGAATGTGAGGGTGTTGTAGTTTCATGACAGACTAGAGGGACGTTGATTGATCGATTGAGCCAGAGGAGCCGCAACAATTCTTTAACATTTCTCTCCGCTCCCAGTCGTGCATGCTAGTCTCGGCGCTGAATATCAACTAGAGCAGGATTATGGTAGAAAGGGAGTTTTAGATAATATAAACATGTAATATTCTGGTATAGGATACAACTATATATATATAGATATGTCCGGACCTGCTTCGGTGGCCGTATGGTCCAAGGCGTCACTACCGTGGTAGGAATAGACTGCCGATGACAGGGAGATCGAGGTTCGAATCTTAATCTGGTGTATTGAGGGTGTTTTTTTTATAAATAGTTTTCAACTTTCTCCTCTATGTAAATGTGGGTGCACTTCCTCTAAATTTGGCCCTCCTACTTCCTAACTCATTAGCGTAATTAGTACACATGCGTATAACCTGAACAAGTAATAAAACACGATGCTAAAAGAAATTTAGTAAAATCTTAAAAAATATCCTAGCTTATGGGAAGAGGATGATTAAGGTATTTTTTAAATTTATTCTAGGTATTTAACTGACAGATTACATGAGAACACGGCTTATAAACCGACTTAAATCTAGAACAGACACAACATCCAGCCCCCGGACAGTTAATTCATCACTGTGAAAGGCTAAACCCACATTTCACCAATGATACATTTGTCGGATATGTCTAGAATCGAACCCAGACTCTTAGCTCAGCAGACAGACACGTTACCAAATGAGCTAAGGCGTTGCACTATGAGTAAGCTAGGATGAAGGAAATGCACCTGCATTTGCTTGGAGTGAGAGTGAAGAAATCACCTTATGAAAACAGCAATCAGTACACGGGGCTGGCTTTGAAACCCTTACTCTCCCGTCACCGTGAGCCCGACGTTGAGACCGCGAGCCCAGCAATGCTGCCTATATACATAAGGGTAAACACTCTAATGAATCTACTGTACAGTCCGATTTTGATAGGAATAAACTTTTATGACATTTATAAAAAATACTACTATAACCATGTTCGTACGTCAAGTCATGATATCTGCAACCTTCACGTTTGATATTTACTATCAATACGATACAGCCTCTGTGGCTTAGTGGTCAGAGCTCCTGGCTACAGAGCCAGAGGTCCCGGGGTCGATCCCCGTTGCAGCAGCGGGTCTGAGACGGGGTCAACTCAGCCTCGTGAGGACATTTGACGAGTTACTTGAATAAATAAGTAGCATCTCTGGTCTATAAAACTGGAGATTAACAGCTGGGAGCTTTATTGTGCTGATCCCATGACAAGCTCTATCAGCCAAATATTGGAGCTATCTTCGCCAACATGCGGCGGCCTCTCAGTCGGTATAGATCGCTTGTGGGCTGACGCCGTGGAGTTATATCAATTACCAATTATAGACACAAAAAAAGTGTTACCAATTCAAAACATAAAAAAGTTTGTATTTTCTATAAGTGCCTTTCTAGCAAGATCCTACTATATTCTAGTTACTTTCTCGCAACGCATTGGAGAAAAAAAGTACAGTGATCTTTAAAAAAAATAGAGCTCTAGATTTTGATGGATGTATGTCCCATGATCCCCTGTACTCTAAAAAGTGTTTTTAGAAATGCCGTTTGTCTTTCGGTCTGCTACTGCGGCTAGAGCTGAAACTATTTTACCAATCGGGTTTAAACTTGGTTTTTCGTAAGGTTCCCTAAACAAGGTATCTTGAATTATCTGTCAACCCTAAAATTAAGGATAGTTTTCTTAGGGGGAAAAAAAGAGTTATGAATCATCTTTCTTAAATTTGATTCTTACGATTTCAATTATAATTCGCATCAAAACATTGTTTGACATTAAAAAAAGTGCGTATCAATTTTCTCGTGAAAGTGGCTTGGAGCATACGTTACATAAACGGACATTTCCAATTTTGTTCATATCTCCACCACTCATTTTGATACTAAATAGCTTATCATTGTAAAGTTGTAACACTCTTAAAACTATAAGAATTGTAATTGAAACGATATTTTATAAAATTAACATTTTCTAAGTTACAGGCATGTTTTTAAAAATAATTTTGGAAACTGGAGAGTTGCAAATGCAATATCAATGTCTTTTGTTTCATACATACATACGTAGATACATACATACACACATACATACATACATACATACATGCGTACACACACACACACACACACACATAAATACATTTATAAATACACTATTAGATTTTCACTATTGTTGATTATACCATGCCCCACGTTATAGGGTCATAATTGTTAAGTTAACTTATGGGAGAGTTTTTTTATTAATTTATTGAATCATGTAATTAAAGTCACCTATGATACTATCAATAATTCCGTTATTTAAAACGTAATATTACTACATGTTTTGCATTATCTGATATCAAACTCTCGTTTTATATAACTCAGGAGAAATCCGACGCCATTGCTCGTGTTACCATTACCAAGTCTTTTGGAGACTGAGGGTGAGGCATATTTTGTTATGACGTATCTTTAAATAATATTATCTTATTCTAAAGATTCCTGAAGCTTCGGTATCAAACCCTTCTACTGTCCAGCCTTCCTTGTCTCCGAAGAAAACTCCAGCCGGTCCAGCTTAAGAGAAATACGCTAGATTGTTGAAAATTGCAATACCTGGAAATCTTACAGCCCAGAAAGAAGAGTATTTTTAAAACTATTTACTCATTATAATACACATGAATTTTTCATGAGGGATGGATACATTTTTTTAAATACAGTCTCGTTATTAAATGTGTTATTATGACTAAAATTCTTCTTAAAAAAATGTATTATTTTTCATTGTATCGGGCTACAAAATAATTTCATATAATTTTTACACAGTAAAAACTTTTACATACCACCTATGCCACTCAGGTAAAATTTAATTTCAGCTCGGACAAAAAAAAGAGATACTAGATACAGAATAAAAATACAAAAATTAATATGTGAATAAAAATACACAGTTTAAACATTATTACCAACGAAAACTGATACACAGTCTGAGCTTGTTTCAAAGAACACAATTATATTTATATTAAATTCCTAACAGGTTATCTTGGAGCAACATGAATACGGCACTGTTGAATTGTGTTTGCTTAGCCTTAGTAATTACGTCACGCAATATCAATGGAATGCGCACTCCAGGTTATGAACTATTTTTTAAAGGATCATTAGTTCGAACCTGTTGGTGATATAAATTAATGTAGTTTTAAATCTAAATGTAGGCTCACTCAACAAAACCCAGTTTTTATTATTTTTAAATCTCTTCAAATAAAGGTTGTAGGCCTATACGTTTGTTTGGGGTACATTAGGTTAAGTTTGTATCAATTTTTCACTATGGCTTAAATATGATATTGATGGCGGTTGGGTTAATAAGGTTGGATAGGAAAGGACGCCAGTGGTTTTATAGTTTTTATAGCAAAACTTTTTTTGGCCAAAATAATTCGAATATTTCTCCAGTAGAAATATAGAATTTAATTTTATTCACATGGTGACCTCAAAATTTCTTGAATATCTGTTCAAGGATGACCTGGAATTTAATGAAAAATTTTTCTCTTAATTTAAAATGTGTGTTAGATAATGTCACAATGCTCATGACAAATATTCAACAAATGTTGATATCACCTTGTGGAGAAAATTAAACTATATGTTTGTACTAGAGCAATATTTTATTTATTTTGGCAAAAAAAAAAAAGTCACAAAAACTGCAAAAGCACTGGCCTTGTCTCGCGTCCCGTTCCGCCCCACCTTAACTCATCGAATTGTGTTTATAATGGATTCACACCTATTTGTTTTCGCCCTTTATAGGGAAAAAAATTGACAAAACTATATCGGTATTAGATGTTTTGAGAATTTGCTCTCTATAAAATTATCGTTATTATTATTATTATTATTAAATCTAAGACAACAGATATTAAAGGCTATGTCTAAAGGGTAGTGATAAGGAATGGTTTTTATAAAATATACACGCATTATCTTGGAGAGGGAATGGTAAAACCATAATAATAAAACACATATGGAAAATCTCCCCCACTGGCCAAGATTTGAACCTTGACCTCCCGTCACCACCAATTCAATAAATTGAAGACGGTCAACGTTACTGTATTATTATTTGGATCTAAGTCTTGCAACACTTCATGGATATAAGCACGTGTTTTAGTTACACTTAACGAGAATGGTGGAAATGTACCCGCATTTGAGGGAGTAAAAAAAAGGAATACAATCTTAGGGAAAATATCAGCTGCGATTTAAGCTGCAACTGGAAGATCATACTTGACGAGCTTGACGCTTAGTGCGACGGCTCACCGATGCGGGTGAATGACCTTCAAACGTTTTCCCATAGGCCTACTTTAAGGACACTATTCTAGTTGTTTTAAAAAACTAGATATGAAATAATAAAATAATAAATAAAACAGTTATCGATAAAAAAATTAACATTAAAATTAGGGTATACATCACGTCCTTTAATAAAACTCCTACCCACTTCGGTGGTCGAACAGTCTAGGGCGTCACTCTCACGTTGGACTTGCCTGCTGAAGAAGAGGAGATTTGGGTTCAAATTCCAGTCGGGTGTATTGGGGGTGGTTTTTAATAAATGTTTTCCCACTCTCCTTCCACACAAATGATGGTAGACTACCACTAACATGCTTCCTTCCTCATACCTACCACATTGGAGTAATTATCATGCGTATAACCTGAACAGGTAGTAAGATGAGGTGATAAAAATACTTTTAACGAATCTTTCCCTGTTTTTTTATGGTGAATTTACACGTGCACAGTTGGTCTCCAAGCGACGTAATAAAGTTGTGTCTCTGAACATGGATGAGCCAAGATGGCGCCTGGACGGAAGCTCTCGTCATTTTCAGAGATAGGCGTTCGAGGTCAGGGTGATCGCTCATTTCATCACGATCAAAGGGTTGAACGCCTGTCAATTAGGGCGTTTCTGATTGTCTGTGTAAATATCTGCCAGCAGATGGCAGCAGACTTTAGTAGATTATTTAACTTGTCAATGGGATGTTAAAAGACCAACTATAATAAATGTCCTACAAAATAAACTCCAATAATATCATCGACGTCGGATTCACAAGCTCAGGCGTCGTTCTCACAATACACTGGATATCCGATAGCGGGGTTCAAATCTTGGTTGGGGGAATTGAGTTTGGTTTATTTCCTAGAGATCTTCCTTGCTTTACCTCCAACCAAATGCAGGTACATTTCATCTACGTTTTAACTTCACTATTCTTAATCCATTGATGTACTTATACGGTTAGCCCAAAATTGTGGTAAAACTAGGTGCACAAAACAAATCAACATGAATGGACTATTATTATTATTAGGTGTTCTGTCTTACGACAGGTGTATTCCTTTTGTCAATGAACTTAAATCGCCAATACGCCCTGTCCTCTGCCTCCTCCTTCAGCTCCCAGAATTTTCTTCTTTCCTTCACATCATCCAATATTTGAATCCTCCTTCTTCCTAAGCTCCTCTTTCCCTTAACCTTTCCTTCTATGACGTCATGAATTTTACTGCAGTTAATTTGTTATTACTAATTAACATTTTTTTAGCTATTTCTGAAGGAGTCTGAGTTGGACAGAAGAAAAATATAGGCGTTAAATCCGAAGGTCTGGCGTACCAAATTTACAGCCCAGTTGGTAACACTGATTCAAGCTCAAACAGCCGCGCAGTAATTGGGGAACCTTTAAAAATGAACCTAAAGAGTAAATATTCGTCACTATCCTGGTGGTGCTCCAAATTACTGAAGTTGTTGGGGTGGTATACCATTTAAAAAGTTTGGGAACCTTTGCTGTAGTTGGTCATTTGTCTGAGGAGTGTGAGCCCTTCCCCTCCAGTGACGTGTGCCCCCACTCCACACCCAACATCTCTCCCAACCAAGCCTCACCACCTACTAGCCTGCTAAAATATTTGCTGAGGGAACTTCAGCGTTAAAGCTTGATTCACACGTTGGCCGAAAATAAAAAACAGAATCTGTCTCAAGTGGTGCAGCAATTCACAGGCTGTATGTTGACCCATTATGCATTGCAACGCTAAATTAAAGCAGCTTATTATCAACATATTCTATTTTTTAGTATTTAAACATATCTTTTAAAATTTGGATCATTCTCCTGATGTATGTTTTCAAATTATAACGCTGTGTCTTGACACAATCCAATACATCGATACACACTCTCTACATTAACGGGTTATTTCAAATCTCCTCACAACGTCCAATGAGGCTGTCTGCTTGCTGTTAGCTCTACAGCGCATGCGTTGACAAATACACATGCGCACTAATTTGAGATGGTTGGTTCCGAGATTTGATTGGTTCTCCTGTGCCGAACATCTCAAGCAGAGTAGACGAAGTAGAAATGAATTGAACTCTATTGGAACAGCTTGCGCCGATGAGGTGGAAATCTTGTGATTGGCTTAGAACTCGTCACGTGGCCACGTTTATGTCCTGCGCTTGTTTTTCGGTGAACGTGCGAAGCCACAGTTATTGAGAAAAGCTTTATCTTAGCTCTATCTCAGGAAATTGTTGCCAAATATCCTTGCTCTCAGCTATGTCTGAAAGGTTGTGTGCTGGTGTAAAGAAGGAGCTACTGGCAACCTTGACTTACCAGTGTTGCAAAACTTGTATTATATTTGAGGGGATATTGACCACACGAAAACGAGAGAATGACAACTCTGTTTCCCGATAATAACCATGCAATTCCTTTCAGCGATGATATCCAGTGTAATTGAGCTGATTTTTAATAGACAGATATGAGCACTCCTGGACTTTATTCTTTGTTCCCTTTCTGCAAAGTCACGCAGACCTTTTCCCTCCCTCTCATTAGCCATTTGACCAATCAACCCCCCAAAATGTAATTAATGAACGTGTGATTGACATCAAAGTTCCACTGATTGGGATGAAACAATTTACTACCGTAGTAGGCCTACAGTGCTGTTGAACCGTGCTTACCTTGGTCACAAGCTTTAGCCCACCATTGGCCATTTAGACTGTTCACTACAAGTACGTTTCATTTAAACAAAAATTAAGCAGTCTTACCTTTCTTGATTACACTATGACCCTATCTTATAAATTAGACCATGGTGGAACCAAGCAAGGTAGCAGTCTTACCTTGACTGATTACACTATGACCCTATCTTATAAAACTACACCATGGTGGAACCAAGCAAGGTAGCAGTCTTACCTTGACTGATTACACTATGATTCTATCTTATAACATACACCATAGTGGAACCAAGCAAGGTAGCAGTCTTACCTTGACTGATTACACTATGATTCTATCTTATAACATACACCATAGTGGAACCAAGCAAGGTAGCAGTCTTACCTTGACTGATTACACTATGACCCTATCTTATAAACTACACCATGGTGGAACCAAGCAAAGTAGCAGTCTTACCTTGACTGATTACACTATGTTGCAGCTTAATATAAGGTAGGGCCAAGTAGTAAATAGTCAATGCAAGACTGCTACATCTCAGGTTAAGCTGAGTGTACATTAAAAAAAGTTCTTTTGGTGCTTTTTTTCAAAGAATTCTCAAGATTCCTCCATCGTGTGCATGCCACTCTCATTCTCGGTCCGCTGTACATGTAGAATTGCGAATAACCCGTTCAACATGTAATATCGGTTCAGAGGAGGATGGAAACAGGTGGTCCAAAAGGAATCGAACATTGTAATTCTCAGCTCATCCTGATCTTTGACTAATCTGAGCGCCTTATTCGTCTAGGAGACGTTCACTTTCAACGTAACGGCTTTTTAAAGTATATTAGGATTTTTAACCCCCCTTCAAAGAGACGTTCATCCAGGGGATGGAATTGTCACTGGAAGATATTCAAGTGGGCTGGTTTGATTTGGGCCGACGCTACTACTTTAAACTAGAATAAACCCATCCAATCAATTTTAAATGATTGTTCTTACTACATATTAATCAAAGGTTTCAGTGAGTGAGTGTGAGGTTGCCTAACATACATAATTCGTGAAGATACGCGGTGGCATTTGTCGTCTCTTGGTGTTGTTTATAAACCATTTACTAAGACAAACGTTTGGTTGATTGAATACTGACTGTTTCCATCTTTGTAATCTACACAAGTAGTGGGTGTAAGTTCATTTTACAAACTTAAATAATAATAGAAAAACTAGCTGATACGGCTTAGGGACTAAATTTACTACAAAATTTAATAGCATCACGTCTTGCTACCCATTAGCGTTATATGAATTGTGTACTAATTACGATTATGGTTTTTAGGATTAAGTGAAATTTTACCGCAATCGGTGATCCACGTGGACCAAAAGGTCAAGGGTTTTTAATCGGGTTTTTTTCTGGGAGATAGTCTGGCACCTTAGCTCAGTGGGTAGTTTGTGCCGTGTGCCGTGTGCCGTGTGCCGTGACACAACTGCTACCCATCGCTAATACCAGTGTGCCGTGGCACAACTGCTACCCATCGCTAATACCAGTGTGCCGTGGCACAACTGCTACCCATCGCTAACACCAGTATGCCGTGGCACACCAGTTGAAAAGCGCTGCCTTAGACCATTTGACCACTGATGCAGGTTAATATAGTTGATATTGTTAATAGAGACAGCAATTATTATTTTCATTTAAAGTAGATCCTGAACCTACCTTATCACCGAATTTACACTACAGTAACTTTAGGAGTCGATCGCTAATTATTCACGTGATCGTCACGTGATCGCGTCTCATCGTGTATGATCTGTTAGCAAGCTATTGTCGTTGATGATCATGTTCTTTCGCTAATTGCTAGGAACCTCATTAGAAGTTGAACAACAGTTCCATTATAATCACATTATTTCAGACTGTTCTCGCCTGGAGACAAACAACGGACATTTTGTTTTACTTTTAAGCGTTCCAAAATAATATGAGATAAGCGTTCTGTATTTTGTATTTTCACTTTCCGGCAATGGTGTGGACTAAACGACAGGCTCGTCTTTATTTTATGGTGAGGTTGTTTGGCTACCAACCTTGTGTACTGATGTATTTTATTATTCTAAGCGGTTTCTTACTCGCCTTACAAGCAAATGCGGGTACGTTTCTTATTAATTATATATTTCCCCATCCTTACTCCATTAGTATAATAAAACATGCAGATAGAATGGAAATACCCCCCTCAGTGGCCGAATGGTTTAAGGTGTAATTCTCGTAGCAGACAGGTCTGCTGATGACGGGGAGGTCGGGGTTTGAACCCTGGTATATTACCTCTAAAATGCGTCCTTCCTCATCCCTACCCCATTAGAGTAATTATCATATATGCTTATAACTTAAACAGGTTGTAAGACGCTATGATGAAAAAAATTTAAAAGATACAAATTAAAATTCCTCAAACCTCTCAGAACCAAGACCATGAACAGACCAGACAGATATACAGAATTGTAAAATCTACTTTAAAAAAAAATTGGTGACACATGGAGCTTAAAGATTTATCACAATCTCGATGTTGAACTTTTCTACGATTACAATACTTTCTCTTTACACGAGAGTGTAAAAACACTCCTAGCTACAGTAGAGCTAAATATTTATCACTCCCTTCGAATAAAACAATATACGGATGATTGTCTGTTTCCTGTTTGCCTCGTGAAGCATTATAGGACCACAAGCATGATTTGATATCGTGGAAATTGTTCAGCCGTTCAAGCAGATTTCGTCCTCTAATTTTAATGAACTTGTACGTTCAGTATCCTACACACATTGTGTATGTGTGGATCAATATTTCCACCAAGTGTGAAGCGTAACATCTGCTAACTTTGGCAGGATTTATGTGTTACAGCGGCGGACGTATTGGAGCGTGAATTGTTCACACTTTCGGAAACTGAGTGCAATACATATTGGTATTGTTTTACAAGTATTTACGGTGCTTACATAAAAAAAGGCTAGCAGTAAAAAAAAACCAGGACAGTTCTTAAAATATTTCCCTGTCCCATGTTGCAGCTTAAGACGGTGAAAGTGACATTGATTTGCTTTTTTTCTAACAAGGCAAGTCGCCCAAGGGGAATGGACGTTACCTTGGTTACAGATTCAATCAAAGAGTTGGATATGAACTGTTCGCTCCAACTCTACTTTCATTATTTATATTCATTCTTCAAATGCAATATGAATCAAAATGTAAAATAAATTCACCCTAAATATTAATCTTTTATCTTTAATTTAAATAAAACCTAGTCGAATCATTGGAAGGGAACACGAAACTACCTGGCGCTCGAGCACAATATCTTTAAATATTTAAATCCCGCGCCGAGATATAAACTGAGGTACGTGAATTTAGGGCTATCATATCGTATACTAACTTGGTCAAGATATGAACTAAGGACTACGGGATGGATACGACCGCGTGCCGTTAGAAGGGTTATCATGGAGAATGCCTTCATTTTGTATCTATGTGATTGCAAAGTTTGACTTGATCGTCAGATACCCAGGAAGGCGAAGAAAGAGGAAGTAAAGGAATTGGGGGTGGGGGGAAGAGGAAAGCTTTTTACGGGGATACACTATGTCCTCCTCATACCTCGTTCCATTGGTTAGAACAACAAACTTTCAGAGTAAAAAAAACCATGTTCAAACAGCTTTCCGCAAGAGAGAGGGAACACAAAACTTTTAAAGCTCTTTAGTGCATTACCTCTGTTGTATCAACACACCCGAGTATTCAATAGCTGTGACTTACAAGATGATCCGAATTAAAGTTCAGTGGAAACGGAACGCTAGAATAGATATTGTTTTTTGCAATTTTGGTAGATAATAATTTTGTTTCAACAAAATAATTCATATATTGCTTCAGTAAAAAACAAAGAGTCTATTTCTCTTCGCATGGTGATATCAACAGCTCTTGAATAATAGTCATTATGAGCATATTAGCATTTGATGGGAAACTTTTTAAATGAAGAGACACATTTTTAGCCGACGATTTCCGCACGTCCATCATAGACTCTGCCTTAAAATTTGAATGAAGAATGACCCTGAGCACGGGACGATTCCTGGTTAGCTCAGAGGTTAGAGCATTGGCGTACTAAGCCAAAGGTCCCGGGTTGGATTCCCATGTCCAGGTGTCATTTTTCAATTTAAAGAACATGAAAAGCAAAAGTTATCATCAAATTCCAAGACACCCCTGAAGGATATTCAATTAATGTTGATAACACAATGTATGGAAAATTAAACTCTTTTTTTCTACTTGAGTAATGCTTCATTTAATTTTCCTAAGTAAGTTTTGCTTTAAAAACTGTAAAAATACCACCTTTAACTCGCAATCAACATAATCCCACCTTAAACTGGGGGAAAAGTCACAGTGAAGTGTGAATATTAATCTCTATATTTTGCGAACCATAAAATCCATACATTTTATACTAA
Organism: Timema podura; assembly: GCA_033556935.1. Lineage (NCBI taxonomy): Eukaryota > Metazoa > Arthropoda > Insecta > Phasmatodea > Timematidae > Timema > Timema podura. The sequence continues at coordinate 18,690,927 of JAVRXN010000013.1, read as the reverse complement.
GCGTGATCAACTTTAACGATTCCTGAACCTTTGGGTACACTGAACAAAATGCGTTAATCCCGTTTCTTCTGGTTATAACTGTGACGGAAAGGCTAGATTTTGAATCCAGGGCGGGTTTGTAGAGGGGTAATCGCATGGTTTTTCCTTTATTCCTTCACAAAAATGTAGGTGATACGTTTCTTTGAATGTGGTGACATTCAAAATGGATCTTCGTATAAATGTTTACAAAGTTAAGGTTATAGTTTTTGATAAGGACGGATCAGGAGATTACTGTCTGCTTAGTACAAATGGAACACTGGTAGAACAAGTGAATGAGTTTGTGTATCTGGGCAGAATGTTTTGTAAAAATGGAAGAATGGATTTTGAAATTGACAGATGGGTGAATACATCTCGTAGAGTTGTTGGATGTATGTAAAATATTGCAAAAAATGAAGTGGTATAGAAAGAGGAAAAGATGGCAGTATTTCAAGGTGTGTTAACGTCAACATTATTTTATGAATATAAAGCGTGGGTTTGTCAGGAGAAACACAAGAGCAAGGTGAACCAAGTTGGAATGAGCTATCTAAGAAATGGGTGTGGAAAAACTCGTATGGACAGTCAGTATTGAATGGATGCCAAAAGAGTGCGGTTTGAAGGGGAATACAACAGGTCAATGAAAAATAAGTGTCTTACGTTTATTTGGGGATGTTGAGAGGATGAGTGTGAATCGAGAGATGAAGCAAATATATGAAGGTAGAGTGTGTGGATCAAAAGGAAGAAGTAGGCCATGTAAGACGTGGTTAAATGTTGTAGATGAATGTGTGAAAGAGAGAAACATTAATAGTTTTAAGAATAAATAAGCATGTTACTCGGTGTATGGATGTTGTTGAAGTGAAGGGAGTATGCAAGGATAGGGAAGTGTGGAGAAAGTTAGTGAGGATGGATTAAGTACGGAGTTGTTGTTTTTTTAGCTATATACACAGTTTCTTGCCTACCCCGTGAGAGAATAGCTTGATTAGGTATGTATGTAGGTTTATTTTAACATGAGTGTTAATATGTGTTAATAAATAACAAATACTTCACTAGAATACTTTTTAATACCCGCAGATATGTGGTTTTAAAGATAAGTTCATTATTATGGTCTTGTTTGATATTGACGGTGAGGTTAAGTTTTGGATCCTATACCAGCTTTACTTAGGTGCTATTCCTAAATGGTTTACCACTCTCTATCCACGAAAATGCTGGTACACTTAATCTAAGTTCAACTTTCCTCATCCCTAGCACTTTAGAGTAATTGGTGCATATTGGTAGTATAATTGGAACTGCTAGTAAGGCGTGATGCTTAAATATATATATATAATTATTCTTTTTAAGCTGACAAAATTGTGAGTTTAAATTGTGGAACCTGACATCGTGTATAAGAAGGGTTGACTCCATCCAAGCAAATAAACAAGCCCCGAAAAAGTGATTCCCAAATAGCGTTCCGACTCTAGTGTTGATCTTCCCCGCCAGAATTCGCTAGTGTTTGCTGACGTCACCGAGTTCTCCAAAACGAGAGTCTAGTTTGGTTATCCAAGATGAGTTAAGGGGTGACTGGGTGGACGAGAGGTGGTAGTAAGAAGACGATCTTGTGGTTGTTTGGTTAACTCATGTATAGCACAAGGAAGAACCTACCAAGTCACATTGTTATCAAGATAATGTCATGTTTAGTTTGTTCGCGCACCACATCCTGGTAAAAACGTTCGGTCATCCCGCATATTAAGAATACTGGGAGGTAAATGAGGAAAGCATCGTTTGGTTTCCATGCAGTGGTTTTATTTACTGTACGATGGTTCCTCCAATACATTTGATATTGTTATTAATATTCTATTGTTGAGCTATGCCGCAATGTAATTATTGGCAGATTTTTTTTTTCAATTTTCCAACCTAACCCCCAAAGGAAGGGCTAATTTCATTCCAAAAGGGTGAAATAAAGTTTTAATTTATATTAATTCCATATTCTTCCACTTGAATTTTGAGAGGTCTTGACTAATAATTTGAGCAATTAAAAATAAAAATGTTAATGTAACTATGTATTTTATTTTTGATGTTTTTAAATAAATATATAAAAGAAAGATACTGCATCTGCTTGGAGGGAAAAGAGAATAACAATTTTTTGGGGGGGGGGGGATCCTCAGTGTGCCTAAACTGGATTCGAACACTGATCTCTTCGTCACCATCATTCCAGTCTATTATAATAATGACGTATTAGTCCACTCTACCACCAATGCGGGCAAGTTATAATATTAAATGCAGTTAAAAGTCTAGACTCTAGAGTGTAAGAAAACAAAGAAATGACATAGACGGATGATAAAAACTACGACATATAAAAAAGAACACCTGTATTTCATTTAACCGGTGTCAAACCCTGAACTATAGCATTATAGTCGTGTACTCTCTCCTTGCACCCACACCTGCAGGTGAAAGTAGCATTGGTCGGAGGAATACCCGTTACTATATCACCCGTATTGGTGGGCGCGTGGGTTGAGGCGTTAAAAAATCTTGTTTGGTCTAGTTTGCATTTGGCGGGAAAATTGGAGTTCGTATCCCGGTCCAAGGGATATCTAAAAAAATAATTGAATTATACAAAATTAAGTTTAACCCTTTTTTTTATGAATATCTAGGCAGCTCCTCAAAATATACTACAAATTAACACACACAATTTATATATGGTATATAAAAGGTAAATACATACTCTATACATACAAGAAAAAACAAGAAATATTTAAACACAAATACAAAACTTGGAAAAATTAATAATTATGTGAAAATGTCAGACTTCAATCAGTCTTTCAGGACGTTTTGTGATTACTTTGTCCACACAGAAGCGATCAAGCCAACATATCCCCTATTCTAGGCAACCCGCTCGCCGCCAGTTCAGAATTCCCCGCTTTATATTTGACCATACGTCAGTAACACTAACTTTATTTGACATTCTTGGTGTATCCAGTTATTTAATAAGGATCGTTAAATTAGGTTTGAAATCTGCACAAACTAGAAATAAAAATTAACAATGGATTCGTACCGAATTACCCAAATATTTCCTTCTTAAATTAGAGCTAAATGTTAGTTTTTTTACCATTGCTTTAAAAAATGGACATCATAAAGTATCATGGTGGGTTCAAATTATTCAATTTTTAGAAGTTTGAAAGAAATCCGTCAAAACAGATTTGGCTGTAAACAGAATTGTGACAAACCCACTTCAGTGATAGCATGGTCTAAGGCGTTACTATCGCAATAGATTTGATCACTAATTACAGGTAAACCGAGATTCAATCCTGGTTGTACTGAGATTAGCTTTTTTTCTTAATTGGTTTTTTACTGTCTCTCCACGCAAATACGGTTATAATTCCTCTAAATGTAACCTAACTCATTCCTAACAGCGTAGCGTAATTAGTAAATAGGCGTATAAAACCAACGGATAGTAAGAGGTGGTGCAAACAAAAAATAAATGTTGCAAGACAATTTTTTTTAAATTTAGAAGGGCACTCAACATGTTTAAATCCAACGTAATCTCTGAGTAACATTTATTTGATGTTGATTTATTTGATGAATTTAATGTGCACTCTTTGAACTGCCTGATAATATCAACACTCAAGAACAATTTCCAATAAGTGAGATCGAAAGAGTCTACAAACTCTTCCAGAAAATATATTTTAACATACCGTCCAAAGTTCTTTTACATGTCCACAAATGGCATTAGACTGACGGCCTTACTTCCCCTCCGAAGGAAGTTGTGCTACGGAGTTTTATCGCTCAAGAAAAATCCGTCGAGCCCAACTGGGTTTGAACCCACACGGACCTGAGGCAAGCACTTTACCCCAAGGCCACCGAGATCGATTCGAGGTGGAATCTTTTTCACTATTTCTACAAGACTAGTTCTATATGAGAAATTGAAAAAAAAAAGTTCGATATTGATTAACTAATGCAAACATTTATTTATTAATCACATTTGTGACCTCACGCAAAATATCAATTGAATTTGCGTGTGTCTGTAATGTACTGGTCAAGACCAGGGATTACATTCCATCACATCACATACGTCCCTCCTAGCAATTTGCCGCCCTACCCGCACTTAGTAAACCCACAGCCGTCATCAGGGACTAGGCAATGTTGATTGATGTTTTATCAATAATAACTTGGTGTATTATTATAGTTAAAACCAACCACATTAACTAGGCATTATCTCATCTACTATTATCCCGTAATGGCCCGGTGATGTATTAAAACTACAGTAGTTGGTAGAAAGGACTGACTTGGTGCTACAGTCCATTTCTCATAGGAAAATTACTAGATCTACTTTCATAGTAAGAACCTTATCTGACAGCTAGAACAGTTACTAGATCTACTTTCATAGGAAGAACCTTATCTGACAGCTAGAACAGTTACTAGATCTACTTTCATAGTAAGACCCTTATCTGACAGCTAGAACAGTTACTAGATCTACTTTCATAGTAAGAACTTTATAAACCTTGCCCGTTAAATACCTCAAATAAAAAATAAATCAGCAATACCTTGATTTGATTGTGTATGAACATTGGGAGCACCTAAAAAATATCAAACTTATTTCTTGCTATTGACATTGATAGCATTTTACTAAATCATTACTATTGTTTTAAAGGAATAGATGATAATGATAATAATGGCTTACCTGAATTACATCAATATTTAGTTCAGTTTGTGGAAAGATTAGCCAGTACTAATGTACTGTACCTCTGTCCAGATGACGTCTGAATGTACTAATAGTACATACTTTCTGTGGAGACTCTTTCCATGTCCAGATGAGATGATGGTAGTGAATATGATAGGGTTGGAGCCAATGAAGAACTTAACCTAATTTAAGTCTAACTAATCAAACCCTGGTGACCGTGGGAATTATTCCCCCTTCGGGAAAAATCCCGGGGTACTAGCCGGGATAAGAACCCGGGACTTCTACGTCAGCAGCCGGGGGCAGGGGCCACTATATCATGAAGTCCTTTAAAGGAATATATAATATATATCAAAAGTAACAGCTGAATATCACATGACTTGACGTATGAATATGTATTATCAGTTCTTAAACGTCATATATGTCCATTAATTAGAAAGCTGATGAATATCTGATAATTTTTAGTCCGTAAGATTCAAGAAGAGGGTTGTTAAACGACTTGATAGATATTAATTCATGGTATGGTGGAAATAAGGGATGAAAACTAACCCCATGGATACATCACATATGGAGGGTACAAGGGAAGAAGGGGAAGTACTATATTACCTCTAATCTAGTTAGTGCTGCCATCTGTTATACAATCATGTTACCTTTATATTATAGTTGGGGGATGTTTCTGTAATATTTAAAATAAGTTTTTAACAAAAATTATTTCCTGGTGTCCTTGTAGGGTTTGAGGTATACATATTTATTAATACCACCTCTTACTAACCATTCAGGTTATACACCTATGTACTAATTACACTAATGGTTTGGGGGTTAGGAAGGTTTAATAGAGAGGAAGTGCACCCACATTTTCATTTGAGTCTAGTCCAACACGAGGGTAGTGCGTTAGACCAAGCAGCCGTCGAAACGGGTCAAAAGTTGTTGTCCTTGATAAAATGTGTGTGGTGTGAATTTTCTCCACTTAAACCTTGTACCTTTCATATGTAAGATCACTTTCGTTGAATCTTTCTGGGATCCGAACCCCAACCTAACAGTCACTGGCAAACAAGACTGAAACAACTTGAAATTTGGACCACGTGCTTCAATCGATTTTCATTAAAAAAATCCACACTAAAACCCTTACACTTAATTTTCCTTAACATTATAAGAATGAACTTTTCATTTAATTAAGTCCTCGTATGATTAACTCCTATTATAATAAAAAAACTAATTCTATACTCTCAGGTTATAATGACAGAGTTTCGGGTAATAGTGACATAATTTAATCCAATGGAATAGTATGGTGAGGGTGAATTGTAGGGATAATATATCAAAACCAAGCCGCGCCCTTTCGAATAAAATTCAAACAAGAAAACATACACTTTTAGTTCATCATTAGATATAATATGTACATTTTTATAATTTGTGTTTAGAACGTAAGAAATTCTTAAAAATCTAGAAATTTTATCACGTTAAATAATGTTATGTAAAACCTGTCAAGCCAAATCTTTAACAAAAATTATAAATTAAATGAATAATTTATTTTATGCCTGTTGCAAAAATAAATATGCTATAGTGCGATATCTTATATAAATGCTTCAATGCTGCTTCCCTCAGTGTGGTGTTTACTGTGGTTTTCCCACCCTCTCTCTAGATGAATACTACTGCTATTCCTCAGATTACCTTTCTTTATGCTTTCAATTGATGTCAATTTAATTAATCAGTAGCAAGTGTAACAATAAATAAAATATTTAGAAAACTTCCTTCAGTAAATATCGGTAGAAATTATTTCTGTATGGTTTGAATATATTATAGATAATAGAGATATGATAGTTAAAAATGCTTGTGTTATACGTTATTTAAAATTTTAATTAAAGCCTCAAAGCTGCTAGCTAGTTTATTACCTTGTAAAATTACCTTCATCTTTTGCCTGGAACAGATTCATTTTTTATCATTAGAATCTTTCTCTCTGTGACGTCATTCATCGTCACAAAGAGATAAAAACCGCCGTGAGGCTGCGCTGTAATAACGTCTCTGTACCTTTGTGCTGTCGTATCTGTTATAATGACAGAAATCCTGTTAGATACGAGTTGCGGAAAGTTTCATGATTCACAATTTCTTGAAATACTTTACTCTTTATACGTGCCAAACACCAAACTCTTTTTCTAACATAGAGGAAATACCTGTTTAGAAAAAACAAATGTATTTGATAGACGGGGAGATGAAACTTTTATTTTTATATAAAACAAATGCAGTTAAAAAAGAAGAATATTTCATTTCACTCAATTTTTAGATGGCAAAGCCAACACTATTTTTGTTGTTATTGTTACATAGACTTCAAAGAGGACTTAAAAATAATTACTAAACAAATAATTTAAAAAAAAGTTATTGCCCCACAATCTAAGGTGTTTGGCTTGAAATCGAGTAATTGAGGTTCGAATTAAGACGGGATGTATTTGGGTCTAGGGAGAAGGGGTATGATTTCAATATAATTCATAATTGGGGATTTTACCCCTCTTAGCTTTAATGCTGGCTCACTTCCTCTAAACTATCTCTAAGAATATATAACGTATGCAATAGTGAGAATGAGTGAAAGTGAAGGGTTAGTGAGGAGTGAGTGGAGTTAATTTGAAATCTAATAGGGTCTAATATTAAAGACATCAACGACACTCACTTGCCACTCTCCATTCCCTTTCAACTCACTTTAGTTCTTACATACGGTCCTATGTTATTAATGTCTTTGATGTTGAGTGTGCTAAGAAAGAAAATACAATTTATTATAATATCAGTGATTACGGAAGTCAATTAAAACCATATTTAAATAAGTTATTATTTTAATGGTCATATCTTAAGTTAAATCCAAATTCTTATGTTCAGAAACGGTCTAATGTAAATATTTAACCGCAAGAAAATCAAATTTTTATGGCCATTTTCATATATTAACTCTATGTTGTAGTTATACTATTATTTTTATTTATATCTTTAGAACCACGTCTTACTACCCTTTTGGGTTGTACTCATATGTACTAATTATGCTAGTGTGCTAGGAATGAGAAATATTTAAATTAGAAAAAGTTCCCGCATATGCGTTGAGTGAAAGTAGGAAACCATTTATGAATTCACCCGACTGGGATTTAAACCCCGATATTCCCGTCATGGGTCTTCCATCATATTGCGAGAGTACTGCCTTAGACCATGTGGCCACCGAATCGGTTTAGTTGTGGTATAATTTCGCTTATATGATATATAAAAGTGAAGTTCATCCCAATCATAAGATATATTTTTGCAATTACCTTTTTATTCTTTAAGCCAAAATTATTTGTTTTATTATTAATTATCTGGTTAGTATAGAAACAACAGATCATAAAATAAAGAAAACTACACAAGTCGAACTATTTTTTGGCTATAGCACGTATTTGTACATAAAATAAATCATAAGCTCTGATATTTCTGTTAAAATTAAAATAGTTTTAAGTGTTTAAAGGGCCATACTCATTAAAATACTCAAATATATTCAAAATCCTTAAATAGTTTGAGAATAGATCTACAATATAGCTTTAAACATCTAGTTGAAATACTCTTAATGTTTTGGGCTAGTGTCTATTATTAATGAATCTTTTTAAAGTGCATACATTTTAATAAATCCATTTGTTTATAAAAACCCATAATTTGTATACAATGAGTCATTCCAAAAATGATTCTAATAATGATCCTATTATCTTGGTTTACGATTATAGATTCTAATTAAACTCACTCACAAATAAACCTTAAGCAACTTGGTCTCCATAGTTTTCATATTTCTATGATATGAGTGATTATAAATGGATTTTTCTGTGGATTAGGTATAAAGTATTCTAATAATTTGTGTATTGAGAGTAATAAAATTTCATCAACTACATTCAAATAATGTTTCATATTTATCAAGAATTTTTTAAGAACTTATGTCACAAATAACGTAGGAGCCAAGGATAATCGTAATTATAGTAAATGAAACCAATTCTAGTCATTCAATAATAACCTACGAAACCAGCGTACCCGAGTGAAGAGGCTACAAGTCAACCCATCCGTGATATAAACGCGTATCCACTAGAAATCCCACAACTGTAAGGTTAAAACTTTTTTTTGTTATATTTCTAAAGATATTTGACATCTTGTTTGTTAGTCCAGCCCCTCCTTCCTGTCAGTTATTTCAAATATTTTCATAAAAATATGAGGAAGGTTCATCCATAAAACATGAAACGTTCGCGTATCATCAGGAACAAAAAAAAAAAAAAATGGATCGAATGTTGAAATGTATACGCAGACAATATATTATTCTGTGATGATTTATTTTAAAATCTTATCTTTCTAAACAAAATAAAATTTAATTTACCATAAATAATTAAGTATATTTAATTTTTATTTATTTAAATTTAGGTTAAACCTATCTAAAATATATTTTAAAGATCTATCAAAGTTATGAAGACTTCTAGGCAACTAAATTTCACAAAATATTGACGGCATACTATTTCTTTTTAAATCACTCCCCCATGATGAAATTTATAAATATATATATTTTTTAAATATCACACTCTCATTTATTTTATATACTCCGTATGTATGATAAATTAAAAAAATAAAAATAATTTTACGTCAATGCTACCTTTGGTACCCCTGTATTCGATTGATAGACAGCCCACAACACGCCGCTGTATGATATGTAGTCTATGGCGTCAGGAGCTCAAATTTATATTTTGACCCTTTGAGATGGAGCTTCAAACACAACCTTCCTTTTTCTTTATATATTGGCCGTAGGTTTTATATTTATTTCCTCCAATTTTACCTGAAATTTATACGACATAATATAAACTGGTATCTTATAAATTTAGAATTTCATTTTTTTTTCTTACTGAAGGCTTAAAATCAATATATCACCGCATCTAGCTACCCATCCACGTTTTCCACTTATGTACTAATAAAGATAATGAGCTAGATGTGAGGAAAGTCCAATTTAGAGGACGTGTACCCGCATCTACTTAGAGAGAATGGGGGAAAACATTTAGGGGAAAAAATCAGTACATCCGACTGGGATTGAACCACGATCTCCCCATCATCGGCGGTCCAGTCCATTTCAAGAGTAGCACCCTAGCCATAAATAATTAATATTCAAGTCGTTTATCAGTAAAGATAACCCACCATTTTAATACTGCTTAAAAGATGAAGTTTTTCATAATAAATAATAATAACTTACATTTTAATTTTTTACAAATTAAAAATAATTTTGTAATTGTTTCAAATAGTAATTTATTTTTATTTAAAATTTGATAAAAATATATGAACAATTTGGTTTAAAATTTAAATATTGTGTGTTTATTGTAACTAACAAAATGATTTGTATGTTTTTACAAGGAAAACTTACTTAAGGGTAATTTACTAAAAACCTACTTTTGAAAATTTTCCTGCAAGCCATAATACACAATATATTAATGATAATAATAGTTATAATAGAAAGGATCATAATCGTCATCATAATTCGACGTTTCCTTCTCTGCGGGTCGTCTGGCACCTCCTCTTCCATTCCTGTCCATCTCTCCAGCCTTCTCCCTCAGTCACGTGTTTCCTCTCCAGTCCACTCCTTTAGCTTCCATGTCCTTCTGTGCTTGTCCGTGGTCTTCCAATAGTTCTTCTACCTCTCTCTTTGTTATGTTAGGCTTTCTTAGGTATTCTGTCCTCCACCATTCTCATCACATGACGAAAACACAATAACTTTTTTTCCTCTTCAGTGTATAAAAATAGGTATCTGTTAGTATTTAGTGTAAATAAGGTGTTCGAACAAATTCTGCAGCTATTCTACATTTGTAACTTCCTAAACCCATTGAATCCCTTCATCCATCGGGTTTACTCTACTATTAAGTCAACCTCGATGGTCTTTGGGTAGAGTGCTCGCCTCAGGACCCGATTTTCTTTGGTTCAAACCCAGCAGGGGATTTTTCTTGAGCGATAAAAATCTGTAGCACAAACTTTCTTTAGTGAAGAAGTGAAACCGTCGGTCCCATGTCGATCGTGGACATGTGGATGAACATGGAATTAAGAATGAGAATCTAATGTCGACTCTACACAAGTTTCGTCCTGTACGCACGATTGTGGTTTGTCAAGTTCTCGATATCAGATGGTGGTACGGTACTCCTTCCTCTTTGGTGGTCTGCACGAGTTGTAAAACCTTAGCCGGTATATACCACACCATACCAGTCATTAAACATTGCGATAGGCATCTATATATCCCATTATTTAGACTGGCTGCCTTTAAAACCTTTTGAGAGATATTTACCGACGGCCGATGTTGATGTCATCAAAAGTTTCAATGTCAGACGATCATTAAATTGTAATGTAATAAAAATATAAAGTTGTTTGTGTGCTGCATTAAATGGAAGTAATAAAATATCGGAAGAGTTGTTTATCGTTCTTTATTGGCGGCAGGTTTACGAGGAAAACATCTGTCCCACACGCATCGGTGGTCACATGATCTTAGGAGCTTGGTTCGTGATACTTTGAATTTCTGATGACGGAGAAGGTCAAGGTACGAAACTTGGGGTCATACATGTCGTAGGAAGTTTTTCCAAAAGTGATTTATCAAGGATTTTTTATTTCCATCCTTAACCCTTTCTAACGCGGGTTCATTTCCTTCACCCTATCCTTTTTGATTTTTTTAATTAATTAATTTAATTTCTCAAGACAAATAAGTTAAAACCATCATATCAAACGTATTAATTAAAAATCTAATTTCTTATGGGAAAATTTGTATTCGATTCCCAGTTGGGGGTACTGAGAGGGGTTTTCTCTAAACTATTTTCCACTCTTCCTCTACGCAAATGTAGGCACATTTCTCTAAGATTCAACCTTTCCCATCTCATCCCACTGTCGTAATAAATGTATGCCTATTACCCGAACTCGTGGTAAGTTGCGGTGGAAAAAAAAGTGAACATCTCGTCAACGTAAATTTTAAGTGCATTGCGATGGATTTCACTTGAAATTAGGAATAGAACCGTTACGTTACGTTACGTTACGCTACGTTACGTGGACGTTAAATTGATCATGAGCTCTTAGTTTTTTTCCAATTCCCTGTCCTCATCTTCCATCTTAGATTTAACTGTATATTTAACTGTAGATTTAACTGTATATTAAACTGTATATTTAACTGTATATTTAACTGTATATTCAACTGTATATTTAACTGTAGATTTAACTGTATATTTAACTGTATATTTAACTGTATATTTAACTGTAGATTTAACTGTATATTAAACTGTATATTAAACTGTAGATTTAACTTAGATTGATCTGTATATTTAACTGTATATTTAACTGCTATCAAGTAATTTCGCCAAAGCACAAAACACGAGGTATTTTCACCGTTTAAAAATAAAGAGGATTCTTAAATAAGGTCAAATTTTCATAGAAACCGCTTCGATGGCCGCGTGGAATAAGGCGTTACTCTCACAATAGTCTATACTGCTGATGACGGGGAGATAGAGGTTCGAATCTCGGTCAGGTGTAATGAGGGTGGTTTTCCAAAATTGTTTTTCAATCTCCCTCCACGCAAATGCAGGCACACTTCCTCTAAATATAACCTCACTAATTCTTAAAACTATTAATGTAATTAATACATAGGCGTATAACACAAACGGGTAGTAAGATAATAGGCTAAAAACAAAACTTCATAGACAGCGCATTTTTGAAAATACAAACATTTTTGTGGTCAGCATCAATACAATTTGACTATAATATTATTATTGTTATTTTATAGGTATTAATAATAATTAATATCTATCAACAGTGACAGCTGCAGATAAAATGACTTGACTTATAAATACGTGAAAGTAGCTCTAGTAAGTTTTCTAGCTGTCAGATTAGGCCCTTACTATGAAATTTGGACTGTAGCAATTATATAAGTTGGCCGGTGAGAAAATTAGTGGACGTCGGCAATGACATCTGGCGGTTCATGACAAAAGAAAAACCCGTTTCTCTTTTGTTTATACTGGCACTTGTACAGCAGCCCCGAAAAACCAGATTGACACTTTCGTAGCCCCAACTAGATATTTTTAAGCGAAGATCTATCTTGTTTTTGTTACCGTCTTCTAAAATAGCTGAGGCTGATTTTAGTTGCTCTCTAGCTGTGAAGTGAAGTAGTCTCTTTCTCTCTTTCTTCAAAACGAACTGAAATGGAACAACGCAACGTGATGAAAGAATTTTATCAATACATATGCATTAGATAAAAACTGTTATTAATTCTATATTTTCAACTTAATATGCGTAATAACGATGCTCTAAGCTTCTAAAGGTGGATAGAAATCCTATCCTGTATAATATTTCTGTTGTTAACATCCCTTTTTCTCAACTAATACAAAACCTACAGCGATGAATAAGGTATCAGTGGATAGGATTTTTTTACCGACTTCTGACATAGCATACTCAGTTTATGTTAAAGCACATTGTTAGTTTAAAATTTAAGTTAAAAGAAAAATCAAACAATATTTTTGTATCAATTACTGAAAAGAAACTCTCTTTGCTATTTTGTTTATATACTTCGTTGAGTATTTAATTTAAACAACTTAACAAAAGACTAAATCTTTTTTTTTAGGGGGGGGAGGAGGTTGAATGTGAGAAAGTTTCACAAGGGCTTACTGGTAATTATTTAATACACATTGTAATGATTATATTCGACACATCCCTCTTGACCAATTAATCGAGATAATTCAACGTAATGATATTCATAACTCATTTAATTCACACGATATCTATCAGTAAATATCTACGTGGTGCAACATTCTTCTCTCTCTCTCCCTCTCTCTCTCAACCACCCAGGCAAAATCTTCTCTTAGGACAGGGGGAAGAGACGAGGGATGAATGCATCACCTTACTCAAACATTATGGAAGTAAATTCTTTGTAAACAAGGCTATTAGAAAGCGCAGGTTTTCTCACTCGCGTAATTAGCGCCGAGAAGTCAGGGCCTGCGTTCGTTAAGATAAAAAAAACTTTTTTTTATTAATTACTTAATCCAAAGACGGTATCGTAATTTTTCCGCACCGGTCTCTAGATTGGATCATTATTGATCCAATTTCATTTTAATCAATCCTGTTCCACAAAAAGTAAAATAGCAGCACATGTGATCTCGGATAGCATATTCATCCTGTTAAGTACAGTATTGACGCTGAGTAACTAATTATTTAGATTTACATACGTGATTTCAATTATAGTTTGGTAAATATTCTCTATAATAAACTATCCCCGCATGTAATTACAAAGTAGTGCCTTCCTCGGGGCATGAACTGTGAACAGTAACACTACAACATAAAGGGGACCTGACTGCCTAGGGGTAAGGTGTCTCATACATCTGAGTTAGGGGTCCAGGGTTCAATCCTCGGTCCCTGCACAGATTTATCTGAATGCCGAACCCTTCCTAAACCTCTGAAAAGACGTGTATTAATCACAACTTGTGCATGTGAGGAATGCCAGGTACCCTCCGTGGTTCGGAGCCCATGTTAAACTGTAGTTCCCCTCTGCTTTCCACCACCATCATTCTCACGTATCCTCCTATATTATGGAGATTTTTTTTCTTAACCCTGACTATATTAACTCGGTTTCTAACATTCAACCCGAGTCTTAAAATTCTACTGGCTAACGTTTTCTCTGCTTATTACATTCTTTTTTTTTTCCTTATTTAACTAGTCTTGTATTAACTCTTATTATCTAATACTAGAATTATTTCCTAATTTGACTCTCCTATTTAATGTCATTGGCTCAAGTCGGTCCACCCCAGGTATTTAGTTTCTCCGGTACTCTCCGCTCCTGGCACTCCCAGTACTCACTGTTTCCAGTGAGCACCGGGCACTCTCCAGTACTCACCGTTTCCAGTGAGCACCGGACACTCTCCAGTACTCACCGTTTCCAGTGAGCACCGGACACTCTCCAGCAGTGGTGAGCGTTCCTCTATCCACCAACTGGGGAGACGGTGTTCCTCCTACTTGCTAGAGAAACTGGTAGATAATCCCTATTCCTACTAACTATCCAACTCTATAAAAGTTACAATATTGAATTTATTCGCCAATCTAACATACTAATTAACTTATATATAAACTAACCAAATTAATTAGAACTAACTTATACTCCAGTGTTGACAATTCCTCGCTATGCTACATCTTCAATCACCGCAGCGACTGGCTACTCCGGTAACAGACCCGCCCTTCGACACTCGTTGGCTATACTCATAGCACTCCTACCTCCCTATGAATGATAATACAATTATTTATTCGTGTGTTCACATGCTTCTGCCTAAATCCTTTAGTTTTCTTCATCCTCTTCAGAAAGTAGTTACACTGCCGCTCGTTTAGTTCCTCGGCCACAAATCCTCTTCTCCAGAATCTGCCTCTGTCATCTGCTCTTCCTTCCGCTCGTTCCTGTACATTCGCCTCTATTTCCTTCACCGAAACCTTGTTTTCCTAAGTGTCCAACGACCGACACGCCATTCCATCCCTTAACCATGTCCACACAGTATTCTAGACAGTGTTGATCTGGGGATACCATGGTTTATCGTGCCAGAGAGACTGATGCTCACATCGGCTACCTACAGGTGCTCGGGGTGGCCCTACGGACTGGTATGCCTCCGTTGGAATACTTTCGTTAGTACACAGGGCTGGGCCCACGTCACGAACTTGCTCGAGGTGGCGGCCGAGAAATGGGTTGGACTCTGTGGGACAATGAGTTTAAATGCCGACGATAGATGGCGTTGGCAGCATGGTGGGGTTCGTGCCTCTGGGTCCGGGCTCCTGGAGTTCTGGGCCGTCGGGCCTCGGATCTTGGGGTTCTGGGCCTCGCCATTCGTGTGGTGAGCTGTTTTATAGCTCCGGTGCTAACTCGGACAGTTATTAGTTCATGGGATAGAACATGAGTGCCAGCAATCATACGCACGAGTAGTGGGGAATTACTTTCCCACGCGCAATGGGCGTAACCCCATTCCCATACACATGGGAAAAAGTGGAGATCGCAAGGTCACTTCTGTGAGTGGAAGTAAATAGCTCCGGTTACCACCCTGGATAGGTGGAAAGCAGGTGGTCTCCCTGTGTCGGTCCAACCAATGAATGATTGAAAGGGGGGAGGAGTTAATTATCACCTCCCTGGGTATCCGACCTGAACCGGATAATCCCACCCTTCGGGGTGAGGGGGTTGGAGCTTTTTAGTTAGGTACCGACCTAGAAACTGCCCTGGGCCACGATGTCCAGGGGGTGCTTGGCGCCACTTCCGTGCCGAGACCATAGCACGTTTAAAGCCAAGGTTGATCTGGGTGTAGCGGAATTCACCTTAATTGTGTCTCCACCTCAGAAATGAACTCCTCCATACGCCAGGAGAGAAGAGGTAAGATAAGGTTGAATGGCCAAGATCTAGAGCATTAGACCCACCCCCATTACAACATCAGAGTGAATCAAGCTAAACGAACAAAATAATAGTAAATTATATATTTATATCTTATTATTATATCTTCTTTATTTAATAGAATGAAAAGGTTTGTTAATCTTGAGCATTATACGATAGCTACCGCAAGCAGAGGTCTGGTATTGTAAAAATTAGTAGCCTCTATGTACGAAAATGTGCACCTTTAGGTCAGAATTTTGAAACTTTAATTATATTTTGTTTAAATTAATTGAAAACCTGGTTGGAAGCAAAATAGCCTCTGGCTAACGCAGAGCTTGGAAGGTACAAACTTTAAAGTTGTCTTCCACGTATAGTCATTGAACTAAAAACATTTCTCCCGGGTACCACCGGGGGTTTAAACTAGTTTTATACATAATAGTCATATAATATATATTATTTATATACTCTCAGATATTTATATAAATAGATAATGAATTAATGGTAACCCACTTTAGTGGCCGCATGGTCTAACGCGCGACTCTCACAGTAGACTAGATTTACGAAGACGGGGAGATCATAGTTCGATTCCGGTCAGGTGCACTGAAGTTTTTCCCCCCATAAATGATTTTCCATTATCTCTTCACACAAATTCAGGTGCACTTCCTTTAAATTAAACCTTCTTAATCCCTAACACATTATTGTAATTAGTACATAAGGATGTAACCCGAACGGGTAGTAAGACGTGGTGTTAAGTATTATCTATCTATTACACTACTATAAAGCCACATGGCTGACTCACTCACTCACTGACATTAATGTTTACCCACTTCCAGAGGAGCTAGAAACATGAAATTTGGCAAACTTATATCTTATAGCCTGTAACCGACAGGAAAAATTCCAAAAAGTTAAAAAATTTAATTTTTAACCTCCGAAAAAAATTCAAAATGGCGAAACAATTTTAAAGTCGGTGCGGTATATACAATACAATACCGGTAACTTTAAGTTGTTACGTTCAAAACAACGCTGGAATTACAACAGTTTACATCCACTTGCAAAGAAAACTCACTGGGGGTTTGGTGGTGGAGCCCCCAAAGAGCAAGGTGAGTATAGTATATAAGTGGATTAATTATTAGTTCTAATATACATATAATTATATATATCTAGTATGGAACTACGTGGTACACACTAATACTGTAGTTGATAAAAAATAGTTATTTCTATATACCATAAGATATGGGACCTAAAATATATTTTTAAAGATAAATAAGAAACAGAAACATTTTAAACAATTTTAATTTAACTCCAATCTCAACCTTGTGTTTTATAAGGTGATAACTATACATATATTATACTTTTTGAATTAATATAAATTAATATAAATATTTGTCCTCAGTTTTGAAACTTTCACCCCCCCCAAAAGAGGTTCTTGAAACGAGTTACTGAACAGCCTGAGATGTATATTTTTCAAAAAAGAGTCAGCGGTATTTTCAGAGCTCCTTTGCTTTGGTAAATATTTATGTTCACCAAGGAAGCGTTTTTAATTAAAATTTGTGTTTAAAGACGTTCATTGTGATGATTTTGGGAAGGAAAGGGAGTCGAGAAATTCAATTTAAGGCGATAATATAAGAGGGTAGTAGTCCCTTTTTTATGGAAAAGATATGATTTTTTAAAAATTGTTTAGTAGTGTGGCAGAAAGAAAGCGCTTTAACTTTAAATTGTACGACTAGCGAAGCTCAGAAAATGGAAATAATCTTTTAGTTACTAATAAAGTGGTAAGAAGAAATATATCACATCATCACGGGAATCGAACATGGGAACCTTTACCTAGCGTGCTATTTCTCTACCACTTTTATTTACAGGATAAATCCCGTGCTCAGGGTTATTCTTCACTCATAATTTAAGGCGCAGTCTGTGATGGACGTGTGGAAATCATCGGCTAACTATGAGCTAATCTCTGATACCACTATCACTGGTGATTAGACTGGTGATTGGTATCATTGCGCTTCCTTCAAATGCAGGTGCATTTACTCTAACTTCCTCTCCGGATTTATACGCTTGTACTGAACACGCCAATAAAACCAAACTGTTGGATTAGCAAGAACTTTAATTTGGTCAATCACACGCTTCGGTGGCCGCATGGTCTAAGGCGCCACTCTCATATTAGACTAGACTGCCTATGACGGGGTGATCAAGGTTCAAACCTTGGTTGGGTGTACTGAGGGCATTTTTTTCCAAAATTATTTTCCGCTTTTCTTCTACGCAAATTTGGGTACACTTCCTATAATATAGTCTTTATAATCCTTAAAAGCATTGGCTTAATTAGTACATAAACGTATAGCCCGAACGGTTAGTAAGACGTGGTGCTAAAAAAAAAATTAATCTGCTGTGTTTTTTCTGTTCATTACGTCATACTACCCATCCGTTATCCACGTATTTACACTCATAAGGTAAGGATAAGGAAGTTAAGATTTAAAGATCTGCTTCGTTGGTCTAATAGTCTAAGGCAGGGGTGGCGAAACTTTTCCAACCAGTTTGCCACTTCAGGTCTATCTAAACTTTGTACTGATTTAATGTGTCACCTCTAATTTAGATTTTTTATGAGTATTTAAAAATCAAAAATTGCTGACTGGGCCTGTTATGAAATGTAATTAAAAACTCAAATCAGATCTTAAATATTTTAATAATATCCAAATATTAAAGAAGGAAAATTACTAATCAAATTGTCAAAGTGAATGTCTAAGACAATATTTTATTTCAATGAATTAAATAAAAACACTGTAGGAATAATTTTTTCAGCACCGCGTCTTACTACCCAGAGCTATACGTTTATGAACTTAAAAAAAAACGTGTCTTACTACTCGTTCGGGTTGTACCCTTATGTGCTGATTACACAAATATTTTTAAGGATTAAGGAGGTTATATTTATAGGAAGAGTACCCGCATTTTCGTGGCGGTAAAGTAGTACACAAGTTTGTAAATACAACCCCAGTACACCTGACCAAGATTCGAACCTCGATCTCCCCTTCATCAGTAATATAAGCTATTGTGAGGGTGAAATTATTGACATTTCTATTACCACTGAGGGATTTCGGGCTGGTAATATTGTGTAACTTAAAGTCTTGCGGGGACAATTATAAAAAAAAATGGTATTGTTACTACCCACTCTACTACCTCTCAGCTACGGCCACACTAGACTAAAAGGAAGGTGGAGGGTAATCTTACATTAGATAAATGACAAAGAAAGCATGACATTAGCAACAATTGAATAAAAATATGAATGTTTTATTCAAGATAACAACAGAAACAGTAAATTACATGGCTTCAAAAATCCATCTGAAATATGTTGAAAATCATATCAATATCATCATGTGAATGTTTCCACATCAAACGTAATTTTAAGTCAAATTGGTCTGTCTGGAAGATACAATAACTCGACCATACTACACTGTCAGCTTCACAACAATGAATATTGACAACACAACCTTAAATGTTTGACTATTTAAATAAATCATATGTTTATAAATATCTAGGCTGATATTTATTTGAATAAAAAAAGAGCCTAGTGGTCATCTTTGAAATGGTTACCAAGGTGTCTGCTCCATCACATTGGATACAGACTGTGCTAAAGTTAAATAATTTTAAATATCACACAGATATGTATACGAACACGAGAGTTTGGCTTTACGGCATTAAGTCAAACTCCCGCGGGACTGTTAAATTTCGACACAACGAGGGTCGTTAAAAGAACTCTACTTATTAAAAAAAATGACTAACAAAAGACTAGTTAAACCACAAGTTGGTCTAATTAAATAATTTGGAAAATTATTTAGTCTAAATCAAACAATCAGCTAAACTTTACGTTAACTCAACGACAATTAAATATGAAAACATTATACAAAAAAAAGGAGGAATTTAAATTTTCTTAGAGATCAAAACTCTTCCAATTTAAATTAAATACTTCTAACAAAACAAGTTAATAAATGAGACAATCTAATATATACGTGACTTCACTGACACTAACGCCCAAGTTGCGACAAAATGAATTAACTGTCTCATAATTAAATTGAGTTTCATAAAATGTAGTAAATTGAGTTTCATAAAAATGTAGTAAATAATTTACTCTTATTTTGGCTTATTCCAAAATATTACATTACATTAATTCAAAATTGAATTAGCCATAGTTAAAATATATTATATTAACTTCGATAAAAAAATATAACACAATACGTCATCATCCTGTAAATTGTCCAAGTTCAGGACAGGACTTCTCCAGACGGCGATGAAAATAAAGTCTAAGTCATGGCTTCTCTTGAAGGTGTAGATAAATAATAGTCACTGAGTTTAAGAACCGCAAGGTTTAAATAGTGTTTCTAGTCACTTGGGGTTTGAAGGGGGGAATGTTCACATTGGTCGGTGGCTTCCAACGGTCATTTTTCAAACATGCAGACGATCACGTAGTCCTTGATCAGGCTAGGATTGGCCGGCTGCCTCCAACACGCGCTGCATTGGTGTTAGAGATTCGTTTGGTTGATGGAGGTGATGAACAGACATCACGCGATGAGTTGGTGGTTGGTTTCGTCTTGCACAATGGACACCAGGATAGTTTCATTTAATTGATGGTCTCAGTCAGTTCCAATTTGACCTGTCCGCTCGGAACCTCAGCTGTTGGCGCATGGCTGCTTTATTTTACCCACTCATAGATTTAGGACACGAGGTGGCTTTCCAGTCTTGAAGGTTGTCCTAGCCAGGAGAAATACAAGCGGTAAGTACATGAACATTTTGTGATTGTAGGGAGTTTATTCTTGATTGATATCGTTCATATCAAAAACAGTCTACATAGGACTACAATAGAGAAGCTTACTATTGCAGGAAGTTTATTACTATTGAGGTTTCATATGGAGTGGGTAGTATGACTCTTGAGGAAAACCTTTGCGTGACGCTTAAGATGGGGGGAGGGGGGGATGTAGTATGATGTAATATGTTGGAATGTTACAGTATAATTATTCCAAACTTGTCGTCTGTATTGAATAACCATGTTCTCCAATTACATTTGCCTTGAGAATGCGATATTAATAAATAATTGTATCTCTATGTGGTTGGATCTATAATAATTCACTAGGAATCTAGTCTTTGATGGAAGATGAGTTTGAACCGTATGTGATTCGTTTGCTGGTAGAGCCCAACTTTCATACAAAGGGTTTTATCAGAGAGCCAGAAAAGTTACAAGATCCTATTTCACATATTCATATGCCCAGTCGTGTAATCAGCAGCTGTTACTTTTGATAGATATGGTCAGTACCTATAAACTAAACTAAGTAATAAATTATGATGATATCCGCGTTGACAGCAAATAAATAATGTTTTATATTTTATAAAAAAACCTTTCGTATTAATATTGGATTGTTGCCTAAAACAAATATCCACTGTCAAAAAAATCCACCCGCTATCCGTTTCTTTTAGCACTGCGTCTTACTACCCGTTTGGGTTATACGCTTATATACTAATTACGATAGTAGTTTTAGGGAGTAGGAAGGTTATATTTCTGGAAGTATACCCTCATTTGCGTGAAGGGAGAACTAAAAATAATTTTGGAAAAAAAAACACTTCAGTACACCCAACCTAGATTCGAACCTCGAACTTCCCGTCATCGGCAGTCTAGTCTACTGTGAGAATAGCGCGTTAGACCACGCGGGCACCGAAAAGGGTCAATATCCTTTTGATCAACAACACACACAATAATGTAGCTAATGACCGTAGGTTTATTGAGTTTAATGGAAAAGTTTTATGCTCTATGGGAGGAAACGGTCTAATAGTGCATTCTCGTCAAAACTTGCTTGCCTTGGTAACAACCCATGAGTTAGCCTTGCTTAAGGTCACTCGATAATGATAATTACTAAGATTTATTGAATCTATAACATCTAGGTGGGAATTCGACATATGTGGGGGCTCTCTTTGTGGAAATATAGTAAATAGCAATGTCTAAGCACATTCCAGCAGCACCGGCCAGGTAGGGAAGTTTTACCAGTATGTGTCATTAATTGGGATTGTCTTACCCTATGCCTCGGCTTGGCATACTATGTTCTGCTAGCCGGTGTTGTCTCTAATGCCGGGATCACGATAAACTTAACTTTAACTTAACGTAACGTTCACTTAAAGTTAACTTAACTTAAGAAAACAGATGTGTGATCACGATTCAGGTAACTTAACGTAACAACTCGAGCCGAACATCTGCATTCTTAAGCATGATCTGTGATTTGTACTATTTGTAAAGTGATGATCTGTGAATGTTTACAGTTTTCAATTGATGTAATTAATATATATTACTAAATTTTTTTGATAAATTTAGCTTTCCTATTTTAGTTTAATTATTTTGTTTCAATGTCTGATCACTAGAAATAGAGTTAAAAAGTAGACCTTTGTCTTAAAACAAACAAATGAATTACTAAATAGCCCTGTTGACGTCACT
Source organism: Timema podura (assembly GCA_033556935.1). Lineage (NCBI taxonomy): Eukaryota > Metazoa > Arthropoda > Insecta > Phasmatodea > Timematidae > Timema > Timema podura. Next base: position 18,668,424 of record JAVRXN010000013.1, on the reverse strand, counting down.
CGCATAGTGATTGGCTGGCTAGATCACGTGATACCCTTCGAGTAACGTTCACTTAAAGTAAAAGTCCTCCCAGGATATCTCTTTACGTTAATTTAACTGCATCGTGATCGCTTCAGTTTAAACCCTCGAGGAGATCCTTTACGTTAAGTTACGTTAAGTTAACGTTAAGTTGGTCGTGATCCCGGCCTAAAATAGTTACAGTCAAAACATAATAAATATCATGAAATATACGTTTTAAATTTATATTTTGTATTGATCAATTCGGACTCATTAAGGTGGGATGTAAGTGGACGAAAGGAGAGAATGGTGTTTTTTTTTATCAGTTTTTATGGCCAAACATTTTCTTTTGGCTAAAATAAATAAAATATAGCTCCAGTAGAGTTTAATTTTATTTGCGTGTAGCTATCAACAGTTGTTAAATATCTTTCATGAGCATTGCGGCTTTAGACGAGAAACTTTTTAAATGAAGAGAAAAAGTTGTCATTAAATTTCAGGACAATCTTGACAGATATTCAACAACTGTTGATATCACTCTGTGAAGAAATTGAACTCTTTATGTTTCTACTGGAGCAAAACTTTATCTTGTAAAAAAAAAAGATTCTGACACAAAAACTGCAAAAATACTGGTTTTAAATCGCATCCCCCTCCGTCCCAGCTTAATAAATTTAACAATAGACTTAGGTTAAAAAAGTTATAAATAATAAAGTATACTAGAAAATGAGATAAAACAAAATTATCGGAGTAACATTAATTACTTTACCTTAACAATGGTGCCAACATTAAAAGTTTAAATATCAAGTTTTGCCTTTTATAATTAGTAAACTGTAATGATTTGAAATAATCGAATCACTACCGGTATTTATACAGTAGTTTGTAACTTTACATCTCTTAAAATTGGGGGCACAATAATTTTTATTGTTGCATTTTCTTAAGGCAAGAAGAGGTTATGTGTTGATAAACAACTTAGCTTTGTTGGTAACACTTGTAACTATTGTATTAAAGGGTCTCTTATTCGATTTCCAGCATAACATTGGATATAATTATTATTGTTAAAATCGATGCTTCTTCTTTCGCAGTAGTGAATCTAAGGGACAGCGATCATCCAAGGATCGTGTCTGTTCTTGAATTATGTTAATGGGTAAGACGTATGTTGGTGTAGTTCAAGGTTTTAGAAATTTCAAGCCTGGAAACTAATGATATTTACTGAGGCTATAATTTAAAATAGAAATATCGATACATTTTTTAGAGTAATATTTATCTTACGTTTTTGGTAACTAATATGCTTATTTGTTTCAATGTTGTTATATAATACATAGTTTAACAAATTGTGTATGTTAAATAAAAAATAAAAGACTCATTTTCTTACTAAAAGTTTTTAACTGGGCATGAAACTTAAAACTTACAAAAAAAGAATATCTAGAAAAAAGAGTTTTAGCATGCGGTACTTCTCTGATAGAAAGTTCTAAAGTTGAAATTATTTATACTACGAAGGAAAGATTTCACAATTTATAAGCTCTTTTATTTTACTTCCAACTCAACTTCCTATTTACGTTGAAACATATAGTTATGTGGTAATATGTATCTGGAAAGAACGATAACCCGAGCAATATATTATTGATAAGAAATTCTAAAATTGAAAAACTTTTACCAGAGGAAAAAGTTAAAAGTATTTTAAGATAAAATTATTTGATATATTTTTGCTCTCAACTGTCAATATTTAATCATTTTAAATTATTTATTTTAACCATAACTGGTAGTTCTGTGAACAGTAGACCTCGCTCCCTCCATGTTATTATCGTTACGTAAACATTTCTCCTTGGATTTAATGTTGCTACTATACCCTGGTGATAGAGTTAGACAAAACCAATTAACACTATTGTCAATAGTACATTACATTCATTTAAAAAGGTCGCTTTAAGACTTCTGCTTCTCAATTTATTATTAAGTCAGAAATTTAAAATAGTACACTTGATTTATTTGGTAGTGTTGTGTAAATAGTACATATAGCCGGATCTTTCCAGAGCGTGCTTGATTTGACTTTACATCTAATAATTATATTATAATCTTGTCATATAATGTAATGTAAAATAAATTATAATAAATTAACACAATAATTAATTATCAAAATGTTTAATGCATATGGGTAGGGTCACTTAATTGGACCAAATTGTCTGTAACTTAGAGGATAATACTCGAATCTCGCCCGGATGCAATATAGGTTGTTTTAAATAATCCCTCTACAAGCAAATTCGGGTGCAATATTTCTCCTCAATAATGTTTCCTCTCACCACATATATTAGGCCTTTATTAACATGAGCTAAAAAAATAATAATAAAAAACATTATTTTCCACTACCCATTCAGGTTATGCATTTATATATTAACTACGCTAATGTGTTTAGTTTAAAGAAGGTTGAGTTTAGAGGAAGTGTACCTACATTTTCATAGAAGAATTTTTGGAGATTATTAAAGAAAAATACGCCATCAATAGAACGAGTCAGGATCTGAACCTCAAATTATCTGTTTACTGGAAAACTAGTAGAGACTGAACTAAAGATTCAATTGATGTAAAAAAATGTAGCTTTTTACCGATCCATACCAAAAGTGAATTTTAAGAAATTTTTCCAACAAGTTTGAAATGTTGTTTACACGCATCTTCATAAAACAATAAAATGAAGAGCAACAAAATTTTATCACGTAATAATATTTTTTTATTGTAACCAATTTCAGTCTTTATTTGACAAGGCTGATGTGTGTAAATATACCGATCTATATCAAAATGAACAAAAGTTAACTTTTTTTTTATAGGTATACTATTTCATGACAAAAGTTTCTGATGAGTCTCATTTTCTATCCTTAGAAAACTGTTACACACAAACTTTAACCATTTGGAATCACATTTCACTGTCCCTCGAAATGACAAATTGCTCTGCAACCATTGAAAGTCATAGAAAATACGTGAATACACTATAATAAAGAATAATATAGAATAAAGAGGGAATTAAGTAACAGAGATGGAACAAAACAGGTATCATTTTATGATGAAAACAAATACATTAGATTAATAAAATGTATCATTAAGGCGGCCACTTTAGTCAGCGAGAAAGTATAAATCACTCTCGGGCCAAATGGTTTTAAATACAAAGGCCTGTGCCTTTTTCTGGAACTACTTCTTTATTCTGACTAGCTTGTACTAACTTTAACCCTTCACCTACAACCACCCTTTGTCATGTCAATAGGAAAGAGGGTAGATGAATCTACAAAGCTTCTCATCTCAAGGTTAGTTTTCAAATATATTTAAATGTTCTGTTGTTAGCCTATAAAAAAAATTATTGTATTTGTTAGAGGAAGGCTAAAAATAGAGCTCTTTTTCATCAAACCTTGTTTCAAATCTCCGCTAATATGATTAAATACTCGTTGAAAATGAGTTTATGTCACATGTTTTACAAATTCTTTTTTTATTAATAAAACTCAAAATATAAAATGTTTAAGGAAAGAGAGTTCTGTTGGAATCTTTAGACTTTTATTTTGGCATGAGCTATATTTTAAAAGAACTCCTTGTAAAATTAAATATTGCCGTCTGCTCAGCAATTTCTTTCTTAACAGGGCGACGCCCTTAATTAGTGCGTTTAAGTGATAATTTGCTGATTATTGTCAAATTATATACGTTTTTATTTTCAACTGGTCTCACTACCTGTTCATACTATACGAATACATTAATCTGAAAGGGAAGTGATGCGAAAGGTTGATTTTAGAGAAAAAATACCCGCATTTTCACGAAGCACGTGTTAAGAAGCCATTTATAAAAAAAATCCTCACTACCTTCACCATGGATTCAAACCCTGGTTTTCTAATCACCAGAATAAATGAGCTTTATATTTAAACCACGTGCCCAATGGTGCTTCCCATAGCTCTCATAGCTCTCATAGCTCTCATAGCTCTCAGTCTACGTAAAACACTCTCCAAAACCCTAGATCAACGTCCTATCAAGGATTCAAACAAAAAAAATATGGAAAATAGATAGACACCATAGTTGAAAAAAAAATCACATTGGGATATCATGGAGCATTGGTATGCTGACGTCATCATTAGCGTGAAAAAAAACACGCCGACATAAATAAAACACACACACACAAAGCATTACGCCACTGGAATAACAGATTGACAGGGATATTAGTCAAATATGTTCAATAAGAACAACTGTACCATCCCATACATTCTTTTATAAGAAGAACCTTATTCGACATCTAGAATAGTTACTATATCTATTTTCACGTGTCCATACGTCAAGTCAAGTGATCTACCGCTATCTTTTTTGACGGATATTTCTAATAGCTAGAATATACCAATAATAATAATAATAATAATAATAATAATAATAATAATAATAATAAAATAATAATAAATGATCAATGTTGGCTGCAAATAAACTATTTTTGTGTTTTATAAATGGCCCATCCTGTGAAAATGGCGAAGTTGTGAAACTGATCCACATTTAATTTAAAGTTTCAAATTCATGTTCAGGCGTGCTAACCGGGGTACCAACTCCTGTCACATTACTTTTATTACGTGTACAAATAAAATACCACTTCGGTGTTTATGGTCTTAGATATAATTCTCGTACATACTTTATCAAATAACCTATTGTAGTAAGGTACAACATTTCGAACCATTGCTTATAAATTAACAACCTTTTTAAAAATTATCCTCATAAAAATATATTATTTTGAATATGATTCAGGGGTCCGGGTTTCAATCCGCGGTCCCAGCACAGATTTATCTGACTACCCAAACCCTTCCTTCACCTCTGACAAGACGTGTATTAATCACAACTTGTGAATGTGTGGAATGCCAGACCTCCACCGTGGTTCGGATCCCACGTTAAACTGTTGGTCCTCCATTTCATCTCACAATCATCCTACCATTACACATAAGCGTAAGTGCGTATAACCCGAACGGGTAGTAAGACGAGGTGCTAATTATAGTTATAAATAATAATAATAATAATAATAATAATAATAAAATACAAAGTAATCTTCATATTACACTTTTGAATAAATTTGCTATAGTCATTTAAAAGAATTAAATTGAATTTTCAAAAACTGGTCATCAATGAACTACCCTCAAATGATTTTTCTCATTAGATATACTAATTCCTTAAATAATTTTCAAAAAAATTCTATCTAAAAAAAATTCCCATATTAGTAAACTACCATTTATTTTACTGCTAGAATCTAAACCCAGTTTCAACCACAAAGTATGACAACTTAACGTCTAAATATCAAGTTTGAAAGAATTCCATAAAAATGTTTCGTTTGTAAACCTCAGGGACAGAGATGCAGACAGAATTGTAACCCACTCACTTTGATAGGTTCTAGGGAACATGAAATGTCAAGATTAATAATAATTGTGAGGTTGAAAGTTTTCAATTACAATACTTTAATTTTATGATGGAGTAAAGAAAGGAATTCAATTCCCGAACTTGACATTATTAACACAAATACTTTGAGAAGGAATGTTCTAACAATCTATTAACTTGATGGAACCTTAAATTGAAAAATAACAAATCCTTTAATTGTATATAAATATAAATATATATAACTTCGTAAACTATCATAAGTGAGAGTTCTGCTGCTGGTAAATGTAAAAATAGGATGTTAAAAGAGAGAGAAAAAAATGGATTCTAGTGTTTCGCAATGTTAAACAGACAAGGCGTCACAAGAGATCATGGATAAAGAAGTAGAGGAACTAACATTTCACTCTTTATTTGAGCCATACAAAGATTTTGTTAGGACCTTAAAAAATGAAATATATATATATATATATATACATATATATTCGGTCAAAACTTATAAAATTTTACTTTGTGATCAGTGTAGTTGTATACATATTGATATTATCTAACAAATGTAACAGCTGTATATCAAATTACTTGATGTATGAATATTTGAAAATAGATTTAATTACTTTTTTATCTGTTAGACCTTTTTTTCAATCACGTTCTTGTTAAGGGCGTTGCCTACCTATGACGTCACGGAAGCTCATGATAGGATTTCCCATGTTAGTAAAATTAACGTTTTATTCAGCGACTTTAAAAGATTTAACGTTGAAACAAAAAAAAAAACACAAACTATTAAATAGTTCTAAAAATAATCCTACAATATCACAGAATGATTTTTTTATGAAGTAGTTTTTATTGTAAAACTATTTTTTTAAATTAATCATTTACAACTCAAGATATTGATTTATTCAAGAAATTGTCCTGTAGGATTTTTCCTGCGAGGATGTGGATTAAAAAAGTCCATGATAGCATTTGTCTATCTAGAATAGGAAACAAGAAAAATATAATTTTAAAAAGCAAGTGAATGTATTCAATAAGCAAATAATATAGTGACTATGTAAACTCGTCAGAGGAAGAGGGTTAGTGCTATAAGTAGATAAAAAAGAGTCCTCTTAGGGTGAACTGCTCACTGCCTTCCCTCTCTTTCTAATTTGAACGTTGGTGTCTAAGTGTGATACTGCTTAGACTGCTTAGGTGCGTCAAGATAAGATGTAACCCGTTTGTCAAAATATCTTCAAAATCTTTAAGTAGGCAACATCGTTAAACTTTTTGTTTTGTAGTTTACTTTAAATTAAATAGCTGTATTTATTTAAAATGTTTCTAGATTAAAACTGAAATGTTACAGTAATACAATTTACGTGAAGTATTTATAATGGCCTCAGCTTACATCGGTTAGTTTAAAACATTAACATATGGAACATAAACACGAGCAAGTAGACCTAGTTACTTTTAAGTCAGTCAGATAAGTCTCTTTGTATGGACATTGGACTGTAAACTGTTTGTCCCTAGAGTAGGCCACATTGCTGTGTTTCATAAGGATCACCGATGTGGTACTCAGTTTTAAGAACCAACAACAAAATAAAAATAAAATTTGTGAATAGTCAGAAATTATACCATTCACTGGTGGTATACGAAGATGTTCCGGTTTTCGATGCAACGCCGGCTATTTAATATAATCACCGTGGTTGTAATCGTAGCTAGGAACGAGATGTTACTACTCAGAAGAAATTACTTTGGTCGTACAGAGTTGACTAAACACCGTTGCCAAATTGCCGCGGAAGAATAGATTGTTTGGTGGCGACTGCTCTCAATCACCGTTCTGAAAGGTTAAATAAACACTTTTCTTTCTGCTTCAGTACAAAATATCCAAAATATCCCGTGTTTTGATTTTGTATCGAAAAAGCGAGATAAGCTTTTAACCGATAATAATAAATACACTTTATTATTATTGGTTAAAAAATTATCTTTCTTCTTCGATACACACATACACACACAAATATATATATATATATACATACAGTATATATATAAATATTATATATCCTTAGGAGGAACCATCTTCAGCACGACATCATTAAATACTTGGTTGAAGGAACGAGGAGCTTAGGAAGAAGAAGTATTAAAATATTGTATGATTTGAAGGAAAGAAGATCATTCTGGGAGCTGTAGGAGGAGGCAGAGGACAGGGTGCATTGGCGGTCTAAGTTCACTGACAAAAGGAATGGACCTGTCGTAAGACAGAACACCTAACTATATACATATATATAGTATGTATAAACATGATTCAAGGCGTATGACTTGCAGTAAACTGGTTTGTCGACGAAGTGGTCATGACTTAGTGTTTTCCGCATGTGATTTACCACTGCGATTCATACCTTCAATATTATAATGCGGGTACATTTTCTCTGATTACGTTCCTAATAATTCTCTAACCCGTTATATAACCCTTCTGCTAAAACGTATTGTAAAATATTACAAATATTATTTGAAGCTTTGAACAATATTGCCATTTTTTTTATGTCTTACGAAATCTATTTTTTAATATTAAATGCTTTTAGTATTTATTAAAAATAATATAGACCTTCACTGTACAGAAATGCAAATATATTTTTCAAGTTCTACAATAACGTTTGTGTCTGTTATGTTTCAACTAAAATCTAAAAGATTTATAATAATTTCAATGTGACGATGAAAATAATTAGATAGCTGTATATAACTTGTTTCCGACCCAGCCGGTAGATAGCAGCAATCAATTTCTCCGGAAGCGCTCCTAGCGGTGAGTCGTGAACACTACCATCCCAGATGTTTCATCTCGTTTCGCCCGACTACGGTGGCTCGTCGGCGGTTAATGACACCATCGAAGAGTGACACATTACCGCCCGTTGAATATTTTGTTTTGTTAAAGAAAGGCTCCTCTACCAATGGATTGTATCGCCGTGTGTTTAGGTTGGCAGCAGCTGGTATGGAAATGGGGCTCTACAGCAAAGAGATCTAGCAAAAATAATCATGGGTAGTTGATGATTATATTAATTTAGATTTTTGGAAATAGGTTAGAATTTTGGTAATAAGAGTACTTATAAAATTGATTAATATTCATCATGGGTGATTATATTAATTTTTTTTGAAAACAGGTTAGAATTTTGGTCCATTTTGCATGATTTCATCGATACATTGATACATATAATTTATATACTGACCATTATAATTTGTAAAAAAAAATTAATCAAAATTAGGTTATCAATAAACCACCCTACAATAAATATTTATTTAGAAAAATAAGCAAATATTATTATTTATCATAAACACATTTCAAATATACCCAATTTGATCAGAAAAGCTAAAGCTATTTTCAAAAAATTTGGCATCAGTAAACAATCATAATTCTTGATCCAATATCAAAATTAAAAAAAACAACTTAGTTTTGATTTTAAAACTTCTAACTATCAAGTTCATACCAAATCCATCAAACCATTTGACTGTAGCCTCAGGTACAGATAGACAGACAGACAGAATTGTAACAACAACTTTTTTTATTTGGTAAGGAGCAAATAAAACGTCAAAATGGATTATAATATCAAGGTAAAAATTTTGAATGTTAAAATAACAAACTGTAGGTTTTTTTTTAAAGGGAATCTATTTTTAGCTTCACGCTCTTCAAAATTGATCTAAGTTTATCTAACTCCGTTTAATGTGAATCGTATCCATCAATCACTCAAAGATAAACATACGAATAGTTATCGTAATCATCTCTTTCCGCCCAGTCAGCCGTGGAACTATTTCCGGAAGGTATCCGTGTTTCGTTTGAAGGGCAACTACTTCTCAAAGCGGAGCACGAAAACCACCATTTTCCTGTTTGCGATGCTCGGACTAAATTTGCCAACTTTTGCGTTAAAGAAACATTTCGTTGACATTTAAAAAAAATCCCTGGAATATATTTATGAATATAAAAGACTATTCGTGAATTAGTCATTCAGTCTATTTGGCTGAGTGGATAGAGGAACGGAATGTATGTCTGTTTGTATTCTGTTTGTATTCTTAGCGATGACTAAATTAATTGAATAATCGTGTATCATTTCATATTTTCAAATGGCTGACCTATTTACTCTTCATAAACCCTAAATGGTAGTATCTTAAATTGATGAAATACACTCTAGCCCTATTTTGTAAGCTACACTATGTAACCATTAAATGTAATCTTGCTTTCTTTAAAAATGTTATACAAGATGTTCGGAAACTCATAACCCAAACTGCACATATAGCTTGTTTGAGCCAGAGGTAATACAAAATACCTGTACACTTACATCTGGAAAACTATGCTAATACCATTAAATTGTATTCAAAGTTTAGGCCTACAACGCTGGGAGAGCAAAGCTATCAAACATGTGAGTAACAACAGGTTGCATAGGAGTTAGGCGCGTGGCACTGCACATGTAATAATGGCAAGCAATTTCTATGATGTAGGACCGATAATGATGACCCTCAGAACGTATTCGCATTTATAGATTGACTGGTGTGTTGTCTACTATTTATTAATTGTGGTATGTTCTGCTGCCGTGCTCCAAGATATCGAGGTGTACAATACCGCATGCCTAGCTCCTATGCAACCAGTTGTACACGCATGCTTGACAGCCTTGCTATCCCGGCGCTGTACGCCGAAATATTGGACACAATTTAATGGTATTAGCAAAGCTTTTCGTATGTAAGTGTACAGGGATTTTATATTACTTTTGGTTTAAACAAAATACATGTACAGCCTGGGCTATGAGTTTCCAAACACCCTGTATATAAATTACTAACAAAATAATGTATCATATATGTTTAAAAATAATACCTTGATTTGAAAACTAAGCCTGTATTTAGAGCGTCATTTTTCTTACAATTGATATACCCAATATCAAACTGATCTCACAGTTATAAAACCAACAATTTCGTTGAAGACAGAATCTCAAATAAATGAGTAAGGATCTTCACCGATTGGAATGTCTTCCATGCACAGCTCTGTGACATACGAAACCAACTAGGACAACATATGGTGACGTCACCGACTGACCGCAGTGTTCTGTTCTCTTACAGTCGCCGTTGTGGTGGCGTTCTTCCTCTGTTGGGCTCCTTTCCACGCTCAGCGTCTGGTGGCGATCTACGGTACCGACGAAGACAACAAGCCGTCGGCGCCGATCATGCTCAAGATCTACTCGATCGTGACGTACGTCTCCGGGATCCTCTACTACGTGTCTACGACGATCAACCCTATCTTGTATCACATCATGTCTCTCAAGTTCAGGGAGGCCTTCAAGGTAGGGCTAAAGAATTATTATTATTGCTATCCATCACCAACCATCTCTCAGGTTAGAAAACGTTTAAAAAAAAAAGGACGTTGCGTGCTTTGATAAATTATTTACCAACCAGATTTATTATGATTATGACAGAATTTGAAACCTCTTAGGGCTCCAATTTTCTACTCACGTGGACTTTGTGACGCCCTTTTTGTTTTTAATATTTTCAATAGCGTAATTTCTTGTAAATTTTCCCTCGATCACGCGGGTATTCTTGTCCCTTCTTGGGCCTCTCGCAATCCTAAATTATTTTTTACTCGATAACTCTTACAAGATGAGCCCTATAGGCCGTTGTATACACATCGCTAACTACAGATTTGTTAAATTCTACTTTTATCACAAAATAAAAGTAAAACTCAGAAATTTATTTAAGGAACTCTCTTACAACTAATTTACTCTGTAGAGACTCTCCCTTGAATGCTTTAATTTATATTTTTCTATTTTATTATTTTATTATTGCTAACACTTTTTAAATACTTATTCTTTGGCTATTCTCATGTTTGTTAATTATTATTCTTGTCATTTATCATTAGTACGTCATATTTTTTTTGTAATTATTCATCAGTATTTATAATTATTTAGCTATTATAGTTTATTTAATTGTGTTACTATACGTGATTTTATGGTACTTGTGTACTTTTCAGTGCTGGCCTGTCATAGGTCTCACGACTGTTGGCCAACACTAGAATAAAGGAAATTGAAATTGAATTTAAATTATTATTACTATCAGGGCTTAGTTCACATTTGCTCTCGGGAAAAATTGGTCATATCAGTGCACGACTTACAAACTAGCTTAGTTTTATAACAGACAAGACATTCGTTCTCACTTTTCACCAATGGTATTTCTTTTGGTCATAGTGAGAATTTAACCACGGTACCTTTAGCTCAACTGACAGAAATACCGAGCTAAGGTGTCGGTCTTAGGTAAAGAAATAACAACTACATTATCTTGATTACCACTTAATGTAAGAGATAAATATTTATTTTATTAAAATATATGATAAAAGAGGACATGACGTTTGATTTAAAAAAAATATATGTTTTTACGTTAAATCACAGTCTCTTAAAAGCTTGTGACCAAAATGTTATTAAAAAATGGATGCCAATCATGTACAATTTGAAAATAAATGTTTTCTCCCCAAAGATGCTCTATCAATAAAAAGAAAAAATACATTTATTATATAACCAAAGCGTGAAGTTCGTTTCTCTATATTGTCGAGTCAAATTTTTAACTGCTTTGCATTTATAGATTAAACTTTCTGATTACGCAATATTTTTTAATAAATTAAACCCTCGAGAATGTTCTATAAGGATGAAATTATTTGTGAGGACATTTTATTTTATAAAATATTTTTATGGATCGTCAAAGTTTAATCACCTTCTTTTATTAAAAAAAAAGTTCATAAAATAGGTGTGAGATAAAATAATATCGTCCTAGCACCTGTTTCAGTGATTGAATGTTTTAAGTTCCGCAATAAACTGGACTGATTATTACGAGAAGATCGGCGTTTCGAATCCCGGTCGGTCATACGGAGGGTGCTTATTTTTCTTAAATGGTTTTCCAATCATCTTCCACGCAAATACGGATACACTTCTTATAAATTCATATTTCCTCATCCCTAACCTATTAGTGCCAAGTATTAGTACTCGTTCACTTATGTACTAATTACATTAATGGCTTTATGGATTAGGAAGGTTATGATAATAACATGGAGTGAGGTCTACTGTTCACAGAACTACTAGTAAGACTGTAGTAACATTAGTAACATGAAGGGAGGTCTACTGTTCACAGAACTACTAGTAAGACTGTAGTAACGATAATAACATGGAGTGAGGTCTACTGTTCACAGAACTACTAGTAAGACTGTAGTAACGATAATAACATGAAGGGAGGTCTACTGTTCACAGAACTACTAGTAAGACTGTAGTAATGATAATAACATGGAGGGAGGTCTACTGTTCACATAACTACTAGTAAGACTGTAGTAACGATAATAACATGGAGTGAGGTCTACTGTTCACAGAACTACTAGTAAGACTGTAGTAACGATAATAACATGGAGGGAGGTCTACTGTTCACAGAACTACTAGTAAGACTGTAGTAACGATAATAACATGGAGGGAGGTCTACTGTTCTCAGAACTACTAGTAAGACTGTAGTAACGATAATAACATGGAGGGAGGTCTACTGTTCTCAGAACTACTAGTAAGACTGTAGTAACGATAATAACATGGAGGGAGGTCTACTGTTCACAGAACTACTAGTAAGACTGTAGTAACGATAATAACATGGAGGGAGGTCTACTGTTCACAGAACTACTAGTAAGACTGTAGTAACGATAATAACATGGAGGGAGGTCTACTGTTCTCAGAACTACTAGTAAGACTGTAGTAACGATAATAACATGGAGGGAGGTCTACTGTTCACAGAACTACTAGTAAGACTGTAGTAACGATAATAACATGAAGGGAGGTCTACTGTTCACAGAACTACTAGTAAGACTGTAGTAACGATAATAACATGGAGGGAGGTCTACTGTTCACAGAACTACTAGTAAGACTGTAGTAACGATAATAACATGGAGGGAGGTCTACTGTTCACAGAACTACTAGTAAGACTGTAGTAACGATAATAACATGGAGGGAGGTCTACTGTTCACAGAACTACTAGTAAGACTGTAGTAACGATAATTACATGTAGGGAGGTCTACTGTTCACAGAACTACTAGTAAGACTGTAGTAACGATAATAACATGGAGGGAGGTCTATTGTTCACAGAACTACTAGTAAGACTGTAGTAACGATAATAACATGGAGGGAGGTCTACTGTTCATAAAAGTGTTAGTTTTATTATTTTTGGATCTTAAAATTCTTTAATATTTATAAATTACCTTACTATAATATCTGTTTTATTAATAAAAAAGCGTCAACTCTAAAGTAAAGGATATTATTTCTATTACAACAATCACACACACAAAAGAATGTTTGAGAGTTTTCCATTGAATAGCTCATATTTATCTTAGTTATCATTTGTGCTATAATTACATATTTTTATTGTACTTTAGAAACATTTTAACAAGAAAAAAAGATGCTTTAAATTAATATTTTAACTATATCTAAATAATCAAATAGCTGAAACTAATATTTATGCTCTTTAGTGAGGGATTCTACATCTAGATATCATATTCTGAAAATTGAAAAATTAAACCTAGACACCTGGACCTGGGTTTAATTCCCCTGTCCAGGTGTCATTTTTCAATTTTCAGAATACATATCTAAAGAGTTGGAAACGAATTTTAGATAAATAAATAATTATGATACAAATTTTGAACAGAATATTGTTCAAACCTCTTCAAACTATGAATTGTATGTACAGTATGTCTGACAATAGTATCAATTATAGTGCATTTGTTAAGTGTAAGTATACAGTATTTAATGGTTGGTATTATTCTCAAGCGATGTACACAAATTAAAACCTTGTTATGTAATGACATGTAATTACGACGTAACTGGCTGCAGTTGCTAATGACAGGTAATTATGTTGACATGTTTGCATGTTTAGTTTAGTATGTGCAGTACGTACCTACATTTTCATGATTGTTTATTCAAATGAAAATACTTTATTATATTTAGCATGATCTCCCTATATATTACTGTCCTCTATATATGTATATGTAGAGAGAATAAAATTATATACATATTTCGTTAAAAATAATAACGATTAGACCCGCTTCAGTGGCCGTGTGGTCTGACGCGCTACTATTGCTGTAGACTAGACTGCTAATGACCGGAAGATCGAGTTTCAAATTTCAGTTGGGTGAACTGAGGGTGACTTTTCCTTCTCCCTTCATGCAAACGAGGGTACACTTTCTCTAAATATGACCCTTCTAAACCCTAGAACCATTAGTACATGAGCGTATAACCTAAACGGTTAGTCAGACGCGGTGCTAAAATAATAAAAAAACGGGGTGTGGCTGTGTCATGGACACGGCCGCGTGTTGTACGTGAATACGTTTATGTAAAGGGTTATATTTTCCCCTCCATCGCGCGCGATGCATCACTGTTCTCGCTTATCGTAATGAATTCTTTGATCATCTAGCTATCCAGTGGTATAATTTTGGATGTAGAGGAAAGATTCGAAACTACAACACCAAACTGTATCCCTCGATTTTGTTATCATTAGGTTTTTTGGATTGCCCCCGTATGGTAGAAAATTTAAAGACCAATTCACGTCAAAACTAGATCCTAGAACGTTCATAAAACTATCAAAACATATAAAGTTAATACATGAGCATCTTTAATACAGTCTCATTAAAAAAAAAGTGAACCCCCTTTTTATTAAAATATTGGGGAAATTTTTATGTTTGTACCTTTACAAGATATATCACTTATTTTCTTGATTAAGTATTGTAATAACTTAATGACAGAAAAATCATTCATAGAAAAAGATATAGATTTATAAACTAAATTAGAAATTTATTCCTAACACTACGGACACAATCACAGTAGCAGGAATTGGAACATGTCCGTAATGTCAATTAGACAATACTTACCATTGCATGACAATAATTGCACTATACCTGATAATATAGTGATTATTTGTGTGGATAATTTAAGTTTATTCTACATATACTTGCAAAACTGTTAATATTTATACACCACAAACAACTGTCCCTTTTTATAGCATATTTTATATGTTTGATAGATATAAAAAATAAATACAGAATTATTAAGTCAGTCATCTTGGTTGATTTATGATAATATATATTTTTACCTGATGTAATAATTATCATAGACATAATTTTGGCTAAAGTGTTATCCAAAACGTCACTAATTTAAAATATCAACACAGTTAATATGTTGATAAATACGTGTTAAAAGCTTTAGCAAGAGATTTCATTTATTTGTTACTGAAAAAAATAATATTAATAAAAAAATAGTAAATACGTGTACTATGTTTGGTTTAAGAATAAGTTGACAGGACCAACAAATTAATTATTCAAGAATGATTTAATCTTTATAAATATGTTAACTCACTAGACGTATAATTAAACCTACTTAATTCGGTGGCTTCATAATCTAAGGTGTCATTCCCGCGATAGACTAGACTGCCGATGACAGGAAGATCGGGGTTATAATCCCGGTCGGGTGTGATGAGGGTGGTTTTTGCAAAACAGTTTTTCTATTCTCCCTCCACGTAAATGCAGTTAAAGCTCCTCTAAATTAATCCTTCCTCAACCCTGGCCCATTAGCCTAATTTGTACATATGTGTATAGCCTGAACAGGTAATAATACGTGGTGCTAAACAAACAAATTATACGTATGACTATTTTATGAAAATACAAATGAGTTGGTGTCAATATGTAACTCTTTCATACGAAAACCCTACCACCGATCATTCTGGAATTTCACATAGACATAGATAAAATGTCCATTTATCAGATAGTATAATTAAAATGTTCACATCCGCCATTTTGTTTAAAGATGGTGGTTACAAAACCTTGGCCTTTTTCTCAGCTGCTGTTGGTGGGATTTTCGCTGTACCAACTTTGAAAGGTTACTATAGGTTATACAAGGCGGCCATTTTTAAAGAAAATGGTGACTATGGAACACGACCTTTTAGCCAGTTCAGTGTTTTATCTACCAAATTATGGGACGCGTGACTTTAAATACGGCCTCAAGTGACCATCTTGGATCTATACAATCCATCACACTGTCAAAAAAACTCTAGCCTTCAAACTAAGGGTAGTTTACTGATGAGTGATATAATACCTGTTCGGTCTATACGATTATGTACTAATTACGATGATGGGATTAGGGATTAGGAAGGTTATATTTAGAGTAAATGTAACCGCTTTTGCATCGAGGTAAAGTGTAAAACAATTTTGGAAAATCTATCCTTAATACACCCGACCGAGATTCAAACCTAGATTTTCCCGTCATCACCAGTCTGGTCTATTGTGAGAGTGACATGTTAGACCACGCGGCCACAGTAGTGTGTGAGTGATATTTAAAATTTTTATATTTTTGGAAAATGATTTCTAACAGTTTTGTTTCAAATGGTTATCTAAGGTATTTACGACGTGGGAAATAACGCTTTATATCTGGATTTTTTTTTGGGGGGGGGGGGGAGAAATTCGTTTAAGGATAATTTATATATGACTAATTTTTTTTAATCTTCGGTAAATGATTCTATAATATTTTTGTTCCAAAATTGGTATCTGGAGAGGTTTTTATATGATAAATCAGAATTTATGTTAGTTTTTGATTTAAAAAAAATTATTTGAGATTAATGTAATCATGACTTATTTTGAAAATTTAAATGGACATCAACAAACAGGCTACAAATCATTGTAATTATGGTACTGTACGTGTATAGGGGATTTACTAGACACGGGAATAGAACTCAGTACCTTTGGCTTTGCACGCCAATGCTCTTCCACGGAACTATCCAGGATTCGTCCTTTGTTCAGGGTCATTCTTCACTCAAAATAAGAGCTCACTGGTTAGAGAATTTATGCGCTAATCCAAAGGTTCCAGTTTCAATTCCCATGTCCAGGTGTTATTTTTCAACTGATCTAAATTAATTTGAAAATCTTTTGACAGAAACTATGATAGACGATATGAAAATGCTTATATGATAGTGTTTCGTGTTATACAATTCATTTAATCCGCTATAGCAAAATAAAATCCTACCATATTATAAACGATTGCATGCAACGTATGTCAAAGTTATTCCCACGGTTAATATAATCGCTGTACACACAAGGTCAAGGTTGAATCTCAAGTAAATATTTATGAAGTAGTCGGGAATATAATAGTCAAACTAAATGAATGCTTACAGTTCCTATAATTCATCCTTTCATAGTTTGTATCATAAACCAAGGAGATATAATCTCGCCTAAATAGTATTTATTAGTGTTATTTAAGGTACATTATATGAACTGAGTAATTACACACGTACACTACTTACAAACTTACTATAACTAACTAACTAAAAATATATTATCATGTGTTTTTAGCACCACGTCTTACTATCCATTCGGGTTTTCCGCTTATGTACTAACCAGTAAACCCTCGCGAAACTTTCACACATTCATCCTTCCCTCTCCTTCCCCCCCCCAAAAATTTTTTTTAGACTTTTGTTAGGTTGTTGAAATTAAATACTCAGCGAAGTGTATGCATAAAATAGCAAAGAAAGTTTATTTTCGGTAATTGATACAAAAATATTGTTAGGTTTTTCTTTTAACTTAAATTTTAAACAAACAATGTGTTTTAACGTAAACTGAGTATGCTATGTCAGAAGTCGGTAAAAAATCCTATCCACTGATACCTTATTCATCGCTGTAGGCTTTGTATTAGTTGAGAAAAAGGGATGTTGACAACAGAAATAATATATAGGATTACGCTTTTGGGTTAAGAGATTAGGAAGGTTATATTTAAGGGAAGTGTACTCTCATTTGTGTAGAGGGTGAGTGTAAAACCACTGGTGGATAAGCAGCCCTCAGTACACCTGACCGAGATTCGAACTTTGGATCTCCCTGTCACAGGTAGTCTGGTATACTGCGAGAGTAGCGCGTTAGACCACGCGGCCAAAGAAGCTGGTATGATCATGTTAGAAAGTACCTTAAAAATAAAATTGGCTCAATATGGAAAACTGACGTCTTTTGAGTTTTAGTTCATGGCTTTATAAAATTATAGAATCGAAATTCCCGTTCTTATCTCTACTCAGAAGTGACCAAAATATATTTCATACTTGAATATAAAACACGAAATAGAACTTCTCTACAAGTACCCAAACATTGGATGAAATACTTTTAAAAATCATGTTTCTTTCAGACGGCTGAATGCTGTACCATCAGAACTTAGAGTTAAACTCTGTGAATACTTTCATCAATAAATTGGAAGAATCATTTGCTGGTCAATATAAATTTTAAAAACCAAACATCATATATTTATATAAAAATGTAGTCAAAATAGTAGGCTATTAAATACAAGTTTTAACATTATGTCTCGATATTTGTACAACTCAACCTTTTAAAATGCTCGTATCTAGAATAGTATCAGTGTAAGTAACTTTCGAATTGTAAGACCAGCCAGTAGCTGAATTTGTAGAGTATAAATACATACATTAAGGAATGAAGGAATGAATGAATGAAGCAAGGAAGAAATGAGGGAAGGAATGTAAGAAGCAATGAAGGAAAAATGAAGAAAGGAATGAATGAAAGAATAAGATATGAGGAAAGGAATGACTGAAAGAAGGAAGGAATGAATAAATATCTCTAGAATTGGCACAATAAACATAGTCTCAGATTCTCAATATTACGCAAATTGGATTTTTTATCTCACACCCTGTGGGAACGCAGGTTAAATGACAAAGCTCATTAAGTTATAGTCATCGATACCAGGAAGGTCAGGGTTCAAATCCAGTATGAGGGAAATAGACATAAGTTACTTATCTCCAATCAAACGTGAGTATATTTTTTATAAGTTGTAATCTCTTCAACCATCAAAGTAATTGACACGCGTGTAGCCAGAAAAAGTGGTAAGACGTGACATTAATAATAAATATACATTTTTTTCGGCTATGCTGGGAGCTAAATCAATAATTAGACGCACCATTGACAAGATTTACCAGATGGAAAACAAAGCCCTTCTGGCACATTTTACTTCTCTCTCACAATCAAATTATAGCCCTCTCTCCTCATAAGCCCTCCGACCCTAACAATAAAAATATAGAAATCCCCACCTCTTTAATCCTTCCAAAATAAAATAGTATAAATCTCTACCTTCTCACACCATCCTCAATCAAACGGTATAAATCCCCACCTACTTACTCCCTCCTCAATCAAATTGTATAAATCCCCAACTACTTACTCCCTCCTCAATCAAATGGTATAAATCCCCCTCCACCTCCTTACTCCCTCCTCAATCAAATGGTATAAATCCCCCTCCACCTCCTTACTCCCTCCTCAACCAAATGGTATAAATCTCCCTCCACCTCCTTACTCCTTCCCCAATCAAATTATATAAATCTCCCTCCACCTCCTTACTCCCTACTCAATCAAATAGTATAAATCTACACCTCATTACTCCCTCCTCAATCAAATGGTATAAATCTACCTCCACCTCCTTACTCCTTCCCCAATCAAATTATATAAATCTCCCTCCACCTCCTTACTCCCTCCTCAATCAAATAGTATAAATCTACACCTCATTACTCCCTCCTCAATCAAATTGTATAAATCTACCTCCAACTCCTTACTCCTTCCCCAATCAAATGATAAAAGGATTCCGATTAAAATAAAAATCAGACGTTTTTTTTCAGGACACGCTGGCGAGATGCTGCGGCTTCGGAGGGATCAAAGGTCGCCGGACCCGGAGGTCCTACTCCGTGCTCTCCCGCTCCGGAGGGCAGCGACTCCTGGGCGCCACGGCGGGAGGCGTCACGACGGCCAACGGGCAGGAGAGCACCGACTACTCGGCCAACTCTGTCCGGGAGGATTACCTGGCCAGTAACGGGACAACCACCACTCACACGGGTGGTGGCCTCTCCGGTCTGAGAAAGAAGACTAGCTCGGAGAATACCAGCAGCAGCTGCAGGTGGGGATATACCAGCTCAGATAATACCACCATCAGCTGCATGTGTGGATATACCATCTCAGATAATACCAGCAGGAGCTGCAGGTGTGGATATACCAGCTCAGAGAATACCACAAGCAGCTGCAGCAGGTGTAGATAGATAGCTTAACTTAGATTGGGTAGATACCAGCTCAGAAGATACCAGCAGCGTGAATTCTCCTACATAGTTTTCTAAATTTCCCTTCATGCAAATGTGAACCTCCCTAATCCCTAACAAATTAGCGTAATTAGTCCATACGAGTCTGGGTATCTGATGAGTAGTAAAATACATTGTGTTTCAGGTCTGCCAACTGTTGGACCGGACACGCAGACAACAGCGCCGTCAGGACAGACAGTGTCGAGTACCGTCGCACCTACTCCGTAGTCTTCAACAACGAAGGGGACGTCCGCACGACAACGACCACGGTGATCCCCCCTCTGGACCGTCAGAGCGCCCAGAACAGCCAACTTCCTCTGCTCGCCGCACCCACGAAGCAGGACCTGGACCAGCGATCTGGACAAAGGAAAGGCCGAGAACTGTCCGGAGGTGCCAAACGCTTCTGGAGGATCCTCAAGTGCGCGTCTTCTTCGATCGACCAGAGCCGGAGACTGTCTTCCTCATACTCTCCGGCGGTGGAGCACCAGGAAAGGGGTGAGGGGGTTCCCGCCGATCAGGATGAAGGGGGTACGTGTCATATCAACGTGATGGCCCCGGGGGAGACTTTCAACCTACTCCCCGTGGGCGTCTGCAGGAGTTTCAGCAACAACAGCGTTACCAGTAACGCCGTCAGTAACAGTAGTCTGAGGGACGTGGAGAGGGGAGCCCTAGAGGATGAATTGACGTCGTATATGGAGGAGCTGCACCGTCGGGAGAGGTGCTGAGAGTTGGGGTACAGGGGACTCCCGTCCAGGCTGAAACATGGGGTCACCTGTACTGCCAACTGAAAGATAAACTGCCTGTCCCGTTCAGGCTGAAACATGGGGTCACCTGTTAGGCCAACTGAAAGAAAAACTGCCTGTAACGTTCAGGCTGAAACATGGGGTCACCTGTACTGCCAACTGAAAGATAAACTTCCTGTTCCGTTCAGGCTGAAATATGGGGTCACCTGTTAGGCCAACTGAAAGATAAAGAAAGGGTATCAGAGGAAACGTAACATATAGAAACTAGTAAGATATTATTGGAGCAAGAAAATATGTAATTGTGTCGTAAAAAAACCCAAGGGTCTTGTATGAAAACACTTTAAAGGCGCTGCTTAGGTGGTTGAGATACTACCAATCAGATATTGTGCTTAGGTTAAATATTGACAAATCCTTTAACAGTACAAGAGTCTGTTGGCGCTACAATCCAACTTTCAAAGAAAGTTCTTTATCTGAAAGCTTGGATAATTACTGGTTCTACCTTCACATATTCATACGTCAAATCATGTGACTCGATCCTGTCAAATTTTATATTTAATATAATCCCTTATAAAACAACAACAAAAATGATAAAGTTTAATACAAATTTGGCCAATACATGTTAACATTTTTTTTCTAAAAAGGCCCTTTATATGAAAATTGGATTGTATAAGACAAACTGTCTCCATCCATCTTTTTGTGTAAAAATCGAACATGATAATGCAAGTAATATTATTATCGTGGAGCATAAGAGATTCAATCAAATTAATAAAAAATACTTAAGCTTGATTCACACGTTCGCTGAAAATAGAGAACAGAATATTATTGAGTGGCGCAACAATTCACTCGCTTAATGTTGACCCATGATGCATTGCAACGCTAACTTAAAACAGCTTATTTTCAACCCATTGTATTTTCTAGTAGATAAACATATATTTTAGATCATTCTCCTGATTGATGTTTTCAAATTGTAACGCTGCGTCGTGGAACAATCCAATACATAAATACAAGCTTTACATTAACTGGTTATTTCAAATCTCCTCACAACGGCCAATAAAGCTGTCTGCTAGCTTCTGGCTGTAGAGCGCATGCGTACTGATTTGAGATGGTTGGTTCTGAGAACTGATTGGTTCTCCTGTGCCGAAAATCTCAAGCAGAGCAGATGAAGTAGAGGTGAGTTGAACTTTAGTGGAACAGCTCGTGCCGATGAGGCAGAAATCTTGTGATTGGCTTAGAACTCGTCACGTGGCCACGTTTCTGTTTTGCGCTAGTCTTTCGGTGAAAGTGTGAATCCACAATAACTCGATTTATAGTTGTCAACTATTTAACTTAGTACAAAATACGCCATTGGATGGTATTATTGTATTTTATTGATCCTTTAGTTTCTTTGGCTGAACGCTTACATATTGTAATAGTTGTGTAAGATATACTAAATTTGTCAAATTAGAGATTGTTTGTCTCTAAATCTTAAGTTTTTTTTAACGAGCTTTAGTTTGTTATTAGTCCAACCTCAATAGAGTCATATTTGAAGGTCCATATTCTTTTTACTAAACCAAAATGGTGACATTTTAATTTGCCTTCTACCAGATTGCTCGCACAAATAAAGGTGGGCAGTAATCAATCACTAAATGATAAGGTTTAGTTTGGAAGAAATCTTCCCCTTCACAGTGGTACAAATGCAACCCTCTCTAAGACATTCACTGATAACACATATGCAATATTAAATAATTAAGGTAAATCAACGAACTTTTTCTTTAGTCTTTAATGCACGACTAACGAATTTTTTAATTATTTATTTACGATAAAAAAAAGCACATTTAAATAATGACAATGTAATTTGTCCATGTCTTGAAGTTTGAATGTATTAAATTGTTTTAGCAACTTTTATAGATTTTAAGAAAGCTTACAATTAAATGTACCCTACATTTACCTTGTAAGATAACAAGCTTTACTTTGCATTATTCCACTATAGTGTAGCTTATAAGATAGGGTCATAGTGTAATCAGTCAAGGTAAGACTGCAAACTTCCCTGGTTCCACTATGGTATGGCTTATAAGAGAGGGCCATAGTGTAATCAGTCAAGGTAAGACTGCAAACTTCCCTGGTTCCACTATGGTATGGCTTATAAGATAGGGCCATAGTGTAATCAGTCAAGGTAAGACTGCAAACTTCCCTGGTTCCACTATGGTATGGCTTATAAGATAGGGCCATAGTGTAATCAGTCAAGGTAAGATTACAACCTTGCTTGGTTCCACTATGGTATGGCTTATAAGATAGGACCATAGTGTAACCAATCAAGGTAAGACTGCTACCTTGATTGGTTACACCATGGTGTAGCTTATAAGATAGGGTCATAGTGTAATCAGTCAAGGTAAGACTGCAAACTTCCCTGGTTCCACCATGGTATGGCTTATAAAATAGGGCCATAGTGTGATCAGTCAAGGTAAGACTGCTACCTTGCTTGGTTCCACTAGGGTATGGCTTATAGGATAGGGCCATAGTGTAATCAGTCAAGGTAAGACTACTAACTTTCACTGTAAATAGAGTGTGTACTAATATCGAAGCTTAGAAGATGGAAATGATCTTTACAAATGACACCCTGTCGGATATGGGAATCAAACCCGGGTGCTTTTGTATTATCGTGTTAATGGTCTACCACTGAGATACCCAGGACTTATCCCGTGTTCAGGGTCATTATTCATTCGTATTTTAGACTCTTCCTTTAGCTTTGAGGGAAGAATGACCCTGAAAACCGAACGAATCCTGGATAGCTCATTGGTAGAACAATAGCGCTCAAAGCCAAGGATTCCAGGTTCATTCCCGTGTTCAGGTGGTATTTATCCAAAATTATGAACTTTTGTATTTGTCAATAATGTTCCTTTTTATTTGGCTCAGACTTTACATACGTCCTCATGTCACGTCTGAATAGAGGCCGAACTTGCTCAGCTAATAGACTCAGCTTGATAATCATGGTAGCTGTTAATACATCCAGAAAAATACCACATATTTACAGAGGAGGGAAAAAAATGTTTATGTTTCTATCGTAAATAGTAAATAAGACTCTTTTTCGGAGTCATAATTACCTTTAATTACTATTACCTTTTTTTTCTCTATTGATTTCACTCGTGCTTAATTTTCTTGTTGTGGTCTTTGTTAAAGACCTACGTGTGCTCGGAGATAACTACTTAGTTTTGTGCACGAGTGTCTTTTGTCTTTAGTGGCCATTTTCTGTGTCTGTGTGTGTGTGTGTGTGTGTGTGTGTGTGTGTGTGTGTGTGTGTGAGTGGGTGGGTGGGTGGGGGGTGGGCGGGTATGGGTTCTAATGTTTGTATGAGTGGGCCACGCTTACTTTCGATTGCTCTCATAAATCATCCAAGTTTTCTAGATAAAATAAATATCCACTCTCATACGTCTTATATATTTTCACCTGTTTCCAGTGGTGTAATAGTCCAAGGCGTAGTTCTCGCAATCTACTGTACTGTACTGGGTTTGAATCCCAGTCGGTTATGTTTAGGACGGTGTTTTCTAAATAGTGAGCCATTCTTCCTCCATGGACATGCTGGTACACTTACTCTAAATTCCACTTCCTCTTGCTTAACATATTAGTGTAATTAATATGCTTGTGTGTAACCCAGACGGGTAGTAAGACGTTATGATGAAAAATTAAATAAATATGTATTCAGTGTGAAAATTAAAGGCTATAAAGTTTGCAAAGCTTGAAGAAAGAGAATTGTCTTTGAAGTGTTGAACTTTGTACCCAGAGTCACACATGTAGAGGAAATATGGACATTGAACGTAAGAGAGATAAGGAGAGCATGTTAGCTGTCACCAGGAGAAACAGGAGTACATGAGATAGTAGAGGAAGCAAGGGTGAGATGGTATGGACATGTAATGAGGATGGAAAAGGAGAAAACACCAAAGAGAATGATGGAGATGATGTATAAAAAATACTTCAAGGGAGACCAAGAAATAGATGGGTGGAGCAGATAACAGAAAGTGTACAAGTGAGAAGAGAATAATGGTGGAAGGATAGAATAAGATGGAGGCATTTTACTAAACTGACCCGACCACGGGTTGGAAACAGTTGATGATGATGATGATGATGATGATGATGATGATGATGATGATGATGAAGGCGTGACGAGACTGTATGGATCGTTTCCTCTAACTCAGTATCACACTTTTAAAGTTAATAACGAAACGTTCGATTATTGCATGGTTTTGTGTGTGGATGGTAATATGAGCACTAAAGAGTAAAGGAACAGCTTACTGATTCAATCCTGTCAAACTTTTCTTGCACTGACAACACACTACGAGCTACATCTTACAATTTATTTATAAGTGAAGAATTTAATAATTCAATTTTCTCGAAATAAAGACGAAAATCTATTTACCTGTCTGATTGTCTTGAAGAGTAAGTAAAATTGTTTAGGTTCGGAAGAGTTGGTAGAACAAAGCGGTTAGTTTCTGACTATTATAAACTATCCCGTGACGTCACCAACGCAAAGAGAATGGAATATACATTTTAAATTATATAAAGGAAGGACTTGGGTAGATATTGTACTAAGTCACAACATATGTAATAGCTGTAGTTAATATTTATTTAAGTTACTCTACTTATTAACACATAGAAACAAGATTGTTTGTTTAATTTATGAATGTTTAAAGTTTGTATCAAATTAGAATTAAATTAAAACTATTCAGGCGTATGCATTCTCGACTAGTTAGAACCTTAAATATGAATATCTCAGAATTAGTATTTTGTGGCCTAGTACATTACAACCCCAAGAACTTAATTCTCTTAGTTTTGTCAAAGAGAGTGACTTAAAGCGAATCTTTTGTTAATTAAAATGCAATCTAATCACTAAAGAGAAGTCGTAAATTGCAGCGTTGAACACAAAAAAAACTAGTCTTTGGAACTGTGGGGGGATTTAATTAAAGAATGCGGACAGAGAAACTAAATTGGTTTCTAAATCATTTTGCGTTTGGCGTCTTGCTACTTCCTACCATGACTTTTTCTCATAAGTCTACCGTATAAAAGCGCTGGATATGACACGAATGTCAACATGTCAGGTCTTCGCCGAATTATTTGACATCAATATTATACTTTATTTTTTAACAGTGACATGATAAAAATACTAGTTATAGTTTCTTGTGTGCGTGTGATAGGCATTGTGACGTTTTATAAAAAAAAACTACACTTTTTTAATTTATCATATAAAGCGAAAGTATTGTAATCGCGAGAATTTTTGACCTTGAAATTGTTATGAATATTTACGTTTTATTTGGCCCCAAACTTAAAAAAAAAAGAGTAGATTTTACAATATTCGGTCTCTCCCTGAGCCTAGATCCAAATTGGTTTGATGGATTTTGATCAAACTTGATTTTAAAAAAATTTCTAGCCCTTTAAAGATTAATTATATTTTTCAAATGCCAAATTTTCAGGGAAATTATCCAAATATTTTGTTTAAATGGGTATCTAGGGATTGTTTTACCCGACAAAAATAAAAACACACCGTAAACTTGTTTTTTTATGGCTATACACAAAATATTTATTACTTTTTGATTATTCTTCATTTATGAAAGCGTTTCAAAAAATAATAATTCTCATATTTGATTTTTTAACTAAGGGATTTTAAAAGCAACAATGCATAGTGGTTTATTATACTTTACTAGACTAAAATTATCTTAAAATATGTCATAGTATTCATAAATCATTTACTAACAAGATTTCAATATTTTCTTATGAAATGAGATTTTCGTAAACTTTTTTTAAATTAAACTGCTTTGTTTGATCTTTATAATAATTTAATTTTAGGTAGCATCATTACAAATGTTTAGACGTTGTCTGATTTCTTTATATATATACATATATATAAATAAATAAATAACAAATTACGTCAAAACACAATGAAAATAGCATTTCGGTTCTTAAATGGCAGTACATGATTCATTTCCAATTGAAACTATTTGCTTTATTTCAAAGTTTACTGATATTGTTTCTAAGTTATATAAAGTTCTCAATTTGTGTTTAAACATATTTAAAATACTCAAAAAATTCGAACAACTAGCCATTAATTATAATTTATATTTTATAAATAATAATAATAATTGCATGATGTGAGCCCGCAAACTAGCTATACCAAACGAGTAGCCGCCACACGTTGGCGAAAATAGTGCCAACATTTGTGGATATAAGGTGTCATATGGTCAGCACGATGGACCCTTTAGCAGTTAATCCCTTTTCTAGATCAAACATTTTATAAAACATTCTAAAAATATTTAGTAAAGAGTGTATATAATTAATTACATTTTAAGAAATGTATAAAATCTATATTATGATTAAATCATATAAGCTTATCTATTTTATAATCTAACAAAAATATTGTAAATTTATTTTCAAAATCTAAAAAAAAATTTAACTTCTCCTCATTTACCACTTCATCACCTTTCTAATCCATTTGTCCTAGCAGAACCCCCCCTTCACACCTTACCCACTTCCTCGTAATTAAAAACAGATAAAATAAAAGTATCACTAGCACTACAAAACACTGCGGCAAAATTACGAACTATAATGAGTTCCCCAGATGCAGCTCCCACGCTTAATATAAACGGTAGGTCTACCCCAATCTTCTTTGGAATGGACAAACTGACAGCTAGAAAATGTTAATAGATTTACATTCATGTATTCAAACGTCAAGCTATGTACTACACAGCTGTCACTCTGTTGACAAATATTATCAACACTTATAAAATAATAAATAACACTTATATAATAAATTTAACACTTTATCAACTTTGACCACAAACAATATGTTTATATTATCAAAATGTGCTCAAAATTACCATTTTTTTAAAAAGAAAATCATGTTATACGAAGGAGTTGCTTATACACTCTCCAAAGAAAAATGTATTGTTTTAAAGAAATAATAAAATCACTAGTAGGTGCAGGGATAGGTTAGACTATCCCTATAGAACACCTAAATTAAGTGGTATAACTGCAACACACGTATGCTACTACGGCGAGTTTTTTTAACGAAATTTAGAAGCAAAGCGTCCATTGATTAAAGAAAAATATCAAATTAAATGAATTTATTCACATGAGACAGATTCATATAAGAGAGCTAGCTTTAATCCTGCTAGAAGTGTTAGATATTAGTTGCTTGCCTGGATTATTGGGTCTCATATCTAATAAGATTTACTAGTTCTATGGTGCTATATTTTTACCAAACAAATAGAAAACCAAAGAGTATAGTTCAAGTAAGAAACAGTTTAATAATAATGATACTACGTACTGTAAATATTAAAAAAAATAGACATAACATTCATAAATGTACAAAATAAAATGTATTGCTTTGAATATATAGTTGTTTGTAAATAATAGCGTATACATTAAACTTGAGAAAATAGTGGACACTATTTGATTTATTAATAAATTATTATATTGTTATTAAATGTGTGACTTTTATTTGTTAAATAATCTGGAGTAATGTTGATTATTATCTTTATTATAAGTGATGTCTAGAAAATGTATAAGGATATTGAGTATTACTTCAATAATCCAGTTAGTAAAAAGGGTAGGTTTATAAAGTCTTTTTGATATTAATTTGTTAGTAGAAACATGTCTAGAGTTATTTTTGTGATAGCTAGAATACATTGAATGCCAATAAAAGATATACGTGTGTATATAATATATTATATGCAGCACATACTTATTAGTTCTATGTATGAAACCGTCCATTGTTTACATATTTAAAAATACTAACACTTTGAACTCGATTAAAACATAAAAAACTTCTAATTTTATAAAAGTTTAGGTAACAAAAATAATTGAAGATTTTCCTCCAAATTTTATTTGACATTTGATAGTAAAAAAACACTTTGTACAATGAAATATTTATTATATTGCCAACATTTGAAATACTAAATCAAATTATGCATTAGCAAATACACATACATTTTAGCTTTTGTTTGATAAATTATTAGAATTTATTTTGATGAATTTATTGCAGGAGTGGTTCTAAAGAATATAGAAACCTAATCATTGAAGTTTTGTTATATTTGAATATTATAGCTACTGTAATTTTACTCCTGAAATGGGACATGTACAAAAATATTCTAGATGAATTTTATACTTTGTTGTCTTAAACATTTACTATAAGCATTTGGTGCTGTAGCTTATTTATAAAGTATCTAAGATAGCTGAATTTATTCAAAAATAGTTAAAATAATTTTTTAAATGCAGCACGTCTCTACTTCTTGTTCGGGCCATATTTCTACTTTTTAAACTAGACTAAAATAAAAGAGATGAATAGCTTAGGGTAAATGTATCTTCATATATTATGAGAAAGATGTTTGGAAAAAAAATTGTAAAAATAAATAATCTTAGAACATCCGGACAGGATATGAACCTCGAACTCCCAATCAATGCAAACAAGTCTACATGTTTACAGGTGCCAATAGTTAATATAATGATTTCATAGCATGTATTTTATTTTAATTCGCAAAAATATTTAAAATTAAATTTATCAATCGAATACTATTTTAATGAAACTAAATCTAGACATTTTTTAGTGTTCTTTATATAAATAAGAACAAAAAATATATTATATTGTTACGACTAGTGCAACTATATAGTACAGTTTACTGTTACACTCGTAACTTCACCGGTCATGTGTTCACACCCTGGGAGTGGTTCGGATTCCCATAGAATCAGTAAGTATCAAGCGCTAGCTGCTGAGCAGTCTTAAGTGCCTGGCAAAGCAATAAATAAATGTCTGTTCAAACATAGTCATTTTGCTCAGTACGCTAGTTCATTGTTCTTTTAAAACATATTCACACACTATACTACAATTATTTCATTTATAAACACACAAAGTGTCAAATATTTTTACTTAAGAGAGGATTAAAGGGAATTTTTTATCTTATCAAAAATCCTACTGAGTAGAGAGGATTCTTATTGGATGGCTATGTCACACATCAAAATATCTATATTTGAGGAAGACTATTTTTCCCATCAATTTTTGAATTTAAAGGAAACTTCTTTTATAATAAAATGATTTTGAATTGTTGATATCGCTAAAAATGACATTAATTCTGCTTTTTTAAATTTATGGTAAAAATGCATTTCAAAACTAATTACCTATGGCTGGACACATAATATTTTAATAATTTTTTAAGGCGTCTTTGTAAAAAAAAAAAAAGCATGAATAAAACCAGTTTCGTGTCATTAAGTGCTATTAGGGTAAGCATAGCTTGTTAAAACTAAATCTGTGATATGTTTCTCTCCGACTCTGTCCCCATTTGACCAATCATACACAGACTCTGATTCACACACCTCATGTGGGAATGTTGATACCTGGCCAATGAGTGTTCTACTGAGTGGTATGTTCTCTCCAACTCTGTCCCCATTTGACCAGTCATACATAGATTCTGATTCACACACCTCATGTGGGAATGTTGATACCTGGCCAATGAGTGTTCTACTGAGTGGTATGTTCTCTCCGACTCTGTCCCCATTTGACCAATCATACATAGATTCTGATTCACACACCTCATGTGGGAATGTTGATACCTGGCCAATGAGTGTTCTACTGAGTGGTATGTTCTCTCCGACTCTGTCCCCATTTGACCAGTCATACATAGACTCTGATTCACACACCTCACATGGGAATGTTGATACCTGGCCAATGAGTATTCTACTGAGTGATATATTCTCTCCCACTCTGTCCCCATTTGACCAATGAGTGTTCTACTGAGTGGTATGTTCTCTCCAACTCTGTCCCTATTTGACCAGTCATACATAGACTCTGATTCACACACCTCACATGGGAATGTTGATACCTGGCCAATGAGTGATATGTTCTCTCCGACTCTGTCCCCATTTGACCAGTCATACATAGACTCTGATTCACACACCTCATGTGGGAATGTTGATACCTGGCCAATGAGTGTTCTACTGAGTGGTATGTTCTCTCCAACTCTGTCCCCATTTGACCAGTCATTCATAGACTCTGATTCACACACCTCATGTGGGAATGTTGATACCTGGCCAATGAGTGTTCTACTGAGTGGTATGTTCCCTCCCACTCTGTCCCCATTTGACCAATCATACATAGACTCTGATTCACACACCTTATGTAGGAATGTTGATACCTGGCCAATGAGTGTTCTACTGAGTGATGATAACATATTACAGCTACAGTTTAAACAATCTCTGCCTACCCTGGCAACATTCCATGACACGCCACTGAACAAAACCACCATCAACTACAGGAGTAGTGGGTTGTTGGTTGTTGCCCAGCCAAGTCTAATAATTATGATGGTAGTCTAATAGTAAATTATTCCCTCCTGTTCAGTATCAAACGGGACATGTAATGTCAATTGGCCCACATTCGTTCATACATTATTGTGTGTGTGTTTGTTCCAATACATATCGAGGGGGAAGAAACCGTCTCGTAGTACAGTCCTGTCAAATCTGCCTTGACCTGGCAACAACCTACTAGCTGTACTTTATATTTTACCCGCCTCGGTGGCGTAGTTGGCTAACGCGCTAGTCGTGTATAGTCCGACTGCCGAGGACGGGGAGATTGAGGTTCGAATCTCGGTTGGGTGAACTGGGGGTGATTTTTCCTAAATTGTTTTCCACTCTCCCTCCACGCGAATGCGAGTTCACTTCCTCTAAATTCAACCTTCCCCATTCCTAATCCATTAGCGTAATTAGTACTTAAGCGTATAACCCGAACGGTTAGTAAGACATGGTGCTAAATAATAATACTTGATATTTTATTAAATCTAATCTAATATAAACATAATTATCGTTCCATTTGGTTAAGTAGCATATGTGTCGTCATATTTAATTAAAAAAAGAAGATATATCGCTGCAACTGTAAATATATTTATTTGATCTATACCACTAGAAAAAACAGTTTACGTTTGGTTATATAAAACAAGTAAGTGATTTCATGTCTACATCAATTACTAGTATTATCCACTACGGTGGCTGCGTGGTGTAACGCGCTACTCTCGTGTTGGACTATACTGCCGATGACGGGGAGATTGAGGTTCAGATCTCGGCGGGGTGTACTGAGGATGGTTTTTCTAAAATAGTTTTCCCCCCTTTCCTTCACATAAATCCTAGACTTCCAGTAAAAATAGCCTTCCTAATCCTTAAAGCAGCATAATTAACATATAAAAGTATAACCCGAACGGGTAGTAAGACGCGATGATTTAAAAAGAAATATGTTAAGGTTGGTTAGGGAGTAATAAATCGTCAATCCGGTTAGGTTAGTTATTATTCTCTGCTACCGATGTCCTAGATTGTGGTTGTGCATTATTGATGTAATAGCAGGCCCGGTTCTAATGAGTTTCCCCATCCACCACGAGATGCGCGCGCACTCAGCCCTTCTACCACCCGCACCATCTAGGAGATAACACATGTACTAAGGGAGTACTGAAAGTTTGGTGGCTTCCGGTTCCTTTCCGCGTTCAAGTTCCATAAGAACGAGAAAGAGGGGTACAAAGTTTGCCTGTCAAGTGGATCATATATATATATATTTATATATATATCTTTCAGGAATAGTTATATATATATATCTTTCAGGAATAGTTATATATATATACCTTTCAGGAATAGTTATATATATATACTTTTCAGGAATAGTTATATATATATATATATGCAAAGGAGGTTGTGCTTTTGATTTTTAACGATCGTTTAAAGATTCCGTTATTCTCGGTTGATACAGCTTATAATATGGGACCATAGTGTAATCAGTCAAGGTGAGACTGCCGCTACCTCTCAGGTTAAATAAAGTGTGCATGTGTACATATTAAATTTCTCCAGAGTTACTTTCCAATGGTCTTTCATAAACCATAATGATATTACCAGTGATGCTAAGCTATTACATTTTATTTTACTAAATTACATAAAGTGTATTAATTATTATATAGTATATTCTCAATTTAATCAATCAAAATAATACGGAAAATCTTTGCGATGATAATTTTGGTTCCCCATCGCATCTTACTAACCATTCGAGCTATACGTTTATGTAGGTCTAAGACTCAAGCTAATTTGTTAAGGATGACACCCGACCAGGATTCGAACTCGCATCTCATTGTTATTTGAATTCTAGTCTGTTTATCATGAATGTGTCAACTTAAAATACTCAGCCACCAAAGTGGGCTGCTTTGAACTTATATTAAAGTTGATTCTCAGTATAAAATTTAATCTTGACATAATATGTCAATAATACAGGAACGATAGCTATAACTTCAAACTCTACCAACAAAAATCAGAAATATAGGTCAGAGATATAAGCAGGAGTAGGAATGAGGTATCGAAAAATATCGATACCTAACTAATACCGAGAGAGAAGTATCGATAGCATTAAGTATCGGTATAAAAAAATTAATCTGTAAATTTAAAAAACTCTTATAATAATAATAATTTAAACTTTAGCATGATAATTGTATTTTTATATTTATTTAAATACTGAAAATTATAATTATTTAACCATATTATAGCTTACTTAGGTCTATTGGGTATATATTATGTGTTTAAATTTGGAAAGTATGATAGATAGTCTTGTATGATGGATATTATAAAAGGTTTTACTATACCAGCTTTCAAAATTCTATGGAAATGTAGCTGATGGAAAATTATTTAATAGCTAAATATGATTAGTAATATATTTTTTCAATCTATATTGTACCCTTCTTTAACCATAGTAAACATTTAATCCCCGCATGAGTGAAGATAACAAAAAAAAAGTTGTTTCTTTCGATACTGGAGTGTGAGTACTAATATCGGTAAAAGTAATGGAAAAAGTATCGAAAGGAAAATATAGATATTAGTAAAGTATCGGTACTCTTTTCATATCACTAGGCAGGAGTACTAAACCAACTGAATGTAAGCTAACTACACTCAATTTAAATATATAATTAAGTTGTTATAATTAAAAAACAACAACAAGGCACTCAATGTAATCTTGTGACCTCACATTATATACATGTAATAAATGTGCATTAATGAATGGGGATAAATAAAATGTGATATTATGTAACGTATTATTAGAATTTCGTAATCAAAACAAACTGTTGCCATACATTTTCTTAATCATCAGCTGTGTAACTTTTAACATCCATAGTAAAGTAAATAAAGAAAAGTTCCCTGAAAGATGGGCGTATTACATAGATGTTGATTTTGAGAGAAAAAAAGGCGTTTTAATCATTAAAATGTCATGAAAGGGCTCATAACTTGCAATTTACTATAATTTATGAATGAGATAAGAAGCTAATATTTTTAAACACAAATTAGAGGAAGAACTTAATAATTTAAAAATGCATTTTATTGAGATCACTTAATTTATCCAGAAAAGGTTTTAAATAACCAAAGAATTACTAATAAAACAGTTTTAAAACCATGTATTTTAGGTGGGATTTTATTACTTTTTTTTAATTAGTAGGAAAGTTTCTTAGTATAAGTTTTTGACTACATGAAACTGGACCAAATGAAATTCAAGAGTCAGTGTTTCTTAAAATCGAGTCGTGTAGACCATTTGGGTTCCTGGACTCTAACACATAACACTGAAGGGCCATCATTAATTACTTAAGGCTTTTTTAAGTTTTTTTGATACCCCCCTTTCTCCACATAAAGGGTCGTGAGTTTTTTCGACCCTCTCTTACTTTATCGTACTTAATTTCTTACGATTTGATAAATTATTTTATTTCAATCGTTTGGTTATTTTTAGACATTGGTAACTACTAAGTAAATGATGTGCAATTTTATAATACTTTAATTGCAGTATATTCATAAAAAATATAAGTGAGATTTTGTAGTAAATATCTTTATTTATTGACAAAATTTATTTATTAGGCTTTATCTCACCATAAACATAGATTAAAAAAAACCTTACGTAAATTGTATTATGACACCTCCTCTTTTTTATCAAAGCAAAACGTAAGAAAGTGTTGACCCTCCTACCCCCTCCTCCCAACCTCCCCCAAAAAACCTTACGTAATTTAAGAAAGGCCCCTTAAAGATTTTCACTAAATAAAAAACCAACAATAAACACATATCTAGACTTTTGTAAATTACAAACCATAATTTAAAATGTTGATAAAGCTCCAATGGAAAGTTTAACCAAGACGTGACACGTCACGTCAAAATCTGTATTTACCAGTTTTATTATCATCAAACAATATTTGATTATTAATAAAACTCTGTGGTAGGTCACATACTCCCTGGAATGGTTTCCACACCCCAGAGGGGAACACGTACCACATTTTGATAAACACTGATTTAAAAGGAGAAAATTAAACAGATTTGTTTTAATTACTCATAAAATGTGTCCTTTATATTGCTTGAATTCTGAACTTTTTACTTTCACGCGACCCCTCTGAGAAAAAAAAAAATTGTGATCACAAATTTTTTTTATCGAATTTAAGATTTTGATGGTGACCTGGTGGTCTAGGAGTAAGGTGTCGGACTTCTGTGCTGAGGGTCCGGGGTTCAATCCTCGGCTCCGGCACAGATTTATCTGATTGCCAAACCCTTCCTTCACCTCTGACAAGATGTGTATTAATCACAACTTGTGAATGTGAGGAATGCCAGGCCTCCACCGTGGTTCGGATTCCACGTTAAACTGTAGGTCCTCCATTTCATCTCACAATCACCCTACCATTACACATTAGCGTAAGTGCGTATAACCAGAACGGGTAGTAAGACGCGGTGCTAATAATAATAATAATAATAATAATAGTAATAATAATAATAATAATAATAATAATAATAATAATAATAATAAGATTTTGATGAATGTCGACGTTTAATGAACCCCCAAAACCCAAAAAAAATGATTTTCGCGATACCGTCTGTCTGTCTGTCTGTATCTTGGCCAAGAGCTGGAAAAAATAATTATTTATCAGACTAAAACTTGGTATTTATGGTTTTCATAAGGTATCTCCAAGAGATTTTTGGAACAACATTTATGAACGTTACCATTAAGGGTAGTTTACTTAAGAGCAAACAAACAGAGAGAGAGAAAACTATTTTCTCAAAATAGGCTCTAGCTATTTTGATTAATTTCAGTATTAATGCACTTATTTTGTTTTAATCATATGGAATATAATTATGACAGTGAACGACATGACATTCAGTTCGGGCGCCTTGTGTGTAGACTATATGTCACTCTAGTTTCACAGAACGTTACCCAGGATACACCACAGGAGGTTGTCTACACGTGGTACTCGTAATAAGGTGATGTGGTGACAGTAAATATGAAGGTGTGGGCTAACGGGAGTCTTAAACTTAACTTAAGCCTACCTAACCAAACCCTGGTGACCGTTGGTTTCCCTTTCGGGAAAAATAACAAAAGTACCAGCCGGGATTCGAGCCCGGAGCCCATAGGCTCGTAGCCTGGTGCACTGACCACTACCCCAGGGGGCCAGATTATGGACTATTTAACACAAAAAAAGTGACTCATCTTATTTTCTAATTAAAATGACTTTAAAGGTACTTTACAAATGCGGTCATTCCCCATTTTAATATCTCCACAATGATTTGAGATACGTAATAACTAGGGTTGTGTGAAGCTTTGAAACTTCGACTTGGTTTCGAAACAAACATCAGCTTAGACTTCACTTCGAAACAAATTCCGGCGTCGAAGCTTCGCTATTAAACATATTGACGGCCAAAATATTCCATCTATGTTCAAATATAGCCATTCTGAGCTGTTTCGTAAAATTCAAATTAATATTCATACTGAAAATATCTGAGGTAATTGAATTGCATGTTATGAGAATGGCTTAATTTGTCAGATTAACACGAAATATCACAAACAATTGTAAAATAAAATATTTTCAAAGCAATTTTAGTGCATAAAATATATAAATAGCCACAATATAATATTTTTACAAGCATAAAAAAAATTAAAAGAAAATATTCCCTAGTAATAACTTATGATTAAAAGTTTGTAGGGCTCTTAAAGATAAAAAAAACCACACATTTATTTGAAATAATATTTTATCAATTAAATATTTTCTAAGCTATGGGAGGATATATATTTTTTTAAATCGTGCTTTAGAAAATTGGGAGTCGAAAAAGCACGAAGCAAATAATATGATTCTATAAAATTCCACACATCTTATAAGCTGTAACTATAATTTAGATAACAGAGAGAGAAAATCTGTGTGGTGTACTGTCCCATTTCTTTTCATGGGTTCAAAGTCACAAACCATAGCACTGGCTATCATACAATATAATGTTAAAGGTTACACAAGCTATGCTAAGACTAGCCGAAGTTTTGCGCAATTAACTTTGTTATATCCTTTAGGTTGGTAAATGTTATTCTGTGGATGAACTTGAAACCCTTTTTTGACCAAATACATAATAATAGCTTTATCGTATTATATTTAGATAATAACTGTAGACTATGTATTTTTATATGTTCAACTGATAGAAAAATGTATACAGTACATTAAATAAACAACGATTTGTAACTTTAACTTGTTATATAAATACTGAACTACAGTATTAAATTGTAATATATGTACTATATCTGTTGTATAAAATATAATTATGTACCTATATAATATGTTGGTTTTTTCATTCTTTGAATGAACTTAATATAGGCCTACTTTACATTTGTAAACATAAGATATTTGATCTGTTTAATAAAATGTTAAACTAAAATTTTAAAAGTATTTTTTTTATTTTGATATTTAAAATACACCTTTTTTTTACTACTATAAGCACAATGGCTATTAGCTACTTATTCAGATGGGTGTGGATTGATGAATAATTTAGTGGAAATGCACACGCATTAGCTTAGAAAGGTGATAGAAAAAACTCAGTAATAAGTCACTAGTGAAAAAAAAACCTTCTAGTGTACCCGAACAAGAGTCGAACCTCGACCTTTCCGTCAACATTGACCATCTCTGATCGTGATTACTTAGCCTGTGTAGCCTCTGGTGTGTGGACACAAACACTCTCTTTGCCTACACACAACTTACAAACTAATTTACCAAGTGTCGCACCCTATATCATCAGACTCGTAGGTGCTCAAGAGCGTTACAGTATATAACTTCAGAATTTAAGTGACACTCAATAAGGTAAGGGTTTGGATACCTGCAGATCAAAATTTATTCTTTTCTTGCTTTTAGGTTAAATCAGGGGTTCCCAGACATTTTGAGACAGCGCCACCTTTACCATGTTAGATTTTCCGTGTGACGCCTCTATACCCTATATATATATATATATATATATATATATAGTAGTATATATATATATATATATATATATATATATATATATAGTAGTATATATATATATATATATATATATATATAGTAGTATATATATATATATATATATATAAAGCCCAAATTTGATTTGGTGACATTTAAAGAAAAAAATAGTAATTTACATTACTACCTTGTATTTTTTCAAATGTAAAAAAAAAAAATTTAAACAAAATTACAGAACTGAATAAAAATTAGAGTAGAAGTATTTTTTGTTGTACGTACTATACATGATCTCATGTGTACAGTTCGTTCAAAATGGCGAAACATGTGTTTTGTTGTATGATTTATTCCATTCTTTAAAATATGTACGAGTACACGTATTGAAAATATTAATGTTGCATTTCACTGTACATCATAAGTTTTAGTTTTTACTTATAGCCGTGACGCCCCGGAGCAAGACCTCCGACGACACAGGGCGTCGCGACGCACAGTTTGGGAACCCCTGTGTTAAACACAACTGATACGGAGCTCACCTTAAATTACGTTTCTGTCACTAAAACCGTTTGCTAAATCTTCTTAAAATTAAATACATAAATATTTAGATAAGCCAATCGAAAAGTATTTCAGTGTATAGATAATAAAACATAAAGCTTTATATATCCTACTCGATTTACTCGCCGGGGGCTCTGCCCCCAAGCCCCTCAGTGAGTTTTATTTGCACTAATGTAATTCCAGCGTTGTTTTGAACGTAACAACTTAAAGTTATCGGTATTTTGTATTGTATATACCGCACCGACTTTAAAGTTGCTCCGACATTTATAATTTTTTTTCGGGAGTTAATTTTTTTTTTATCTTTTAGATTTTTCCCGTCAGTTACAGGCTAGAATCTATAGGTCTGCCAAATTTCAAGTTTTTAGCTCATTTGGAAGTGGGTACCCATTAGTGTCAGTGAGTGAGTGAGTCAGCCATGTTACTTTATAGTAGTATAATAATTTTCCCCTGGTGACATTGACCAAGGACTTCTAGACCACTCAGCCACGTGGGAGTTATAATTTTAGTAGTGGGTATTAAAGTAAAAAAAAAACAACAGCTAGATAGAATAGTGGTAGAGGTAAAATCAGTGGTTGGATCTGTTAAGAGTTGAAAACAAATTAATTATTACAGCTACGTGCTATAATCAAGAAGTAATACAAAGGAGAACTTACTTTTATTATTATTATTCAGGCCTAAACGACTTTTGGAAAAGTAAAGAAAATAAGTAAGTACCCATGTAAAATCCTTCTTTCTTCTTGCTAGCAACCAATTTTCTTAGGAGTGGAAATATCTGACAGCGAAAAAAATGCTTCTAAATCTACTTTAACTTATCCATATGTAAATTCACGAAATATGATAGCCTATAAATTGTCAATATATACGGAATAGTAGTAGTAGTAATATAAAAAAATGTTATCAAAGTTGAGGGTGAGAATTATGTTTGTATTTTCTAGAAGGTGGTCCAAAGTCCATTCACACTTTTTGGTTGGCCGAATGATCTAACTTTTATTTTTATCTCAAGAGCCAAATATGAACATCAGTTTGCACTGCAGGCTGAGGATATATTTAATAATCCCATCAAACTAATACAGGCCTACAAACAGCACTTAATATTACTTTCGATACTTATAGTAGATGAGTGTTTTTTATTGGTAGAATATTTCAAATTTTACTTCCAAAAAGAGTTTATCTTCCATAAATGTGTAGTGAAGTTTGCACGCACAAACACTTTCACAAAATAACTTAGAATTATAAATATATATGTCACCGGCAATGTGTGAAATCCAGGCGTTCTATAAAATGCCTAGGCTTTCTATATAATACCAGATTGGTTTTGGCAAAGTATGAAATAAACGAGTTTTTATGTTGTATATCATATTTATTTTCAAGTCCTTTGTCTTTTTGAAGTCCCGTAATATGAGCTATCAATTCTTTTATTCAGTTTTATGTGATTCTCCCACCATTTTGTTGCAGGGTCATTTAATTTCTAGGATTTAAGATGGTCAGGTTAGATTATTTTAGAATAGGGTGGTTAGTTAAGGTTAGGATATGTTAGGTTAGGTTATATTAGCTATTGTTCTCGGTAATATATAATGATTGGTTATTCTATATATTTTCTACGAAAAGTATGAAATACAACAACAAAACTAATTTATTACATACTTTGCTAAAACCACTAAGGAATTATACATAAAGTCTAGGCATTTTATAGAATACCAGGTTTACACACATTGCCGTTAACACATATACTTATGTATTTTTAATTATTAAATAAATGCATAGTAAAATTCAATCATTACTTTTTAAAATACATATTATGTATAATTGAATAATTAGCTATTTCAAATACACCACCCAGGGTTTATTTTTAATTTTCCTCAAAAATATTTTGAAGGCCACATTTTCAGTGAACTTAGACCACCAATAGGACCACACTGAGATCACACTCGTGTTAGACCGACCTGACGATGAAGGGGAGATCGGGGGTCGAATCCTGATAGGGTGTACTTAGGATTGTTTTTACTAAATGGTTTCCCACTCTCCCTCCACGAAAATGCCTGTAGATTACGTCTGAAATTCTTCCTTTCTCATCTCATTAGAGTAAATTGTCATATATATGCCTATAACCTGAACAGTAAGACAAGCTGATGTAAAAAATTAACAAGGCTTTGACTTAAAAAAACAAGGTTTCGACGTAAAAAAACAAGGTGTCAGTTTTTAAAACAAGGCGTCGTCTTTAAAAACAAGTCTTTGACTTAAAAAAAAGCAAGGCGTTGATTTTAAAAATAAGGCGTCGTCATTAAAAACAAGCCTTGATAAAAATACAAGGCTTCGACGTAAAGAAAAAGGTGTCAGTTTTAAAAACAAGGCGTCGTCTTTAAAAACAAGCCTTTGACTTAAATAAAACAAGACGTTGATTTTAAAAAACAAGGCGTCGTCTTTAAAAACAAGCCTTTGATTTAAAAAAAACAAGGCATTGATTTTAAAAATAAGGCGTCGTCATTAAAAACAAGCCTTGAAAAAAAAACAAGGCTTCGACGTAAAAAAAAAGGTGTCAGTTCTAAAAACAAGGCGTCGTCTTTAAAAACAAGCCTTTGATTTTTTAAAAACAAGGCATTGATTTTAAAAACAAGGCGACGTATTTAAAAACAAGCCTTTGACTTAAAAAAAAACAAAGCTTCAACGTAAAAAAACAAGACGTCGATTTTAAAAACAAGACGTCGTCTTTAAAAAACAAGTCGTTGACATAGAAAAAAAACACTAAGAACAATGCGTCAAGAAGCTTGATGTCAATGTACTGGCTGGGTCAGTAAGCTCCTCCTGCACAATCATCCTGGCTTCTTGGTAGTGACTGATAATGTCTGCGTTTAGTACATGACATAGCCGTGTAACAGCGCTGTTAACCTCTCCAGGAATTCCATATTGGATCAAGACCATTAACCTCACACTTGCGTTCCCTGTTTAATCCCGTGTCCCTTCCTTCTAACGGCGCTGGTTCGACCACTAATCACAAGAGATGGGTCGAGGGGGGGGGAGGCTATTAAGTCAAATAGCCACTTAACCTAACACTTCACCACACACTCCATTGCATTACGTGGTCTATGCTTGCGATGGAGATAAACACTATTTTAATCATTAGTTAATTCCGACAACCGAGTGGTCGGGGAGATTGACTACAGGGTCTGAAGAAGCCAGGTTCGTTCCAGGCACAGTCATTGATTGAATTTTAATGAATGGTTGTTGTAAATATATATGTATGTAAATGATACAATTGAAAAAAATTACATGTACAAATAGGTATATAAATTACACAATATATATAAATTATACAATCAATTATGTCATACATTATTGGTCTATATCGTATACAATATATATTTGTACAATACAATATTTATAAATTAGACAATTAAAGCTAAATAATTTATTATGTAAATTATATAATATATAAATTATACATTACATGTATAGATTATATATTAAAGAACAAATAACAAATTACAAACCAAAAAATAACCATAGATTATATTTAAATTGTAAAATTATATACAAACTATTTGAAATACTTGGCGTCTTTCGGGAAAAAATATTTTCAGTTTAGTGATTGTACGTGAGAGGTAAATATAATTTTAAATTTACGACTTTAAGGTGCATATGTTTGTACACAGAGGGTACTAATTTTTAAACTTCAGTCCTCTGTGTACGGTAGAGATCGTGCAGTGGTCATGACAAACTCTTCATTTTGTTAAAATAAATTTGTATACTGAATTGTTCTGTTATGCAATTAATAACATATCTTAGGTTGGATGTATGTTATTAAATATATTAACATAGGTTAATTTAATTTGATATTTACTGGTAATTATTAAACAAACAACAGGATTAGAAATTCTTTAAACAAAATTGAGTATTAAATTGATAAAAAAAACTTCTAGCAGAGCGTGGTTTCGATCCACGGACCTCTGGGTTATGGGCCCAGCACGCTTCCACTGCGCCACTCTGCTCGTATGAAATTTATCCCGTTATAATTATTTGATAGTTAGCTTTTATGCACGCAGGATTTTCACGTGATTGTGTTAGTTTTTTTTAAACATGTTCATTA
Source organism: Timema podura (assembly GCA_033556935.1). Taxonomy (NCBI): domain Eukaryota; kingdom Metazoa; phylum Arthropoda; class Insecta; order Phasmatodea; family Timematidae; genus Timema; species Timema podura. Next base: position 18,625,351 of record JAVRXN010000013.1, on the reverse strand, counting down.
AATAAGTAACAATTCCAATCCTCAGAGTTTTAAATTTCCCGCAAGGAGAATAATTTACTCAACTTATTAGGTAGAAATTACCACGATGAAAACTTTATAGAGTCGACACAAGATGTATCTTCAGAACCAACAAATTCAATGTAATGTAATTATTTCTGTTCTAAGATTAGACACACAGAATGTTTGTATTAATTAAAAGAAATAAATTGACAACATTTTAAGGCGAAGCCTCTTTGTAAACGACATAGGTGAGTTTTATCATCAAGAGCGAGTATTTAGACACATCATATATGGTTAGTTGTCCACGTGAGAAACACTTGCGGCGGAGATCAACGCCTTCCACCTTCAGGGTTTGTCCTTGTGCTGTGTTATTATTATTATTATTATTATTATTATTATTATTATTATTATTATTATTATTATTATTATTATTATTATTATTATTATTATTATTATTATTATTATTATTATTATTATTATTATTTATTATTATTATTAGCACCGCATCTTACTACCCCTTCATGTTATACGCACTTACGCTAATGTGTAATGGTAGGGTGATTGTGAGATGAAATGGAGGACCTACAGTTTAACGTGGGATCCGAACCACGGTGGAGGCCTGGCATTCCACACCTTCACAAGGTGTGATTAATACACGTCTTGTCAGAGGTAGAAGGAAGGGTTTGGTAATGCATGAAGTTTAGGGTCCAGGTTTGAGTCAGGAATATCCGAACTTATCACCGAATCTATAACGTCGGATCTGATTATTTTTTTAAGTCATAACAGAAGATGCACTTGAACCTTTAGCCCCTCCACGATGTAAACAAAACATTTTTACTACCGTTAATGTCACTGTTAAGCTCCTTGAAGAAATATATAAGGTTTAAATAGCTTTTGACATTCCCAGAGAAATTCAACATAATAATTTTAAAAAATTCCGCATTCAAACGTATTCAGTAGTTCTCTAGTTTATAAGCGAATATCCGCCAATGATCACGTAGTTTTATGACAAAATCTTTAAAAACTCTATTTTATTTGATTTAATTCGTTTGATAATTAGTCTAGAACCTTCTTGGTAAAAATCTGGATGATATAAAAAAAACTGCATCGCAATCAACTGAGTGGTTTCAGGAATCCTAGGCAACAGACAAACATACCAACATTTTGTTTTATAATTAGTAGAGATTTTACAAGTTATATAATCTATACAATATGTTATATAAAATAATACGATGCGTGTATAATAAGTTATACAATATAATATTATAATATATTTTATATAGTATGCTTTAAATGGACTAATATATATTAAATCGCCCGCTTTCGTAAATTGCAACATAATTGTCACCTAAATGTTTGTAATATTCATAGAAATTTAAGTTTTAAACATTCATATCATATTAGAAGTAGAAAGAATTTTCTTAAAGTGTCACATATATTTATTTACCAACCTACATAAAAATATTTACGAAAATCGCTTTTAGGAATATGCTTATAGATGAAAAAGTATACATAAGAAATACGTAACTAAAATGGTGTCTTGTTTCTTATTGAAATTAATATACTAAATAAAAATAATTTATTTTCCTATGATTCTTAAAATTTGAACATATACGAACAAAATACTATAAATATACAAGCATCTAATAAGGACACAGTTTATTTATGATGACCGTATAAATATACAAGCATCTAATAAGGACACAGTTTATTTATGATGACCGTATAAATATTCACTAGAAAACTTGTATTTTCAAATAATATTTTAGTTGTAGACATAATTTAAATTCAATTAATTTTTAAATTATTGCTATACTTTCGCACTATCTGTTAAGTATTCATTATACAAAAAATAATTATTATTACTATAGTTTTGTAGTTCAAATATGTTATTTGAGTTTTGAGATTGTTATAAACCTTTTAATTTTAAAAAAAATCCGGAATTCCACAGAAAATTTCAAATAATATTTTTTAACGACAAATTATATCAATGCCATATTTCATACACTTTCCATGATCAGTTTTAGCAATAAGGAATGTCTGAGATAAAACATATATGACGGTCAAACGTGGGTCATGATAATCTTCGAATTATCTTGTAGTTCCATGATGTAGCATTTGCTCAGGAAATCTGCAAGAAAAAAATAGAAAGAGATTATATTTTTTCCCACAATTGATACAACCTTAAAATATTGTGTTTTACATATTAACTCTAATTTGATGTTACTACATTTAAATTATAATTTTTAGTTTTAAATTCATATTAAGAGGTTTTATAGGTATTTTGTAATCAAATTAATTAGTTTGAATGTATAATATATATATATATATATAGTTATATATTAAAGATTTTAGAAATGTTTCTGCACTTTTTAATTAGTTAAAACACACATTCAAGATATTGTAAATTCCTGTATACATATTAATTAGCCTTAGTGCACTTAAATAAAGGAAAAGTAACACAATTCAAAAGGAATTACACAAGAGTAATATTATTTCATTAGTATTAAGAAGTAGATAAAATCAATTAACAGTTTTAGATAGCGCTACCTATGTGCCATTTGAATACTAGTTTAGGCTGCCACCTAGTATCTAAGTACTCAACTAACAAGCGTTAGTGGACGAGATATCAAAGTTTGTGCTGCTACCTAGTAGCATTAAGATGAACTCTAAGAAAATAAAATTAAGAGCTTAAAACAACGGAATAGGAACAAACCGTTCTAAAAAATTATAGAACACAAAGGCAAGAGAAAAATGATATAAAAATAGAAATACTAACAACAACAAAAGTTCATTCTGAGAAGCAATTCTTTTTTCGTTCTGTGTTTTATATCATCAACATTTCCACAAGATTATAAGGGCAATTATTAAATAATATTGTCTTCAAGAACAAGAGCTGGGAAGTTTTGTTGAAAATAGTTTTGTTCCCCCTTTGAAATTATTTCACTTACCATAACAAACAGAAAAAATGAGTCTATTCGTATATTTATTGAGTGTTTGAGAGCTATCTCAAGATGACAAATATATTCCTTGAACATAAAGAATATCTCCCCTCCATAAAGGGAAGGTGTTTTCTTTGACACTTCCCAAAAAATTTGTTTTCGTCTGCTTTATATTCTTAGTTTGTAGGGAAAAAAATTTAACAAAAAATAAATTATCCTATCTTCTTGAAGATTAATGGTTATGTTATGAAAATGGTTGAATCAGCTTTCTATAGGGTGTGTCGGGGTGGATAGGGGAAGAAAGATTGAGATAATCTTAGGACAAAATTAAACTTAAAATTATATACTCGTGATTTCTATAAATTGTAAGAAAATTTGAACCTAAGTTATTTATTTAGTGAATCAAATATAATATGTTAAAAATGACCAATTAATAATTATGTCAATCGAACAACAGACAATAAACTGAACATTTCAATGCACTGACCAATGAGAAAATCGTAACAATATCCTATTACGATTCACTTGTTATTCAGGTTTGTGTATTTTATTTAAAACTGAATTAAGATGATGTTGTTTCATTGTGGGCTAGATATAGAATTTATCTATATGTGCTTAAAAAAGGATTTTTGAATAAGTAAGGTAATATTCTTTAAAATATAATTATTGATTAGTAATTTTAAATGTTCAATATGTGCATGATTAAGTGGAATTTTATTTTCTTGAAACAAAAATATTATGAATGAATAAAATAGGCTTATATCATTGTCCTAACGCATATTAATTTTTTCTTTATTTTAATACTAAATAAATCTTGTAAAAATATTATTCTAAGTATGACTTAGACTAGAACATTCTTGTTTAGAAAATTATCTCCCACAAGACTGGGTAGTAAAATAACAAACCAAAACATCTGGTGATATTTTTTATGTAGCACATTATTTTATTAATAATAATTAACGTTGGATTATAATCTAAGTACCCAAATTAAAGATACAAAATAAACATAGCAAAAATAATACCATAAAAAAACTGTGTTTTAAAATAAGGCCTTTTTATCACAATAATAAGGAAACATTAAATAATAAAATATTCAACAAGTTTATTTAAAATACCAAAATTCTTACCATATAGCTTTATGCTTTGATCATAGATTCAAAAAAATTTCTCCGGCTATGTTTTTTAGGATAACACTATTTATTTTGGACAGTTTAGTTAGTTTTATTTATGTGAGCTCTTATGAAATGGCTTTTTTATTGTATCAATATACCGGGTAATATGTTTTATATTAATAAGCAAGCCAGTAAATATTTTATTGACATATTTATTAAGTTTAACATTTAAGAAAAATCAATTACAGTATTTATAAATTCATATTATGTAATCAACACTTTATTCATACGTTTAACATGTAGTAAATAATCTATTGGAAACTTAATTTATAAACTATACACAATTTTTACAGTACTTTTAAACTATTCTTCTTTACACTGTTGGTAAAAAACTAGATATTTCCAACTTCGAATGCCATAAATAATTAAATTACTTAAACATAATTATATAAATTGATTCTTTTCCTAAAAACACGTAAAATTTGTATATGATATTTACAGCAATCACAGCAGAGATAAAGGCCAGAGCACTTTGTTAAATCAACAAACAATTTCTGAATTTTAACATTCAAGGGAACGAAACACTGCTTAGTAATAATATGTATTTCAATATTAATAATATTCTTTACTGTAAACTTAACATGGATAGGCCTGATTGGAAGCATTTATTTTAGAAGCGTAGCTTTATCTATCCACCTAATAGAGTTGTCCTAAAACATATTTTATAAAAAATTGTATCAGGCGTAGTAATTTTCTGAACACTTATGAGAACACATTTTTAATTAGATTATTTCTCTACTCAATTTTATAATAACTACGAACCATTCATTTTAAATTTAAACAGGGAGTTTAAAAAACAATGAGAACGTGGTGCTTAAAAACAAGTTTTCCTTAACAACTATGCCAGATTGTCAGCGAATTCACACGTGAATAATTTTGGGCTGGATACGTTGATGGTCTTATTATAAATGCCATCTCTATCCAGATTGGAGGGGTAGCTTAGGTAATCCCTCAAGTCAAAACAAGATTTTGGCCTGCGGGGATTGATCGCCTTGGGGAAATAACACTTGATTTGGTAAGACTGTAGGTCTGGTGACGCGGGTGACTGGCGTATGACCCTAGACTCTGAATCCTCAAGCTCAGCCTCGTAACAAACCAAGACTCGATCGTTAAACAAGATCGGTTCCTTCTGGTGAAAGCCCTCGACGTCGCAAGTCGGCCTTGGTGGATGCCCAGCGCCCTCCGATTTCCGTTTCTTATGCCTTTTCGATAAAAGATCATTGTTGCAATTCTCGAGGTCCTTCAAGTGGAAGCCGACCTGTGATTCTCCGTCGCGTCTCTTAGAAGTCCTGTCGTGAAGTGAGTTCTCATCTCTTGAGTCGTCTGTTGATTCAACACCAGGGTAGTTTAAACCATTGTCCCTATTTCCCAAGATAGCGCTGTTCCGCTCTTTGTTATTTAAGTTATTACAACTAGTTTTCTCCTCTAAAGATAGATCAACGTCGTCCATCAACAAGGCATAGCCACGGGTATCGACGTGACCGACCACGCTGGAGATCCTCTCGGACAGCTCCTCAGGTAAGATATCCACCCGTGAACCGTTGGGGTCTACGCTTACCACACCCTTACTGGGCTCAATGCTCCACTTCTTTTCAAACTCCTCGTTTATGATGTCCATTCTTCTTTCATCTGGCGTCAGTTCCCTCTCCAGGCTCGTCACGCAAGGCATCGTGCAAGACCTCGTCATGGCCGGGGAGCTCCTCCCGTTAAAGAGATTGTGGTTTGAAAGTGACGCGTCGTCGGACCGGGGGACGACGATCGTCTCCTTGTCGATATTGGAACAGGACGTTGTATGCAAAGGGTCCTTGCCATTTTTGACCAACTTGTACTTCAACTGTCTCCTTCTTTTGAGTGACGATTGGATTCTCAAACTCTGCTCTTGAAATATCTCGATGTCCTCTATCTTGGGGAGGTTTATCGGCTTGGGATCCGACGACGGATCGTTGGTTTTCGGACCCTCAGTTACGTATCTGGAGCCGGATAATGGGACGTCCACGTGGGTGTCGACCGATTCAAAACTTGCTGCTTCCGATACATTCAGTCTCGGATATGGCAGGAGGGTGAAGTTGTCCTCGCAGGTCACCCCCAGACTAGTATCGTGGCTCAGAGAGGAGGACGGGGAGGGGGTGGAGAACCGGAATATCTTCCTGTCCGGAAGGTTGTCCTTCCTGATCATATCTTTCAAAATCGATGGTTTGGGGTGTTTGCAGATGACACCGAGGTAAGACTCGTTCAGGAGGATCCTCGACTTGCGCTGACCATGACGCGGGTTCCTGAGGGCGGCCTCGAGGCTGACGTACACCTCCGAGGAGGAGGCCGTTGTGGTAGACGTCTCCATGGTCAGGAGGCTCGAGTTGGAGGCGGGGCGGCGGAAAGACACGACGACTGGCCTCCTGGACTCGTGGAGGCGGGCCATGTCCGCCTCCAGGTAACGGAGGCACTTGCCGCCGCCTCCTCCTCCACTGCTGCTCCGTTGGCTTGCGTTGCTGTTGTTGCTATGGCAACAGGTAGAACTGTTGTTGCTGTGACGGGAGGACCTTGCGGAGAGAACCGAGTAGCACTTCCACCTACCTCCGCGCCCGCGCCTTCTGCCTAGGTACCGCGCCAAGGTGTCCTGAAACAAGCACGTGACGTCATATTAAACATACACGTGTCGTAGCCATGTCCTGAAACATACAAGTGTCTTGAGAATGTCCTGAAACATACACGTGACGTCATAATAAACATACACGTGTCGTAGCCATGTCCTGAAACATACACGTGTCTTGAGAATGTCCTGAAACATACACGTGGCGTCATAATAAACATACACGTGTCGTAGCCATGTCCTGAAACATACACGTGTCTTGAGAATGTCCTGAAACATACACGTGACGTCATAATAAACATACACGTGTCGTAGCCATGTCCTGAAACATACACGTGTCTTGATAATGTTCTGAAACATACACGTGTCTTGATAATGATCTGAAACATACACGTGGCGTCATAATAAACATACACGTGTCGTAGCCATGTCCTGAAACATACAAGTGTCTTGAGAATGTCCTGAAACATACACGTGACGTCATAATAAACATACACGTTTCTTGATAATGCTCATAATGGCGTCACAATGTCCTGAAACAAAAACGTGTCGTGATAATATCCTGAAATATACACGTGACGTCATCATGTCCTGGAACATACACGTGACGTCATCATGTCCTGGAACATACACGTAATATCATCATTGTATGAAATATTCACATGATGTTATAATAAACACACAAGTGATGTTAACATATTTTGAAACCTTCACGTAACACAATAATGTTTTAAATTATAATAAATAAAAAATGGCCAAATAATCAAAGTGAAATAACACAGGTATTTATATTTTATTCCCATACTCTAATATTTACCCTTTAAGTTTATATACAATTCATTCATTTTATGTAAGCCTCCAATAAAATCTTGTTGATCATTTAAGATTTATATTGGCGTTTTATCTTACTAAACCAAACTTGCAAAGGTTTTTGTAATTTTTTATAGAGAGCCTGTTCCTCACCACGAGCTAATTTCAAAAAGTTTATACCAACTCTAGCTTTATAAAGTCCGCAACTTTTAACAAGGTTAAGCTATGAGATTGCATTGTCATTAGAGGCGGGGGGATTTAAAAATAACATGAAGAATACTAAGAACATGATTTAATAATCCACAAGAATATAACATGAATAATTTAAAAAAAATAATACGTAGGATCGATAGTTGATTCATTTTTAATTGGACTAATACAGTAGTTTAAATTACGCTTCTTATGTAAATAAAGAGGTGGAAGAGTAGAATTGTTAGACCTAGAGTTCTACTTCAATGTCCTCATGGTCTAAGGCATCTCGCAATATTATTATTATTAGCACCACGTCTTACTACCCGTTCGGGTTGTACGTACTTACGCTAATGTGTTATGGCAGGGTGATTGTGAGATGAAATGGAGGACCTACAGTTTAACGTGGGATCCGAACCACGGTGGAAGCCTGGCATTCCTCACATTCACAAGTTGTGATTAATACACGTCTTGTCAGAGGTGAAGGAAGGGTTTGGATATCAGATAAATCTGTGCCTGGACCAAGGATTGAACCTCAGACCCCCAGCACAGAATCCTGACACCTTACCCCTAGACCACCAGGTCATCACCGCTTGTAATAGATTAGACTGCTGGTGACGGAGAGTCCAGGGTTCAGATACTAGTAATCAGGCTGTTTTTAAAATAACTATTTCCCAATATACTTCCACGCAAATACGGGTACATTTTCTCTGAATTCAACCATCTTCATCCCTATAACATTAAAATAAGGCGGATACAAATGAAAGTTAAGAGTTTTTCCCAAACGCAATAATCGAAAGACTTAGTATCTAGTTCTTGGGGATTTTTCTTATCACCATGCCTTACTACCCGTTCGGGTTGTACGCTAATTTACTAATTACGCTAATAGTTCTAGGGATGAGGAAGGCTATATTTAGAGGAAGTGTACCAGAAATTACGTGGAGGGAGAATGGAAAACCATTTTTAAAAACCACCCTCAGTACACCCGGCCGAGATTCGAACCTCGATCACCCCGTCATCAGCAGTCTAGTCTACCGCGAGAGTAGCACGTTAGGCCATGTTTCCACTGAAGAGGGTCTCGGGGATGCTTGAGTAAAAATGTCAACGATCGAGCTCTCTATTCAGCAGTTGATAGCCATTGCTGACACTGGCGCGGTGTCGATCAAAGGAACTGCACCCACCTTGAAGGCCTCTCTGAACTTGTTGGACATGATGTGGTACAGGACGGGGTTCACGGTGGTCGACAGGTAGTACAGGATTCCCGACGTGTAAGTCAGGATGCTGTAGACGATGATCATGACGGGGCTGGGCCGACGCTCGGCGTCGCCACCGCCATACACCGCCAGCAGCCTCTGAGCGTGGAAAGGCGCCCAGCAGATGAAGAACGTCACAACCACCGCCACTGCAAGAGAACAGAACAGTTAAGTTCATGGCGTCGCTATGACGGCGTTGGGACGACGCCAGTCGTCCCCGTACGCTGTTACCAGTATCATGATTGGTAATGGCGTCGAGCTTGTTAAAAAATGTCACAACATGCTTTGGTGGTCGCATGATCTAAGGCTAACTCTCGTGTTGGGCTAGACTGTCGATGAGAGGGAGATCGGTGTTCGGACCCCGGTTGGAGGTACTGACATTTTGTTTCCGTTTTCCCTCCACGCGAATGTCGGTACATGTCCTCTAAATTCAACCTTTCTGATCCCTATCTCAATAACTTAGTTAGAAGGCTACACCTACGTATAACCTCAAGAGGTAGTAAGATGCGCTGACAAAAAAAAAGTCATGACGCCAACCTTACCCAGATTTGAATAATATAGATCCGTGAATACTCTTCACTACTAGTGTTGGAAAAAGATGTATATAGGCACTCTGAGTGCTGAGGGTACTCTGTTTGGGTGGCGAGACAGGTATACATATTAATTGAGACGTACAACTGTTTTACAATTAATAATAAAAAGGTAAAACGTTAACGTTAACCGTTAAATAAAAATATTATGTCGTTACGACCTACATCCCGTGGGCTTGATCTGTCAGGATAGCTTGCGGGAGGGGTAAGTTTGCAGACAAGGTAATTGTGTGGGTTCGAAATAATACGTAGGGCTATGAGTTTTGGTTTAATAGAAGTTACTTAAAGATAATATAAAATGTGATGTTAAATTAAATATAAAATAAATATAGAAACTGGACGCTCACGCTCGTGGGAACTAAAAATAATGAAATGACTGACTGACATGGCTCGTGACCCCTACAGAACTCGATCTCAGGACCCCAAGGCTAGACGGATGCCCTCTAAGTACAAGTACTACTGATGACCTGAAGATGTATGGTCCAACGCCGGGCAGCTGAACTGCCTGCGATGTCGATGGAAATGTGACAGCCCCGATGTCAAATAATAAAAGGCTTTTATTTCCCGCTATGACCCCTTTCCTGGCCAACTAGAACACACATTGTTATGAGTAGTCAGCATTCTCCTTTAACGTTTCTAGTCCCGTTACTTCATATACGCTAAGCCAGCAATTTTTAGCACGTGCGTCCACACAAGTTGTGTAAATCAAAACAAAACCTCCAAACATCTTTCAGCGGTTATGACAATATTATCTTAAAGGTTATTCCTGTTAAAATTTGACTGAATCGCAAGAAGGTGTTAAAATAAATGGTACGGCGCACCGCACAGAATTTCTCTCTCTTTCTATAAATTCGTAAGATTTCTTAACGGAATAATGTACATTGTATCATCACCACTCCACATAAGAACACGCATAAAATAATATACAATGATATATAATCAATGAGAAAAGAGGTGCATCTTTGTCCACTTAAGAGCATTTCAAACAGCTGAAGATTTGAGTTATTAGTTTATAAATGTAGTCAAATATTTTGAGACTGAGATACTTCCTTTACCACATCATTTCCCTCTATACCGACAGTTTCGTTCACGTTATCCCGTTTATTCGTGTTTGACGGTGCGATTTAACATCGTGGCTGTGTCTGAATGGTCTGTTTAGGGGCACTCGGAGGTCTGATGTAATTTAAAACTGGGTGACCTGGTGGTCTAGGGGTAAGGTGTCGGACCTCTGAGCTGGCGACCGGGGTTCAATCCTCGGTCCCGGCACAGATTTATCTGATTACCAAACCCTTCCTTCACCTCTGACAAGATGTGTATTAATCACAACTTGTGAATGTGAGGAATGCCAGGCCTCCACCGTGGTTCGGATTCCACGTTAAACTGTAGGTCCTCCATTTCATCTCACAATCACCCTACCATTACACATTAGCGTAAGTGCGTATAACCCGAACGGGTAGTAAGACGCGGTGCTAATAATAATAATAATAATAATTTAAAACTGCATTTGACCTCAATTTAAAAGGATGTAATTCTGGTATCTCTTAAAAGCTTAATGGTGCACCATAATATACAGTACACATAACTAAAGGACGTGAAATATTGGACCTTTATCGTGCATTTAAATTTAACAGTGTACTTTATTTGTATTTTAATCAAGTTGACTTGTTAAATATTGGAAGTAAATAAAGTTATGTTTTATTCAAATTTTTAAAGCGTGAAGTGAACTAAATATTCACTAAAAGTTGATCAAGTACTCTCATATAATATTTAAGTGTAATCAAGATAATTTTAATCGGATATAATTGGTAATATTTCTTTTGTAGAACCGATTCTTACTACCCATTCGGATTATACTTGTATGCACTAATTAGGTTAAAGGTTTTAGGTATTAAGAAGGTTATATTTATAGGAAATATAGCCACATTTGCATGGAGGGATAGTGGAGAACCATTTTGGAAAGAATCACTCTCAGTGCACCGGACTGGGTTTCTAACCCCGATCTCCCCATCTTCGGCATTCTAGTATTACATAAGAGTAGCTCGTTAGAACACGCGGCCACCAAAGTTAGTGGGTAATTGATTGAATACATGTTTTTGTAAGCGACATTACTTTAGAGTAAAGTGGTTCTTCACAGATCTAACCTTAGAGGAAATGGAAATGGGAGGGAGGGGGGGGGGGGCTCGTAGGTTTGTTTACTTTTCCATCTATCAGCTAAGCTGACATGTGGTAAACAGATTTATCTATTCTTAGTAAACTCTGTATAAATTCTCACAGAAAATATAATAGCAAACTTTTATCCAACCATATTATATTATGTTCTCGAGCCTAGTTTATTTTACTTGGAGGTAGAATACCTAGTATGATACAAAAACGTTCTCTGAGCCTCAAAGAGAGGTCAGAGCTTCAAGGTCGTATACATCTAACAATGAACAACCCTTTTATTAAAAGCTTTAGTCTCTGGTCTCGTTAAATCTTCACGTTGTACCGATAAAGGATAGGTAAGACAGATTCATTTGTTAGATACATTGATATGTATATATCATCATCATGACTAAATAGTTGATATCATTTTAAAGTTGCAATTTTTATATAAATTTATGCATAGCAAATATAACATATATAACACATATAACATACATAACATATAAAATATACATAACATATAAAACATACATAACATATATAACATAATAACATATATAGCATACATACCATACATACATACCTACATACATACCTACATACTTACATACCTACCTACCTACCGACATACATACATACATACCTACATACGTACATTCATATATACCTACATACATACATACATACATACATACATACATACGTACATACATATATACCTACATACATACCTACATACCTACATACATACCTACTTACCTACATACCTACATACCTACTTACCACCTACATACATACATACATACATACATACATACATACATACATACATACATACATACATACATACATACGTACATACATATATACATACCTACATACCTACCTACCTACCTACCTACATACATACATACATACATACATACGTACATACATATATACATACATACATACATACATACGTACATACATATATACATACATACATACGTACATACATACCTACCTACCTACCTACCTACCTACCTACCTACATACATACATACATACATACATACATACATACATACATACATACATACATACATACATACATACATACATACATACATACGTACATACATACCTACATACCTACATACCTACATACCTACCTACCTACCTACCTACCTACCTACCTACCTACCTACATACATACATACATACATACATACATACATACATACATACATACATACATACCTACATACCTACATACCTACATACCTACCTACCTACCTACCTACCTACCTACCTACCTACCTACATACATACATACATACATACATACATACATACATACATACATACATACATACATACATACATACATACATACATACATACATACATACATACATACATACATACATACATACATACATACATACATACATACATACATACATACATACATACATACATACATACATACATACATACATACATACATACATACCTAATCACGTCATTCTCTCATGGGGTAGGCAAGAAACTGTGCATATAGCTCTGTACTTAATCCATCCTCGCTAACTTTCTCCACACCTCCCTATCCTTGAATAATCCCTTCACTTCACCAACATCCACACACCGAGTCATACATGCACTTTTATTCTTAAAGATCTTAATCTCTCTTATTTACACTTTTGTCTATAACATGCAACCATGTCTTACATGGCCTACTTCTTCCTTTTGATCCACACACTCTACCTTCATACATTTGCTTCATCACTCGCTCCACACTGTAACGGTTCCCGTCACACGGACTTCTAATCCGATATTTAGCTTGGCCCGCTAAATTTAATATTGGTATCTGGTGGAGGCATGCACTCCGGGGTTTCGGATACTTCCTGCGATACGTGGAAGTTACAGGTACCTACTCCCGCCACGTGGCGCGGCAGTTCATCCAACGGCGCTATGAACTATCCGTGGGCTAAGTGTGAACTTGCTCGGTGAACTGGTGGAGGAGATTGCGGACAGTTGGAGTGAGTGTTCCGCGAGACGGACTCGAGTGTGTAAGTGGGTTGTACGCGAAAGCCTGGCCGGTGTTGACCCTCTGTCTCCGAGCAAGAGGATTTGGAGTGAAGTTTTACGGCAGGGGTAAGGTAGACCTAATATTACTATTTAATCTTTACTATTTGAACGATCTATTTCAAATTTCTGAGTGGTCTTAGTTTAGTAATGTTTACATAGTTGTACCCGTTCTATTGGGATATTAGTGAAATAATGGGCCGGTCGGGAAGGAGGAAAACTACTTGGCGTGAGGCTGGGTAATATTATAAAAACTCTTCTTTGGTGATTAAGTTAAGGGATAATTATGTTTACGACCTTCTTTCTACACAGTATTAGGTTACTAATTGGTGTCTCTAATGAACAGCTAAGGGGGGTAATGTGTTGGGGAAACAATTTATGTGTGGTCAAATAGAATTAGATTGATCATTTATTTTTTTTATTTAAGGGCACTACCGGTATGATAATACCTAATGAGCCCAGCATTTTATGTACATATTGTTGTTTCAGCGAGGGATTATAGTTAGGTAATTGATATATTTATGTTTAATACTTAAGCTGATTATTGTGTACTCTTATTACCGGACAGACAGTTGGGGGCTTAGAAGGATAGTGGTATTTATACCTTCTGAGGTATGGTTTAATGGTATGTGATCTTTGTAAAGGGAGGTTATAATTTTTTTGTGTTGGTGGGATCCAGGCTATATATATATATGGGGTTTGTAGGGTTGGGGTTCGGCGTCAGGGGCCGGGAGTTTGGTCCCCGGACGGTGTACGTTCAACCACGGACCACCTCAGCGGTACGCCTCACTGGTTGCATATCCAGGGCTAGGGACCGAAGGCGCGACCGGGTGGCCGACCAACTGGACACCACGGAGGATTCCCCGTGGAGCGTATGGTTACGCGCAGAGACCGCTAAGTGCAATAATTGTGTTGGGTTTTTTTTCTCGCAAAGACGATGGTATTTGAAGATGGACTTGAGAGGACACTCTTTTTGGAAGTGACTGTACCTAGTGTAGAGTAGCATTATAATTAGTTGAGATGTACCCTTTAATTAATTTTTTTTTTTTCGCGGTGGCCACTCGCAACTCTGAATGTTCATATTTCCTTAAGTAAGAGTAAGATCAATAAATTGTTTTCCCGGGATAAGTTGGTAAAAGAATTGACTGGTTATTTTGAACTAACCTATTAATGATTCATCTCATATTTCCCCTATGTGAATAATTATATGCTTCACCCCATTTCATTTCATGATTAGACTTGATTATATTGTGTATTGAAACTAGACGAAGGCTTAACCACACCTTTAAGGTGAAAGGGTAATTTATATGGAAATAAGGAATGTTTGTTGGGCCTGACTCTTTGTGCCCGCCCTTCGGGCGTATTGAACACTATTTTTGTGGTCCTAATCTTTCTATTGATTACTCCAACTGTATTTCAGGGGCCCATTCATAGTAGCATAAGATTAGCCAACCTTGACATAGGAAAAAAAAAGTTTATCTTTCATAATTTTTTTTTCATAATACTACAGATATAATTTGATTTACAATAAGGTTATTGATTGCTAATTTCTTAGATGTTAAACAACTTTGTAAGTAAACCCCGGAAGCCTAGGGGCTTAATGGGGAGCCTCGTTGCCTAACAAGCAGTTGATCCCTGACCGAGGGGTCCCTTATTTATCCGGGTCTACCTTACGAGGGGGAGGGTTGATTTTAATATCTACATCTGGCGACTGAACGACTTTCCTCGTTAATGTTCAGTCTCGCTATCGCCAACGAGGTGGCGCCCAAACATCAACACTCTCCGGGACTGACCCTGACTTTAAGGGACCAGTCAGTGCCCACAGCTCTAGGACCACGCCCTTCTCCACTGAGCGACGCGGGATGTCGTAACACTCATCCTCTCAACATTCCCAAACCCCCGTAAGACACTTCTTTCACAACTACCTATCTGATTCCCCTTCAACCTGCACTCCTTTAGCACCCAATCATTAGTGACTTTGTCGGTACGAGTTTTTACATTTATAAAATTTATATTTAATGAGGTAAATAAATATTGGAAATATAATAATACTACAGTATATATTGTCAATCCAGAAAATTAAGCCAACATATTTTAACTATTTAAAAAAAGTCCTTATATAGGATTTATTAGATTAACGATATTTATTTATCAATAAATATACAAGTTATTTATAGCTCTAAAAATAATTCAACCACAAGAAAATAAATTTAATCGAAAAGTAATCTCATATTTTAAAACCATATATATTCATATAAGGGATGAGTGGTCTAAGGCGCTAGACTCACATTTTATTAAATAAGACATCTCTAGATGAATAAATTGTGTTTTAGTCCTCACGTAAAAGGTAAGGTCACTTCTGACTTACACTAGGATTTATCACCTTCACTGACATTTTTAGTAAGAGTTGGTTCTTTCAGCCTAACTAATTATAAACTTCCAGTTCTTTCCCCTCCCCCCTCACCCTTTTAACGTCGTAAAAGCCAGGAGAGTACAACATCTGGATAGCATTCAACACGACCCAAATTTTCAACAAACTAGAGAGGGGAAAAAAAAAAAACACACACACACTCACACTTTAATCTCAATGCCAACACTTTGGGAGTTTTTTTTATTTTACTTTTCTTTCTACTTTAATCCTGTTACAAACATGTTTTCAAATTATAACAAATTTATTATCATTAGTAACACCACTCTGCAAAATATGTATGGTAAAAAAGTATTTATTTGCTTTCAAATTTAGAGACAAAAATATCACATGGGTTAAGATTTTATAAAAATTGTTAAAACCTTTCCTTTTTTTTCTTTTTAACACCGCGTCTTACTACCCGTTCGATTTATACAGCTTATGTACTTATTACGATAGTGGTTTTAGGGATTAGGAAAGTTTTATTTCGAGAAGGTGTATCCATATTTGCGTGGAGGGAGAGCGGAAAACTTAAAAAAAAAACCTCGATACATTTGAACACGATTCGAACCTCAATCTCCACGTCATCAGCAGTTTAATATACTGCGAGAGTAGCACCTTAGACCATGCGTCCACCGGAACGGGTGATAACAACTATTAAAGGTGACGAATTGACATATGAAAGTGTATCTGGTGACTTATCCAGCCCTTCTCATGAACTACTCAAGATACAAATGTTAAGAATAAACATTTCATATTAATTCCTTTTACTTACATGGGACGAGCACTTTCTAATCCCTCGAAACAAACTGAACTGCCTTAATCAGGGAGGTACAAGTTCTTTTCCCGACCGGGTGCTTTGGAGGTGGTTTAACACACAGACAATCATTCACTGTGGTTTTCCCATCCTCTTTCCATGCTAATGCGTGTGAACTTCCTCTAAACAACCTTCCTTATCCTTACGTTGTAGCTTTGGTGCCAGCCCGTACATGTGGGCGTGAGGTCTAAATGCCAAACCAGTCTAGTCTGGGTGGGTCGGGGTTTATAATCCCGGCTGCGAGGTTGTTATTTTTGTAAACGGTTTATCATTTTCCCTCCTAACAAATGTAGATACATTTCTTCTAAATTCTACCAAACTCATCCCTAACCATTAGTGTGATTAAAGGCGGAGTGTTTCAGATGTGTGAGATACAGCAGTTATTGTGGTAATTGTAATGATTGAACAACCTGGTGTTAAAAAGTACCAGAGAATATTGAAAATAAAAATAGTCTTAGTACTTGAAGTTACGAAGAGAGTTCTTTAGATAATGTAGCCAGTTCATAGTCACTGCTGGCACTCAAAAACTACGAACCAAACAAAAACATAAAGAAGAAAAAAAATGTTTTAAAAAAACTTTTTGAAGAGAATATATGATGAGGTAAACAATGAAAGGAGATTTAAGGAGCTATTGGTGAAGGTAGAGGAGAAAGGATAGGGAGGGGGATTTCATGATAAAAAGACTAGAAGTAAAAAAAAAGTGATAACATTATGCAGTTATCCGTATTAAGTCTGTCATTTATTCCAAGTTCAAGGTTCAAACATGAAGTTCACTTTAAACCTAGTCTGTTACGCACATAAAACTCCCCAATTGGAATGGATGGGGTTGGAAAGGGGGGCTAATACCGTGTCTGGGGGTTTAATGGGGGGGAAGGGAGGCAGTTGCTCCATGAGAAATGGAGGTAAGGGAGGTATGGAGTGGACAAAGTTTTAAATAAATACGAGCCACAGTCCTATTTTCATAATAAAAACCTTATCTGAAAGCTAGAAAATTTACTAGAGTTACCTTCACGTGTCCGTACATACATATCTGCAGACGTCACTTTTAATATATAATATCAATTGCTGTAAAATAACTTAATTTAAAGTGAAAATGTTATTGATATTGACAGCAGAAAAAAATTGTATTTTTTAAAAGGAACACTCTATGAAGATTGGACTGTAACTTCTTTTGAGAGATTTTGTCTCGAATAGAAATGACCTTAGAAACTCCCCCCAGTGAAGGGATTTTTTTTAAAACTTAGCTTGAGGGGACGTTTTAACTTCTACAAACTATTGAATAACTTTACTCAAAGGGGTTTTTATCTAGAAAAGAGTCGTGTGTTTATTTTTATCGCTGTTATTATTTGGTTTCTTGGTAGAAAATAAAATTCTGACATTTCGGAAACAATCGTCCGAATATAAGGATTTTGTCTTTCGTTAAGTTTGGTTCCATCGGTTCATATTTAAAGAACTGTTTTTTATTACTAGAAAATCTGTTTTCAGTTTTCTTATTTCTTAGTTAATCAAGGTTTTTTAAAAAACCAATCTTAAATACACATTTATAATGAAACAAATATAATTGACTTAGAACTAATTTCTAATTTTCCAAAGAGAAACCATTTATATATTTCATATCTTCCTAAGTTGTGGGTGTAATTATATGGTTAACTAACCATTAATTTTATTCCCATGCTTAAAATCTAGTACTAATCATATGCAGAAATATGAGTATTTTAAATAAAATAGATTGACAGGAATACTCGATTCATTTGCTAAGGACCGCATGAATAAAATCATTATAATTTATATCCAAAGTGTTTGCTAAGCTATGACCTAATTTAATTAAAATCAAATCAAATAAATAAATGCTACCCACAATTGTATCTCCAATTTGAAAACTCCTTTTATGTTAAAAAAAAGGGTCAAATACCAACTACCTATTTCTATGGTATTGGTACTGGGCCTAAAATTAAGACGTTGAATTAAGGCGTAACTGATAAATATTAAGAAACTATTTATTTTTGGCCTATTTTAATCACAAACATGACAGATTCTTCCAGACTTTGGACAACCCTAGCAAATTTATTTGTTAGCTATTGATTATTTGTAAATTAATAATATCCTGTGGGTGATATTTATGTATACAGGGGTGGAGGGAGAGTGCAAAGCATGAATAAACATTTATATGAATGCCAAATTACTTTTTTAAACTACCAAGCCTATTTGGGGTAAAAAAGTCTAAATGTCAATTTTGAAACATACAGTATATTGTCTAGATTAAAATCCATTGTTCCATTGTTATGGATACTGATTCAGCAATGGTATTTTATACCTTGTCATTAGCTTGCCCCTTAATTGACGCAGCCTAATCCCATCTATGATCACCCATCCTTTGTTTGTTACGATTGTGGTGTGAGTAATTACCTTACAATATCACAATAATCTGTATCGATGCAATTAACTTACTTCGTTGATTACAAAATAAAATATTTTTTTGTTTTGTAGTTTTATTTAACCGTGAGGAAAATTAGCCAACTATACTATCACATATTTTTTCAAATTATGCTTGAATTTAATAAAGACTAGCAATCTCGCACGGCGTTACTCGTGACCCAGTGTGGTATAATACTTATATATGCCCCCGCCCCCCACGCTGCCCGTGACCAACTGTGGTATAAGACTTCTATAGGTCATCACACACACACACACACAACACACACACACAACACACACACACACACACACACACACACACACACACACACACACACACACACACACACACACACACACACACACACACACACAAACACGTTCTTTTATTATTATGTATGAGGACATTACAAAAAAATTGCGTTTTCTGAACGAAGATGTGTAGTTAGAAACAGGTCTACGAACCAAATTAAACTATTACTTTAAAATACAAACAAATCAAAATCATCCAAGAACGGATATAATTATCTTGGAAATAACATTGACTTACAAACAATATAATTTATAATATTGTAAGCCCTATTATATGATTTTAAAGACGACAGCTTTAAAGGCCCCAGATAATTGATTATCATTTACCTATAACCATTAAAATGCATGATACGCCTTTCTTTAGAAATAAAAACGATAGCATATTAAAATGATAATGTATCCTATAAATTAATTTAGTAATTTATTACTCTTTTTGTTTTTTTAGGTACGTTTACTTATTCATCTTCTTGTATAACGAATAGCCATTTACCAGTAGTAAATAAGATCTTAGGATATTATACATTAGAAAAATAAATTTTTTCTCCGCGTTTTATTACTCGCTCTGGACAGAATTATCTAATTACTCTTTTGGGATAGTGAGGGTATAAGATACAAAAATGGTAACCGCACTTGCACAAAGGAAGGTATTAAAAAACCATTGTAAATCCTCAGCTACATATGAGCGATCAATTAAGATCGTGAGCTCTCAGATAAAGCATCCAACTTCGCCTGAGTAAAGCTTAATGCTGCCAAATGTACAGTGACAAAAGATGGTAACAAATGCACATATTTTTATGGAATAAAGAGCCAAGCTAATATTTTTCTTAATTACGGCTACAACCGCATCTAAATATCATAATTTAAAATTTTAAAATGACACCTAGGTAAGGGATGACTATTTAATAGGTCAACGTACTAAACCAAATGTTCCGGGTTAAACTCCTATGTCCAAGCGTCCATATTCAGCTTAAAGAATAACTGAACTTAACTTTAATAACCAGGTGACCTGGTGGTCTAGGGGTTAGGTGTCGGACCTCTGTGCTGGGGGTCCAGGTTTCAATCCTCGGTCCCAGCACAGATTTATCTGATTGCCCAAACCCTTCCTTCAACCTCTAACAAGACGTGTATTAATCACAACTTGTGAATGTGTGGAATGCCAGGTCTCCACCGTGGTTCGGATCCCACGTTAAACTGTAGGTCCTCCATTTCATCTCACAATCACCCTACCATTACACATTAGCGTAAGTTCGTATAACCCGAACGGGTAGTAAGACTCGGTGCTAATAATAATAATAATAATAATAATAATAATAATAATAATAATAATAATAATAATAATAATAATAATAATAATAATAATAATAACTCGTCTATCAAATACATCTCTCTATATTATATTATAAATGAGATAGTATTTTTTTTAATTTATATAAAAGACTACAATGGCTTTGACAATAATACCTACGTGACGGCAGACAGCTTTGAAGTCCTCGGGGAAATCACTAAAGTACGCGCTTAATTCTAACGCTTCTCTACCAGATTAACCAACTTTAGGCTTCTCCATTATCGTTCTCAACAAATTGGCATTTAAAGCGCCGCCTACTTGAAGGGAAATATCATCACACTTCGGTATTCCTTATGAGAACGGCAGTTCTAAATCTTCAAAATCTATTAAAACCATCCATCTTATAATGTTGCGTTGTGACTCTGATAATAAAGACTTTATTTTTTTGATGAAGGCTAAATAGAGAATTTATTTTGATCTCAGAGCTGAGAAATTTTCGCATGAAACGTCAATAAAAATTAAATAATTTTGTGTTTTCATTATATATTTTTTAAATGAATCCTATTTTAAATTACGTGAGATTTATGAGCGTCTACAAAACAATTCAGTACTTTAAGGCAACCGTCTGCTGGAATGGTAGAACGCAGACGTACATACAAAAATCCCACATTAATTTAAGAAGCAACTCTGTTATTTTAAAATATGTTTCCATACAAAATGTTGGAGAAGGATACCAACATATTCTTAGACCATTAAATATATGTTAAGTTTTATAATTTATTTTTAAAATACTATGCGAAGGTAAGTTTAGAGCGTTTTAATAGCCGTTTCACGCAAAATATCACAGTTTAAGGCTTGAGGCAAATGTTGAGAAATATAGAACTAATTAGCTTTGCATGGAAAAAGTTCATTTTTATTTTTTACTGATTTCAAAGCTTCATAACTGCGATTATTATTGTAAATTGTGATACTAAATTATTTCATGAAAGCGCCGTCTCTATGGTGGTAGAATAGTCGGGCAGAAATTAATTAGCGCCAGAAATCAAGTGGTTTTAAAATGTCCCTGTGTGTAGTTGTCTAGGAATAGGAGAACAAACAAGGAGGAGGAAAATAAAAATGGCAATAAAATTTGCTTTGTGAGCCTTCTCCCCTTATTAAATGGCGTAATTATAATCACAAAGATCCATTCTAAATTCCTACAACAGTTACCTTTCATTTCCCGGGAATTTAGCTCTTAATGATCAACAGAAATACGTGTTTTTTTGGACTTTTCAGGGTGGAAAATGTCAACTTTTAAATTATGTTTACAAGTTAATATATGTGTAGAGTTGTAAACAATAGTTTTTTTGTCCATTCAAATAAACAACAAACTAGTGTATCGCTAGAGGTTTTGTCAATATTTAAGCTAAGCTGATTACAATATCTCACCCACCTAGACAGCCTCCTTAAGGAACGTCAGCTACCAGAAGGCTACAAAAGAAGATAACAAAGTTATCACTTAATTAACAATAGGTAGAATTTAGATTAAAACGGCCGCAATATATTTTTCATTTTGTTGATTATTTTTTAATCTCATTTCGATTTAATTTAAAAAAATTGGTCACGTGGTTAAGTATTCAGAAAAGAAGACTACATAGCTGTGACCCCCATTTCAATACTAGATGGGGTAAAAAGTATATTTGCTATTTTATATGTTCTCGTTATTTTAATCAGGGATTAAATTCCTATCAACGGTGTATTTTATTATGTTAGTTAGTATTGTAAAACCTAGGTCAGTTTGTAAGAAATGTACTTATATAACCCTTAATTTATGTAGTGTAAGTTAATATAAAATCACAATACAAAATAATATTTTAAATATATAAAATATAACCATCGTTTTGAATTGATTAGATACGGCAGCTAGGAAAGTTCATCTTAGATTGGGGTTATTTTACGTGTATTTTCTAAACAGAAATAATAACAAGTTTTAGGGTCCATCTAGGATGGAACTAGTGTCCCTTATACTTTGTAGTCAACCTAGTAACTCACTACCCCTCTCGCACTAGACTAGCTTGTCAATGATGATATCAAGGTTCAAATCTCGGTCGGGTGTCCTGAGAGTGGATTTACAAACTGGTTTTCCACACTCCCTTCACGCAAATGCGAGTACTCTTCCTCTAAATATGACAGTCCAAATCCCTAAAACCATTGGCGTAGTTGGTGCGTAAGCGTATAATCCTAACGGGTAGTAAGACGTGGTGCAAACAAAATATCTAGATGCATATATCCTGAATGAATTTCTAAACTCGATGAAAAAAATGAATATAGAATATAAAGAGGACAGGGGTTCTGCCAGTGACCATACATTGACTCATTTTTTGCAATATGGATCAGGGCGGAAGGTTATTATGTTCTGCGCCGGTGACTGACGCCATAAACTACTTTCAACGCCCGACAATAAATTCAAACCGTCGAAATTTTTCATCGCGAACTCTAGCCGGACACATATTTCACTTTCTCAGAGAGAAAAAAAATTTTGACTCCCATTTAACCAAACGCGACAAAAGATTTTTTGTTTTGTTTTTTCATTAATTTATATTTCACACTTGTTTGAGCGAGAACCAATTTGGATGTGAATCTTCGATACAAAGCAAACTGGATCGGACATATCCTTTGGAGGAACTATCCTCCACACGATGACATAGAAGGAAAGATTGAGGGAAAGAGGAGTTTAGGAATGAGGAGGATTCAAATATTGGATGAATGAAGGAAAGAAAAAAAAATCTGAGAGATGAAGGAGGAGGCAGAGGACCGGGCGAATTCGCAGTCTAGGTTCACTGACAAAAGGAATTGTTATACCTATCGTAAGACAGAACACATAACTATATATTAGAAAATATATCTGTATTTGTCTTTTTTTTCTTGAAATAAATGTTATATTTTTCACGAGCCAGTGGGCTGCAAAAAATGTTACCACGGACCGTGGGTTTAAGACCCCTGATCCAGGGGCTTATGTACCACCCAACTCTTACAAAATTAAAAGTGTCTTGTGTGTGTGTTGGGGGGGGGAGGGGCCCTTACCGAGCATCTTGACGACGTGTTTGGCGGCCTTGGCCTGAGCGTTCCTCGCGAAGTTTTTCCGTCCGTCTTCTTCCTCTTCATGTGGTGGTTGTGGTGGTGGCGGTGGTGGGTGGTGGGTGGTGGCGTCCCCAGCAGTCTGGCTGGTTGCCATGGCCACCACGGGTCTGTTTTTGGGCGAAGAGGATGCCGCGTGAAGTCCCTTCTTGTGGTGAACCTGAGGAACAGCGACCTTTGTTTTCATTCATGACGACTTTCAAAATAAACCTAGCACTACGCTCGAACTTGGTTATTTGTTGTATTTTTAGAGAATTTAACCTAATATTTATAAAACGACTAACTATCTCAGCCACACGATTCATAAAACTAGCTTAATTTTAAAACGGACACAACATCCAGACCCCCAGTCGTTAATTCATCACTGTGAAAGGGGAAACCCACATTTCACCAATGATAAATTTTTTGGCCATTCCGGGAATTGAAGTCTGGACCGTTGGCTCAGTAGGCAGACACGCACGGTTCAAGAGGGTGTGCTCGATTACCACCAAGACCCATTTCTCTGAATTTTGTTGGTCTCCTCTCAGCGGTTTTAGAAACTACTAGAAGGGAAAAATATTAATAACTGACAAAGCTCTTATTTCCATTCCCCTCTACACCTCTCATCTACCAACTGACTTGAGTTTTCAATCTGTTGCTCACTTTGACCAGCCAACCTTAATTTTCAACCTGATGCTCCCTTTAAGCCTACATACCTGATTCTTCAACCTGATGTTCCGTTTGAGCCTAGATACCTGATTCTCCCTTAGAACCTACATACGATCCTTCAACCTGAAGTTCCGTTTGAGCCTACATACCTGGTTCTTCAACCTGATGCTCCCTTTAAGCCTACATACCTGGTTCTTCAACCTGATGTTCCGTTTGAGCCTAGATACCTGATTCTCCCTTAGAACCTACATACGATCCTTCAACCTGAAGTTCCGTTTGAGCCTACATACCTGGTTCTTCAACCTGACGCTGCCCTTGTCCCTCCGGGCCAAGATGCTGGACCGGTGAAGCTGCAGCCCAATGAGGACGTACAGGACAGTTATCAAGGTCATAGGTGCGAGGAAGAACACAAACGAGGAGATCTCGAAGGAGTGAGGGATGACGATACGTTTGACGGCGCAGACGGCGTGCTCCTCGTCCAGGATGGTGCCGTCAGGACGTCTCTCGTAGACCACGCCGAACTGGATGGCCTGGAAAAAATCACAGACTGGTGAAGAGTTCTGTTTTTTTTTTGTGTTCGCTGAGTCTTACTACCCGTCCGGTATATCCTCTACCAATATTTGAACGTTTCATTAAATATAGAATTTAATTACTTACTACCTGCTTCTGTGACCACATGGGCTAACGTGCTACTCTCGCAGTAGACTAGACTGACGATAACTGGGAGATCGAGATTTGAATCTCGGCTGGGTGTATTGAGGGTGGATTTTCCAAAATAGTTTTCCACTTTCCCTCCACGTCAATGTGATTACACTTCCACTATATATGATCTTCCTAACCCCTACAGCCATTGGTGTTAATTAATATATAAGTGTATAACCCGACCGGTTAGTAATATGCGTTGTCAACAATTTATTTAAATTTAAATAGATTTATGTTTGAAAGATTTCAGCTGATTCACACATGCCATCATTAAATAGATGGACCTTGATTCATTTAAGCAGATAGTAGCGCTAGTAGTGGAAGGTGGACATATTTCTGTGGTGATCTATGTCACCTTAAAACATACATGAGGTTAACAGTTTCTTTCAGATACGTTTATGCTGGGATCACGATCAACTGAACGTTAACTTAACGTAACATTCACTTAAAGTTAACTTAACGTATGTGTGATCACGATTCACGTAACTTAACGTAACAACTCGAGCCAAACATCTTCATTCTCGAGTATGATCTGTGATTTGTACTAGTTTTACAGTGATGATCTGTGAATGTTTACAGTTTTCAATCAATATAATAAATATCTATTTCAAAACTTTTTTGATAAATTTAGCTTTCCTATTTTAGTTTTATTATTTTGTTTAAATGTCTGATCACTAAAACTTAAGCTAAAGAGTAAACATTGGTCATAAAACCAACAAATGAGTTACTAAATATCCCTGTTGACGTCACTCACATAATGATTGGCTGGCTAGATCACGTGATACTCTAGAAGTAACGTACACTTAAAGTAAAAGACCTCCCAGAACATCTCTTACGTTAAGTTAACTGCAAGTCAACGTTAAGTTAACTGCAAGTCAACGTTAAGTTAACTGCAAGTCAACGTTAAGTTAACTGCAAGTCAACGTTAAGTTAACTGCAAGTCAACGTTAAGTTAACTGCAAGTCAACGTTAAGTTAACTGCATCATGATCGCCTCCATTTAAAAACACGACGAGGTCCTTTACGTTAAGTTACGTTAAGTTAACTTTAAGTTAACGTTAAGTTGATCGTAATCTCGGCATTAGTAAAGTGGCTGTGTCACACACATAAAGATGTTTTGTACAGTATTATGTTATATGATACTGGTTACACATGCTTACATAATATGTGGTTGATGAAGAATGCTAATTGGTTAAGTCACTTCTCACTTAAATTAAGTTTTGATCATTTTAATATCGATTTAATAACAATCATTTTAAGGTGTAAATGAAAGGAGACGCGAGAAAAGGTCAGTATTTTTGCAATTTTTATATCAAAGCGTTTTTTTATTTTTGGTCAAAATAAATGAAACGTTGCTCCGATAGAAACATTTAGTTTAATTTACTTCACGTGGTGATATCAACAGTTGTTGAATATCTGTCATGAGCTTCTTTGTATGTGACCAGGACTTAATCTTTTGATTAGAGATGGGATGCTTGAAACCTATATTCCTTAAATCCTGTGATATTGGAGAGATTATATTTTCATAAAAATATAAAAAAGTTTCTCAAACACAATGCGAGGACCTTAACCTGATATAATAATTTTAAGCAATTGTTAAAAGGAATTATATAGATTTTTTTGTTGTTGTTCAAAGAAAAACATTACAAAAAATGTACAAATTTATGAATAAGCCTACACTAGATTCGTGATTGTCCGGAAAGTGGTGGTATTCCGCCCCGGATAGGGTAAAAGCCAGATAATACTGAATACGAGTCTGGATAATTTCCGGTATGTGTTCTGCTATTTTATTTTACAGAACTTTTAACTTTGTTTTAATATAATTTGCCTATTTTCTGATTGCGATGTCAAACAGTAATACAGTAATTGTAGGAGGACATTAAAAATTAAACGAGAAGGAAATTTTTTAAATCTTTATTACATAGTACTTTATTTATTTTTGTAAATGGAACATCGGCTACAAAGCAGGAACAAGTAAAAAATAGATCGTCAAATGTATTACTTTATAAATTCAGCAAACTTTTTTTTATTTAAACAGACCAATAAAAGTTGTTTAAAAAATATGTAAAAAGTTTTGAAAAAAAAATCACTTACATTGGTTTTTAAAACAAGTTTAATTTTGTTTGCTTAATTTTTTTTAACACCGAGAACCGGGCCGGATAATCGAAGGCCGGATAGTAACGACTTTAGTAAATATTTAATTTACTAATAATGAGCTATCTTTGTTGTTTATGAGGTAATAGACATGATAGAGAAAGTAGCATTTGTAGCATTTGTATAAATTAAATTTCAAATGTTCACTTTAATTAAAATTGTACATTTAAAAAATCAAGGATTCGTATAGAGATTTGGGCTTCCAAAGGATATTTAAGATTTGGATTCAAGAAATATGGGGTTCATCCCGTCTCTACTTATGATATAAAAAGTTTATTTTTAACGTCCACCATACTCATAACAGATGTTGAAGAGCTGTTGATATCACCAAGTGTAGAAAACTAAGCTATCTGTATCTACTGGAGGAATATATATATATATATATAATTGTTGCCAAAAGCGTGCTTTATTATAAATACCGCAAAGATTTCGACCATAGATTGCGTTTCCATCCACCCCACCTGAATATCTCCAAGCGTTTATTACCTGAGGAACCGCCAGACACAGGGCCAGAACCCAGATCCCCACGATGAACTTGACGGCCCTCGACAACTTGGACACGGTGTGCGACTGGAACGGGTGGCAGATTGCCACGTAGCGCTCCACGGTGAACGCGGTGATCGTGAGGACTGTGGCGTTGGCGGACGTCTCGGCCGCGAAACCTTGGATCATGCAAAACGCCTCGCCGAACACGTAGGGGTATCTGGACATAAAACACACGGGATTAATCATGTGTGGCGCCTCATTACACTCGATGTCATCTCTGAGGAAAATGCTGTTCTTAGGGCCTTCTAAATGGGTATTCGCAATAAAATCTTGCTATAGAGGGGACCGTTAAATACAAGTACATTCCCTTGAAATAATGAGGCACAAATCTTCATTAAGGTGCATCGAGATCGAATCCCTGAAAGTTCACATTCAATGGGACAAGCTATGGCTACGAATGATGATGGAAGCAGGTATACTCTTCCTAAGGATTTATTTACTCTGAACATAATTATCTTGACACAATCATGATGACAAGGTATCAACTCTTACCTGGACCAATGGTAGTACATTTCCGGTGGAAGTCCAGACACCAGTAGCAACATATCGGACACAATCATGATGACAAGGTATCAACTCTTACCTGGACCAATGGTAGTACATCTCTGGAGGAAGTCCAGACACCAGTAGCAACATATCGGACACAATCATGATGACAAGGTATCAACTCTTACCTGGACCAATGGTAGTACATCTCTGGCGGAAGTCCAGACACCAGTAGCAACATATCGGACACAATCATGATGACAAGGTATCAACTCTTACCTGGACCAATGGTAGTACATCTCTGGCGGAAGTCCAGACACCAGTAGCAACATATCGGACACAATCATGATGACAAGGTATCAACTCTTACCTGGACCAATGGTAGTACATCTCTGGAGGAAGTCCAGACACCAGTAGCAACATATCGGACACAATCATGATGACAAGGTATCAACTCTTACCTGGACCAATGGTAGTACATCTCTGGCGGAAGTCCAGACACCAGTAGCAACATATCGGACACCGCCAGACTGAAGAGGTAGTAGTTGGTAGCCGTGTGCATGTGCTTGTTCCTGGCGATCACGATGCAGGTGCTCACGTTCCCGACGATCCCCAACAGGAAGATGAGGGCGTAGACGATCGTGATGGGCACCACCACGATCAGAGGATCCCTCTTGGGTCCCCAGTTGGACGCCTCTACGGTCTCAGGAGTGACGGACGGCGTCATATCGGTGCCGTTGAGGGCGGAGATGATCTGAGAGGTGGCGTTGCCGATCATGTCTGAGGAGGGGTCACTGTCCACACCGGAGACGACGCTGTCATAAAGGATATACATGTCTTCACTTTCTCGGTGAAATTATTTCAGGTGTGAAGAAGATTGAAGTCACCTCATTGGAGGGCTGAATTCCATCAAAACGTCTCTTTTTATTCTTTTGTCTTCCATTTTCTTACCTTACTTTTATTAAAGCTTTATCATGGCATTTTTTTTTCAAATCTTCGTAATGTTTTGCAGGTCAACAATCTTTAATTTATTTTTTTAAGGTAGTTTTTGTAACTTTTTTTTGTCATATAATATCCTATCTGAAATTCATTACTTGAGATAATATCTTTCTCCTGAAATGGAATAGCTTTCATTTTGCTGATCCTAAGACAAATCTTCACCATTGCCTGAAAAGAAAGATAAGTGAGTGTTATTCTATTTTTTAAACTTATTTCACGAGATATTTAATCACCTGTGTCCATAAATATATGATCGATACATTAAGAGTAAAGTTAAATGTGTTTTTACTTGAATGATACACATTTTAAACTTAACACGATTAAAGTAACTGATCCTTAATATCGGAAGGGGATCTTTTTGTTGGAAGATTTTTTTTTCTCTTAGCACCGAGTCTTACTACTCGTTTGGGTTATGCACTTATGTAATAATTACGCGAATTATTTTATTTTATAGATAAGGAAGGTTATATTGATTTTAAATGTACCTGCCTTCTAATCTAAGGGTATCGGGTTTGATTTCTAGCATGGCCGAATCATTTATTTTTAGTGAAATTCCTTCCATAGTGATTAATTAATGGCCAGGGTGCTGTATCCTTTATAGATATAATTAAATTGTGTGGGGATTAAATCAGTAAGCTCAGAAACTGGATGTTAAATACCACAAATATAATTAAATATATATAATACATATATAATTAAATAATATTACAAAGACGAAACATCAAAAACAAAAACAATTAAATTCAAAGCTGTGAAACTACTTTATTATTTGTTGAAATAATACCTTTCCTTATAGAAATATTCTACATTATAAACTACAGTAAAATACAACCTGGGGTATACTTTTTTAATGATTTCTTTCTCGCCCTTGTCAGAAATAGAAGCCAGGACCCTGAGTTCAGTAAGAAGACACGCTACCAACTGAAGTGAGGTATCGGAGCTTTGTTTGTTTTCATCGCCTCGTAAAACGTACCTATAAAAAGTTGCAAAATATGCGGAGGGTCTGAAGTATTGACCTTGACAAGAATAGAGAGCAGGGCCCACTCTCAGAGCTTTTAACAAATAAATAAATAAATATTAACAAGAAATGTTCCATGTGCTGCGGTAATTTCGACAGGAAATATTAAAATACATTAAAAAACAACGACATAAATTTTGGATGTTAACGTTAAAAGTTGAAAAAGCTCAGCTGGTTTGAGGTTTTTATTTTGGCGCCGGGTGGAGAAGACTCGCGTCTGTGAGCCGACCATAGCCGAACATTCCCGAACAAACGCCTGGGTAGGAAGAAATATATTCCTTCATCGAGACACTTCTATTAGCAATAAGTCACGGAGGATCGAGGGAAGGAGAGGTTCCTTCTAAAAGTTCTGAACGGTAGTCTTCGTGGCTCAGTGGTTTGGGGAGCAGTTAACGGGGAATTTATGTTTTTTTAATCATTTAAAAAAGTTTTGATTTGTTTGGTGGCTTAACTTAAGAGGTAACCACTGCCATGATCACGTGATTTAATATAATGTGAGAGGGAACGTTTGCTAAGGCCCACATATTTACGGTTTTTAGTAAATAAATAAATTATTTCTAGGGTAGATCAAATCAGTTTAAATTTATTAATATATTGATATCTACAGTTCTTTAATATTTATCATGGATGCTGTGGAATTTGAACAGAACATTTCCTCTTAATTTAAAAAGTTTATGTCAAATACCAAAATTTCCAGTGCCCATGAAAGCTAGCAAAGAACTGTTGATATTACCTTACCATGTGTAGAGAACTAAACCAAACGTATCTAATGGAGCATTTTTAAATTTATTTTGCACAAAAAATATTTCTATATAGAAAACTGTAAAAATACTGCCATTAATTGACACTCCCTCAGATCTCGGCTTAAGGTGGGTGGAAGAGGCGGTGAGAAAAAGGACGGTGTTTTTACAGTTTTTATATGTAATTATTTTTTGCTGAAAATCAAATATATTGCTCCAGTATAAACATAGAGTCTAATGTTCTTCACACGGTGATATCAACAGTTGTTGAATATCTGTCGAGGATGTTCAGGAATTTAATGACAACTTTTTGTCTTCCTTTAAAAAGTTTCTCATCTAGTGCCTCAATGCTCATGACAAATATTCAACAACTGTTGATATCACCATGTGAAGAAAATTAAACTCTTATGTTTATACTGAAGCAACATATGATTTATTACGGTAAAAAAAAGTGTTTTGTTAAAAAACTGCAAAAATACTGACCTTTTCACCACCTTATAATCCTACTCTCAATGCAGAATGGATTACTGGAAATGATTATGGATGTTATTTATAAATAATGTTCAACTCTTCTTCCAGGAAATTTTGAGTAAATTTCCTCTTAATTATACCTTCCCTCATTTAACTCTCTCTGTCTCTCTAGGTGACTGTACTTATGTTTACAATTCTCTCTCTTTGTCCTGCCCGCTTAGGTTGGGTAATCGTCATCATAAATCCGATACTGACACCATTTATTCTCCTCATCCTAATCCTGTGCACTAGCAGTTTTATCTCTGTTAAGATTCACCTTCCTTATCCTGCTACTCTGGGATATGTAGTTTATACTATCGATGGTCAGCCCCATCACTACTACAAGGAGAACAGCTGGACCCAAGATAAGTTCATATCTAATATTTTTAACACCACGTATTACTACCCAAACGTAAATATACGTACACCCGATCGAGATTCGAACCTCAATCTTCTCGCTATCGACAGTCTACTCTACTGTGAGAGTAGCGTCTTAGACCATGTGACCACCAAAGTGGGTAACCTTTATTATTAACTAGCAATCCCGCACGGCGTTGCCCGTGACCATCCAGTTATCTCTGAAACGTAAATCTAAAATAATTAAAAAACTAATTAAAAAATTTAAAAATCCGGCTTCGAGGTGCATTCACCTGTGTTAAAAAATTTCAGATCTCTGCGTGCAGTAGATTTGGCTGGGCATCGCACACACACAAACACACACATACAGACAAACACTTCATTTTATTATTATATAAGAAGATATCATTTTAATTTTCTTTTTTAAACATAAACCTTGAACTGTTTCAATGCCAACGAGGTTGACTGGCGGGATCAGGCCAGAGCCGGGAATCCTTGATTATAATGTTAGAATAATAATTGGGTGAAGTTGTTGTGGGTCAGAGTTCCATGTTTTAACAATTTGGTGTCACCCACTTCGGTGGCTTCATGGTCTACGGCGTCACGCCTCTTGTAATAGAATAGACTGACCATTACTGGGAAATCGGGGTTAGAGGGTGAACACTCCTAAAGGTTTTTTAACTTTATTCGAGCAAATGTGGGTACATTTATTTTAAATTCAACCTTATTCATCCCTGACATATTAGCGTAATTATTACATATGCGTATAACACGAACAGATAGTAAGTCTCTTGGGGAACGCTTACACCGTTATTTAAAATTCACATTTCTTTTTATTTGTCCTTAGATAGTGTAATCTACAGATAGATGCATCAGGTTAAAATAAAAACGAAGAGAGTCCATCAAACAAAGTGATCATAAAAACTGAGACTCATCATCTCCGATTACTCAAGTTAAGAACTACTTTCTTAAGAAATAACGAGATGGGTCCACTATCTGAGAAATCAAAATCATGAAAGCCGACTCTTTTATAGCTAGTAAAAAACTAATCCTTTTTTATCTCTCGCTTTCATTTTGATCCCTCTTTCTCTAAATGCTATAAAACATTTGAAGAACGTGCATCGCACGGAAAAAGTTAAAGCTAAACAGGAGCTCAGGATGGTAGATAACTTTTAAAATGTTTATAGTTCTTTGAACTTTATTTTTTCTCATGAGGTAATGTTATCTCTTTACAAACCACCTGATAAAATTTACATTAAATGCCATAAAACATTAGAGTAACCTTTAGATTCGAATTTTTTTTAACACACTGGGTTGATGAGAGAATTAATATAGGAGCTTAGGATGATAAGGACAGTTTGTATAAATTGCTTCAGCGTGAAAAATGGAATGAGATCACCAGAGTAACGAATCAAATACGGTAAACCATCTCATTAGCAACCCCAATATACTTAGAAACTAGAACAATATTATAATTATATTGAGTCCTGCACCCTACAACACGTGACCACTGATCTGAGTGGGTACAAAACATAGAAATTCAGAACATTATAAAATAAATATTTAGTAAAAATTATTATTTCGGACCCACCTCGGTGGCCGAATGGTCTAACGCGCTACTCTCGTAGTGAACTAGACTGCCGATGACATGGAGATCAAGGTTCAAATCTCAATTGGGTGTACGAGGGTAATTTTTCCAAAAAATAGTTTT
Organism: Timema podura; assembly: GCA_033556935.1. Classification (NCBI taxonomy): domain Eukaryota; kingdom Metazoa; phylum Arthropoda; class Insecta; order Phasmatodea; family Timematidae; genus Timema; species Timema podura. Next base: position 18,591,373 of record JAVRXN010000013.1, on the reverse strand, counting down.
ACACTCTCCTTCCACGAAAATGTGGGTACACTTCCAATAAATATAACCTTCCAAATCTCTAAAAACATCAGCGCAGTTAGTACATAAGCGTATAACTCGTACGGGCAGTAAGACGCGGTGCTAAACAAACAATAATTTCTGACTGTGGTTATAAAACAAAACACTTTGATCCCCGTACCACTGATATATCCAATGAGATATTCTTTGAACTGTTCAAAGTTGAGAGAATATTCCTGACACTCCATATCCATACGTGCGAACAACATTTAATTTATTCATCTAGTACATTGTGGAATATTTTTAATGAAAACCAACAGCTAGTAAATATATTAGACAAACAATCTTATTTAGATACGAAAGAACTTTGACATTTATAAGAGTTACTAAATTAATTGTAATATTTTTTTATGTAACGCCATTCGATATGTTACTGTCACTCTGTCACTTTTCATTTATTATATCAATATCTTCAAAATAATATTAATATATCAATCACAAATTATTTTTAGAAAATAAAACATATTTATACTGTTTTTTGCACTAAGTCTTACTACCTGATCAAGTTATATACTTATGTACTAATTACACTAATAGGTTAGGGATTAGAAAGGCTTAGTTTAGAGGAAATGTGCACGCATTTGCGTGGAGGGAGAGGGGAAAACCATTTAGGAAAAACTACCCTCAGTGCACCCAACCGGGATTGAACCCCTACTCCCCGTCTTCGAGAGTCTAGTCAAACACGAGCTTAGCGCGTTAGACCACTTGGCCACCGAGGCGGGTTTTAATACAGTTCAATTTTCATAAGGTCAAACTTATCTTAGGTCTAGAAAATTTACCAGAGCCACTTTCACGTGTTCATACGTCAACTAATGTGATCTGCAGATGTCAATTTTGATGTTTGGTTTGAATATCTATTTTATAATTTTAATAATGTTGTAAAATATTATCGTTGTTGACTTTTTATTAGATTCAGACTGTGCCAGAATCCTTATATAGCTCTATCCATAGTTCAGAATCACGTGACAGTTGGGGATATACGGAATCGTCAATGACTTGGGTAAGATGTTATTCTGTAAGGAAACTCAAAGCAAGAACAAATTGTAGATATTCCTAAGGAAAGCGAGTGAAAAGAAGTAGAAATTAAGCAAATATTTCGTGGAAAGATAATCTAACTCGATTCAAGCTCTTCTAAGAAACATCGAGCGTGAGATACCTCGTTATTATACTCACACACATCGCTGAAATAAAGTGTCTTCTTCTTAGCACAGCATCTTACTACCCATTCGGTCTATAAGCTTATGTACTAAATACGTTAAGGTGTTAGGGATAAATAAGGTTGAATTTAGAGGAAGTTACCCGCATTTTTTAAAAAATTTTTACCTTGACTATTTGACTTAGTTTCTAGCAATTTTAACTTGAGTCTTATTTTTCTACAAACGTTAATTGCTCAATTTTCTTGTATCCCTTTTAATTTTAATTTTAATATACGTACACCCAACCGAGATTCGAACCTTAATCGTATATACGTATATTTAATTTAATTTCAATTTATCTATTCTGGTGTTATTGACTCCTAGTACTATTTAAATCAAAGTTCTAATTTGTTTACACTGTTTTTATCACTCCCGGGTATTTTTAGTTTCCCCGGCACCCTCCGCACCTGTCATCCCCCATTCCCCCCACTGTTATCAGTGAGCACCGGTCACTCTCCAGCTATGGAGAGCGCACCCGCATTTGCGTGGAGGGAGAGTGGAAAACCATTTAGGAAAAACAGCCTCAGAACGCATGACAGGGATTCCAACTCCGATCTCCCAGTTAGTGGCAACCTAGTCTATTGCAAGAATGACGCCTTTAAACCGTGAGGCCACCGAAGCGGGCTTTAAATCAGTTAATTCTTTAATTATATGTTAGGCTAGATCGGGTTTTTGACAGGAGACACAAACGTAAATAATTTCTCATAAAGTTTATTGTTTTTGTGAACAAATTTTCAAAAATCATTTATCAGTAAACTGTCTCTTTAGTAGATTCTCCTAAGAAAAACACTTTATTTTGATAATATCATGAAGCACTCTTTTATGACATAAATTTTTAACAAAATTATTATAACAATTCTTTATGGTTCTTCAAAAATTAGTCTTAAGTTAATTATGTACTCTCAAATATTAATTTTTATAAAATGAGATACATTCTTATTGGTTGGATAAAATATTCACAGAATATCAATGTTTAACCTAATAGTTGTAACCACTTTTAATAGTTTTTGAGTATTCAATAATTATTTATCAGTAAACTAAAATTTAACTCTTTACTCTCCAAAACAAGTATACAATGCTATTTATAATAAAAAATTCTTACAATATATACATGTTTAGATCTATTTTCTAAAAATTTCAAATTTTCAAATAATTATTCATCAGTATCTTTAACTTTAGGATTAAAATCAAAATCACAATTCATCCACGACGTATGGCAATTTAAAATCTAAATAATATGTTTAAACGAAATCCATCCAAACAATTTCAACTCTAGCTAAGACCCACTTCGTTGGCCGCATGGTCTAAGGCGCTACTCTAGTAGTAGACTAGACCACATATGACGTAGAGATCGAGGTTCGAATCTATGTTGTGTGTACTGAGAGTGGTATTTCCAAGATTACCCTCCACGCAAATGCGAGTACATTTTCATCTAAATATAACCTTCCTATTCACTAAAGCCGTTAGTTTAATTAGTTTATTATTATTATTTAGCACCGCGTCTTAATAACCGTTCGGGTTATACGCTTAAATAATAATTACGCTGATGGATTAGGAATTGGAAAGGTTAATATAGAGAAAGTGAACCCGCATTTTCGTGGAGGGAGAGTGGAAAGCCATTTTAGGAACACCCCCCCCCCCCAGTTCACTCAACCGAGATTCGAACCTAGATCTCCCCGTCCTCGGAAGTCGAGCTCAACACGACTAGCGCGTTAGCCAACTACACCTTCCAGGCGAGTTTTAATTAGTTCATAAGCTTATAACTTGAACGGGTAGTAAGACGCGGTGCTAAAAAAAACTGTAGCTAAAATACAGACAGAACCAGACATACAGACATTGGGCCAAATAGAATTGTAAGAATAAATTTTTTGAGTTTAAAGCACATGAGACCCCAAGATACATAAAAGCTCTGAATTCAAACATTTTCACAAATATAAGGTGCTTTACCTTTATATAAGACATAGCCAATAGCTTTATAAAGCTAGCACTTTCATCTTTTCCTACATTCCTGGAAGGCGCTCAACTCACCCAGTGAATGAACAGGAAATGACCTTGGAAATATTCACACATCTGTGTAATCATATCCGACTCTTTGAAGTTCGCTCTCTTAAATTAGAATATCAACGTTCGTGTTTTACTTCTTCTAGACAGCTTACAATTTGTACGTAAGAGCATACCATTCCTAATTTATTTGATTGTAAGAAAACAACATATACCCTCTGTAATTTTAAAATATTACACCAAAGGCACGTACGCTTCGATACATAATTTACAGGAAGTTTGGTTTACGTGATCGACCAAGAATCTTTATTACCAGGGTTATATGTTTTATTTCGAAATTATTTGTAATATTTCCATCTAAGACAATCGGAAATTCAACTAATACAGATTTTTAAATATTAATATTAATAATTTTTTATATGAAAAAAAAGTTTGATAATGGCAACAATTTAAAACAAATTGAGTATTTTATACAATATATTTATTTATGAAGCTTCGTAAACGGTTAAAGCCAAAATGTTGAGTTTTAGCACACCCTCTTACAATTATATATTGTTAAGTAATTTATAAATAAAAATATTAAATTAGAAAATATTTAAAATTATGATATCTTATTTAATATTTCTTGATAACAACGTTTCTAAGAAAAAAATAATGATTTGGTTAGAATGATTTGGTTGGATTGATATTTGGAATAGTTCTTAAAAATTTCGTACATACAAATTTTAATCCAATACACTCTTTATATTACTACCAAAATGATGATAATACTTAGGAAAAATAAAAGTAACTTTTTTAATTAATTAATACCCAAATGTCTAGCTTGAAACCAAAATCCTTTAACATTATAATTTATATAACTTAAACTACAAAATTAAGATAAGAGATAAATGAATGAATATTTAATAGTAAATCATTAAATATTAAAAATTCGCTATTATCAATGATAGAAATGTATCAATATTAAAAGGTATAAAATAACATAATTGACGAACGTAACATGAAACCACATTGTAACGTACAAAAAATACAATACCAACGTAGTTCATTTACATCCCTAAAATAGATCCTCAAACTAGTTTGTCCTTACGGTTGAAGACTAACGACGGTTTAATTTCCCTCCTTGGAAAACAAGTTCCAAAACTCAACTTTGTATAATCACCGTCAGGCGTAACCAGCACCATCTACCGAGCTTAGAGAGAACTACACTCGCGAAATGGCCGCTCGCTAGAGTGGTCTTAAGATAACAAGATGGCCGCCGAGAGATGGGTGGTTGTTGGAAGGGATGGGACACGCCCTTAAGTAAGGACTAAGGGAACTTTTAAGGTACGCTTGGAAGTAACTTTAAAACACGGTTTGTGTTGATGTTACTTAATAGTCTTCCAGAAAGCTGTTGTTAAAGATAATTACCACTGAAAACAAAGCAAATTGTAATATTATAAGTAAACCAAATAGAGGTTACTTTAAAGCTGTTTCCAAGGATAGCTGACATGACTGTACCGGTAAATTGTACACTCCCATTCGGTATCAAACTTGACCTTTGAAAAGCAATTCACACACATTAGCTTAGAAGAGAGGGAAATTAGTTAATAGTACAGCCCCGTCAAATGGAGCTAGACCTGGTAATAGCAAACGAGATAACAGTATAAACACTAATGCTTGTGAGATTACCTGGCGGTCTAGTGGTACGGTGTCGGACTTCTGTGCTGAGGGTCCGGGGCTCAATCCTTTGTCCCGGCACAAATTTATCTGATTTCCAAACCCTTCCTTCACCTCTGACAAGACGTGTATTAATCACAACTTGTGAATGTGAGGAATGTCAGGCCTCCACCGTGGTTCGGATCCCACGTTAAACTGTAGGTCCTCCATTTCATCTCACAATCACCCTACCATTACACATTAGCGTAAGTGCGTATAACCCGAACGGGTAGTAAGACGCGGTGCTTATAGTAATAATAATACTTGTACATTTTTTTCGTGAAGTCCTCCCATTTTACCCATTCCCTGAGTGTACACGGTCCCAATCAATGAGTCGTTAAATACAGTTGACGGCACCATTTAGTGATTCCTCGACTATAAATTATGGCGAGAACTATAGAAAACCTTTCACTTTCATTTAATTTATTGGAGGTATTTAACGTGTACTTTCTGAACCGACTAGTTATGTCAGCATACAAATTGTAAACCAAATTAAATCTAGAACAGACACAACATCCTGTCCCCAGACTTTTAATTAATCGCTGCGAAAGGGGGAACCCATATTAAACCAAAATTAGATTTTTCAGCCATGTCAGGTATCGAACCCGTGACCTTTAACTTAGTTGATAGACACGCTACCGACTAAGTTAAAGTGTCGGTCTAACCTTATCTTTTTAATTAGAATGTGACTTAGAGAGAGGGCACATTCTCGACGGTTCCTAATCTCTCCCCATACCTGCGTACATCAAGTCAATTTTGGTAGATATTATCAATACCTTAAAAATAATGTAAATTATAGTAAAACGTTATCAACGTTGTCCACACAAAAACTTGTTTGTGTTTTATAACAAGTTCCTTACTGACTTACTTAATCTATGACATTAGGAACACAAGTGTTCATTGTCACACTTGCCAAAGTACGCCATCTATTCCTATCTTGAACTAAATTATCCATTCCACCTCATTATCCCAATCCCTAACATGAACTAGTTCTATCCAGTCCACGTCATTACACCCTATCCCTATCCTGATCTAGTTCTATCCAGTTCACTTCATTACACTACATCTCTTTAAGGAATTATATCCTCACATATGCGCCTAGGTCTTCCCAGTGGTCTCTTCCCATTTGACTTACCAGTGAATATCTTGAACACGGTACTGATTTCTTCTATTAACACTAAATTCCCTGCCTACCATAAAAGTTCCTATCAAAATAACAAGTCTACATATTATTCTCTGATCGAAATCTAGAAGGAACCCTGTGTTGACGAGAGCTCCATGTTATTTATAGACTACTATACCAGTATCAAAGTTAGCTTTGCTTGCATATCGTCAAGTTATGGTAATCCTCCAAGTTATATGACCACTGCTCTCCTTGATGAACCGCATTCAAGGGATTTATGCAAATTTTCGGAAAATTGTCAAATGCAGGGGTGTAAAATTCTCTATCCCATTCAGGATGTACTTTTTACTAGCGGTAAAGAAGAGGGATGATCCCAGGTGCTGTACAGATAAATACAGAAGGTAATGGAACATTTGATTTCGTCATTTCTTTTGACCAAATTTGGTTGGATAAGCAAAGTACTGTTGATATATTTCGTTACTTATCCGGCTGGTTAGCGATCCCTGCACCATCTGGTGGAAATACCATGTACTATGGAATTTCAGGAAGTTTGACAGCTCCCTGTTGGCTTCCATACTGAATTTCTATGAGTGAGAGTGAAATGGCCTAACAATCTTACTGGGAGAGGTAATTCCCCCCGGGGATGTTGAGTTCCTCCACGGAGATAATTATTACGATAATGATGGTCGAGTTCCTTCATGACATCATAAGGAGGGGATCTTTTCACATTAAATTATAAAATTAAATAAGAACAAAATTAGTCAACGCATGAAAGGTTAGGTTAAGTTAGGTTTGGTAAGAACCATAAATATATGTAGAAATTAACCAACTATACTTATAATCAGAGCCCTGCTTTTATGGTAAATAAAAAAGCCCAATTTCGTTTTTAAGTTTCCCAAAAGCGGTGAATAAGCGGTGAATTACAAAAATTCTATTTTTGCGACGAAATTATCGAATTAAGACAAAAGCATTAAAAAGTGGTTTTACCAAATTTTCGTGATTAAGGTGACTTTGTTGGGTTAAAACTAGACTTCCAGGACAATGTTTGAAACAGGTAAACTAAACATATTGAAGTGAAAACCAAAAATTACATTTTGTTTGGACAAAACGGTAAAAAACACTAGTCCGCAAAAAAATGTGCTGTCAACTTATTAAAAAAGTAAGATTTAGTGGCAGCTTGTCCGGGAAAAGTATGTACAAGTCACAAAGACAAAATATTACACAAAAATCATCTTGTTACTTCACAAAAATTGTGACTATATTTTTAAATCTCAATTTAGGCTAGAAAAATACAAGATAACTACTCAACATCACCAAACTGCAACATGCCGAATGCCTAAAATTGCGACTAAATCGCGGTTATCGCGGACATCGTTTAAAATCGCGAATATCGCGCTAAAACGCCGATTCCGCGAATTATCGCGACAATTCTGAGCATATATTTGCAATCTGGGTAGCCTGAAATGTGAACATCTGAAAGAAAAAATGACATATCTAACATTCGCGAATTATCGCGATCTCCACAAACGCAGGGCTCTGCTTATAATCCATTCCTTCAGGTGTCGTGAAGGAACTCAATCCCCTCCTTTCCGCCTCCCCACCACCAAAGGGAACTAATTAGATCCCTCCTCCCTCCCCAACCCACCAAGTGGAGGAACTCGACCATAGAATTAAGTGACCTTTATCGAAAAAGGGATTAAATCAGCTTTCGTCGAGGAACTCGAATAAGGCCATTTCCCCATATCTTCTAGGGTTCTTTTACAAGTTACAATCAACATGGAACCGACGGCTTTACTTCCCCTCCGAGGAAAAATTGTGTTACCGATATTTATCGCTCAAGATAAATCCGTTGACCTCGGCTGGATTTGAACCCACGTACACCAGGTCCTGAGGCTATCACTTTACTCCAGGACCACCGAGGTCGACTATTTCATTAGTCTCGACCAATAAAGAAAATTAAATCTCCCTAGCATTATTGACAAGTCTATTTTTTGGTGTAGTGTACTGTACTGAACATAAGACTTATTTGATCAAAAGTTTTTTAACAGGTGTATTTGTACCAGATCGGGTTATATAAAGGATAGGACTGAGAAAGGTGGAATTTTAAAGGAAAATGTACCAAAATTTTCGTAGATACAGTGATAAACAACCCTCAATACATCCGTATGGAGCTATAACCTCAACATCGCCATCACCACGAAACTTTAACAAATGAGGCAGACTTTTTAGCCTACGCGACCACTGAAATGGATCAGAGTTAAACGTTAACGTAAATTTATAAGTTTTTTTAATGAAAATAACAATGTGAAAATATTTCAATCTTGTCGTTTTTGTTTTGTTGGTAACAATATTGTAATCGAACGTAACTTTGTGCGAACAAAAATCTTTACCCAAACTACACGGTGTCAAACACAAGTCCCCTAGAAAAATGGTCAACCTCTCTAACCACTGAGCTATGAGCTTGAGACAGCTGTGAGTGACAAACTTCTCTCGAACTAAAACAATTTGAAATAAACTTCCAAGGTAAAGGTTATCAAAACTGAACCCTTAAAACTTGTCGGCTGCGGGATATAGTTGGGGAAGACGTGGTGCGCTAGTTAAAACAAACATGGAGGAACCGGGGGAAGTTCTGGGACGTCAAGTTGGTATACACTCACCAAACACTATTTACAGCATTTACCACGTGATCACTGGCATTTTGTTATACAGGATGCTCAGCAAATGTTCACATGATTCTCACATAGCTTTGTAGGGATAAGATTCAATCAGAGTTAAGCGCTTTAGTGCCTTTTGAGCTATCTTAGAATTAAATTAAATATTAAAAAAATATCATGAGGAGATGAATTTAAAGCATGAAGCAGGTAAATTTTAAAACGAAATAATGATACATTTTAAAGCATGAGAATGGTGAATTTTAAAGCATGGTAAGGGTACATTTTAAAGCATGAGGAGGGTGAATTTTAAAGCATGATAAAGAGGATTTTAAAGCGTGAGGAGGGTGAATTTTAAAATATAAGAAGAAGGGGGAATTTAAATTACGAGTAGAGGAAATTGAATTTTAAATCATATGGAGGGTGAATTTTAAAGCACGAGGAAGGGGAATTTTAAATTATGAGGAGATGAAGGTGAATTTTAAAGAATAAGGAAGGTGAATTTTAAAGCATGATAAGGGGAAATTTTAAAGCATATGGCGGGTTAAATTTAAATAATGACCCAGCCAATATTATTTTTTGCTATATCAAGCCTATACATCGAGGATGTACCAATTAGCTTCAAATTTAAACATAGGAAGTTCATTTGACCCGCTTCAGTGGCCACACGGTCCAAGGCGTCACTCTCGTTTTAGACCAGCCAGCTGAAGACGAGGAAACCGGGGCTCGAATCCTGGTTAGGTCTAATGAGTGTGTGGGGTTTTTCCTTTAGTGGTTTACCACTCTCATTACAAGCAAATGCTGGTAGATTACCTGTAAAATGTTTACTTCCTCATCCCTACCTCATTAAATTTAACCTGAACAGACAGTAGGACGCAGTGATATAAAAATAAGTCGACTAGAGGTATTTTTCATCCTGGTTTCACTTGTGTCTCGTTAAAAGTCTAAAGAGACTGTTTTCAAACCAGCTTATGTTCTTGACGTTCAATTACAAGTCAAGTGTTAGAGTTAAAACTACTACGATGTAAGTTTTGGTTAGTGAACCACCTTCCTTAACTGCCTTGTCACTAGATCATTAACCACACCTCCAGGTATTTGGGCTTCTGGGTAATAGCACAATACTGTATACACATACTGCATTTGATAAGCCAGGAACCTCTAACAGTGGTCACACAGTTGAAGGAATCAGCCTCATAATGCTTTTATTTTCTAGCATCTTGTCTTATTACCCGGTCTCTTTGTGCGCTTATGTGATAATTAAACTAATGGTTTCTTGAGGATCAGGAAAGTTATATTTACAGGAAGTGTACCCGCATTTGCGTGGAGGGATGAAGTCAAACAATTTTGTAAAACCTCAGTACACCCGACCAAGATTTGAACCTTGATCTCCCCGTCATCAGTGGTCTAGTCTACTGCGTGAGTTGCGCGTTAGACCATTCGACCACATAAGCGGGTGATTAAAGTTGTCAAATAAAGTTTGTGTCAAAATAAACTACAAAAATATAATTCAAAACGGTACTAAACTAGTTCTTTTCAAGTCATAATGACTGATTGTATAGTAATTTCATTCATTCAAGTTATTTAACGTGCACTTTCTGAACCGACTGATTATATCAGTTCACGACTTATAGACTAACTTAATTATAGAACTGACAACACCCAGCTCCTGGCCGTTAATTCATCTGTGTTAAAGGAGAAACCCACATTTCACCCATGATAATTTGTTTTAGCCATGCCAGGAATCGAACCTGGGACTCTTTACTTAGTAGACAGACAGGCTACCGACTAAGGTAAGGTGTAGGACGATTGTATAGCTTATTCCCTATAAATGTGGAGTTTTTTAACAGCTAATAAGCTACTAAAAACAATTTAGTGTTTATTCCTGTGTAGGCGAGTTGCGACCTAATCTTGAAATCGTGTACGAGTTGCAACCTAATCTTGAAATCGTGTACGAGTTGTGCCCTAATCTTTAAATTGTGTACGAGCTGTGACCTAATCTTGAAATCTGTACGAGTTGCGACCTAATCTTAAAATCATGTACGAGTTGTGACCTAATCTTGAAATCTGTACGAGTTGCAACCTAATCTTGAAATCGTGTACGAGTTGCAACCTAATCTTGAAATCATGTACGAATTGCAACCTAATCTTGAAATCGTGTACGAGTCGAAACCTAATCTTGAAATCGTGTACGAGTTGCAGCCCACTACTTGAGAGAGAGGTATGAGTTACGTCTACCTAACTAACAGTGTGCTTTCTATCAAGTTGTCTTACATTTCAGATAGAAACTCTCATCGTCTCATGTCGACATCCCTCGTAATATACAAAATTCCTCAGTTCTTGTCGTTCAATGATTTTGGCAAAGATTTGAAGGCTGGTTAGGTTATGTTAGGTTAGGTCAGGTCAACAGTCCACGCCACAATTCATACGTGGGTCTAAAAAATGGGGGGCCGCCATTCAACTGTATCTTTATAGGTAAACAACTCGTGGAGCCATTCATTCACCTGGTAAATATATTTTGTCCCTTTGACGAGTGAATTCAAAGTCAATTCGTCAAAGCTGCCAAACATATTTGTCAGGCCAATGTATACATAGTGGTTTTGAAATAACATTTTTTTCAACTGTCAGAAAAAGGTTTAAATTGTCTTGTACTGACTATAGTTTATAATACTATAGCACGTTTTGGTTCTTCTTTCATTTAACACAAGTGACATGTTCACGTTTAACGCCACCTTCAGAGGATCAACGTTTTCTTCGTTGGGCTTTAAAAAGTGGTGTTGATTACGAGGGTGGTTAGTGGCTTTATCGCTGGTTCAAAACAAGGGAACATTTATTTCAAACTTTCTACCCCCCCCTTTAACATCTACGGGGGATTGAGAATGAAGACACATTACAGTTTGAATTAGAGACAAGGGTGAAAAGTAACTCCCCCGTTTAAGACGGTAGACATTTTTATTGCCTATGTTGGGGGAAAAAAAGTATCTGCTCATTTATTCTGAGTTGAGAACTATCTAAACAATCGATGGTTCTTTAGAATATTAAATGTTATTCAAGATTCAGATATCCGAAGTTAAAAAATAATCTATATTTTTATATGGATAGACTCGATTCTGTGGTCAAACGGTAAAACGTCACTTTTTTAATAGACTGTACTGTTGGTGAATGAGGGATCGGGGATTGAATTCCGGTTGGGTGTACTAAGGGTTGCTTTTATTAAATGGTTCCCCACTCCTCTTCCACGAAAATATGGGTACATTTCCTACCAAACAAACTTCCTTCTTATAACACACTGGCATTATTTAATACATATTCAACCAGATTCGGTGGCCGTATGGTCTAAAGCGCTATTCTCACAGTAGAATATATTGATGATGATGGGGAGAGCGTGGTTCAAATCTCAGTCTAGTGTTTTTTCCAAAATGGTTTTCCAATTTTTTTCCATGCAATTGTGTACACTTTCTAGTAAGAAACTTCCTCATTCTAACACACTAGCATAATTTAATGCATATTCAACCCACTTCGGTGGTCGCGTGGTCTAAGGTGCTATTCTCGCAGTAAGTAGACTAGACTGCCGATGACAGGGAAATCGAAGTTCGAATCTTGGTTGGGTGTACTTAAGTTTTTTTCCAAAATGGTTTCCCACTCTCCCTCCACGCAAATTTTGGCACGCTTCCTCTAAATATAGTCTTCCTCGTTCCTAGAACTATTGGCGTTATTAGTACATAAGCGTATGACCCAGACGGGTAGTAAGGCTTGATTCCCATGTTCGTCGATGATTGAGATCAGAATCTGCTCGAGTGACGTAGCAATTCCCACGCTAGCAGTAATGTACAGTACATTTACCCATAATGCCTTGCAACAAAAACTAGAAACAGCTAATGACCGACATATTTTATCTTCTACTCGATAAACAGATCGCTAAAAGATTACTATCAAAATGGATGTTTAAAAAAAAATTTTTTAGCACATCTTACTAACTTTTTGGGTTATATGTTTATGTACTAATTACACTTATTGTTTTAGGGGTTAAAAAGGTTATATATAAAGGAAGTGGACCCGCATTTGCTTGAAGGGAGAGTGGAAAACAATTTTTGTAAGAACCCTTCTCGGCACACCCGACTGAGATTCGAGTCCCGTCATCAGCAGTCTAATCTACTGTAAAAGTAGCACCTTAGACAATGCGGCCACCAAAGTGGGTGACTATTGTTTTATGTAATAAAACCAATCAAAACCGAAGAAGGACACATGTGTTTTCTATCTCTAGTTATTTCAAATTATTTCCCAAAAAGAATATGAAGTTTTCTGCTAGTATCTCTCTTCGTAGGTGCACTAGCACTAATTTGAGTCTGTTAGTTGATTTTTTTAAATTTGATTTGCCCCTCCTCGAGAAGTTATTTCAAGTCGGGGCCAAACATACAAGGCTAACGAGACTGAAATCTAGTGATTGGTTTAGAACTCGTCACGTGATTAAGTTTCTGATTGGGCGTCCTACAGTTGGGCCAAGAGTTCCTTCTTAGGAACTGTAAATAAAGTATACTGCTGTACTAACTTTGTACTATCTGTTGTGGAGCTCCATTTAGGATGTATGTAAGTGTTTTCTCAAGCTGAGCGAAAAACAACAAGTGATGAATAGTAAGACACAACAAAATGCTAAGCTAATCTAACCTAACCTAACCTAACCAAGCCTAAACAAGCCTAACCTAATAGAAGGCAAACAAATATGTGGGACGGAATTAATATCTACCTGCAGTTCTATTATTTGCCATAATCCTCCCAGTCAGTGATCATGGCCCAACAAAGCTATGACGATTGAGACAAAGGAGTCACGTGTCCCAACTATTACTCATCGTTCTGCTCTGCATTTGTTTTTAGTGAAAGGTAAGACTCCACAGCAAAGACGTGTTGCTAAAAGAAAAAAAAGGTGGCACATAGTTTAATGTTCCCTTTCAGACAGTGCCATCTCATACGTGGCTGGATTGAGCCGGATGACCACCCCCTACTTCCATTTCCCCCCCCTCCATCCCAGCCATACCTCAGACAATATCTTCCAGCGGTAGCGGCCACTCAACACTCACATGTGTTCGTTCACTCAGATCGTATATTACACTCGTATTATTGGGCGCCAGTGGGGGGGAGGGGGGCTAAGGGACTTGAAAACATTGGACGACGTCCAGTCCTGTGGCCATACGTTCACACAGACGGCGTCGAATTTAATAGCGTCGTCCAGTCAAGGCCAGATATTAATAACTGTATTTCAAGTGAAGGGAAGAAAGGGGGGGGGGTCTGTTTTTAAGTTCTAAAGTAATACGTCCAGTTTGTTTTTTATTTATTATTTCGCGCCATATGCAACTAAGAATCTCAGGTTTATTTTTTGTCCATCGAGACTTTAATCTTTTTTAGTATTTTACTAAGAGAGTTTATTTCTCTAACAGTTCAACACTTTAATTCAATTGGTATCGTGTCTGCTTACTAAGATTAGGGCCCCAGGTTCAATTACCGACATTATCTAAGATTTTAACATCGGTAAAATATAAGTTTCACACTTTCACAGTGATGATTTAATGGTCGTGGGGCTGGTTGTTGTGTATTTTCTAGATTTAAATTAGTTTAATAAACCGTGTACTGACATAATCAGACGGTTAAAAAGTCCACGTTAATGACACCAAATAACCAGCTTCTGTGGCCGCATGGTATAAGGTGCTACTATCACAATAGACTAGATTACCGAGGACAGAGATATAAGGGCTCAATCCAAGACAAGTGGTTTTCCCAAACTATTTTCCACTCTTCTTTCACGCAAATGTGGGTGCACTTGCTCTAAATTCAGCCTTCCTAATCCCTAGCACATTAGTGTAATTAGTACATAGGCGTCTAATCCGAAAGGGTAGTAAGACGCGGTGCTGATAAATAAACACATCTACAACAAAGTACTGTTGTATAAACTCTATAAATAACTAAGTATACCTCAGTTAGGTTGATAAGGAATTATACATTGCTTACTTTTTCCAAAATATTACCTCAAATATCTTTATTAAATATAAGATTATTTCAAAAATATTACTTTATAAAACGTTTTTGCTCGAAAAGATTTGATTTAAAAAAAGTATTATCATATCATATCGGTTAACCATTACTTTTATAATACTATAAAATATTATTTGGATAAATCAAAGAATATTTTTAAATGAATATAAATAGAGTCAATGTTAGTTAAATAGACTATATTTTTTACATTACGCATCATAAAGTAATACTTTCTTAAAGTAATTAAATACAGGGAAAAAACAACACATTTAGCGTTGTATTAAAACATTTATCGTATTAAACATATATTATTACATTACTATTTTAAATACTGAAGCTTTGTAATACTTTTTAATTAATATGTTATGTTTGATACAATAATGTTACATCAATGCAAATTGATAAATTATACCAACATAATATATTTTCCACAAATATAAACCATTTGGTTACGTGTTTTTTTTTCACTGTAAAGAAAACATTCTAAATATTTATTTGGATCTCTTCCAAAATTAAGGAACGTGTTTATGTTTTTTTCCATATATTTCCAAAATATTTCAAGTGTTAATGATAATTTTATTTCACCCAATATCTGCCTGGAAGATGACAAAAATCCCTATTATTATTTATAAATGCCTATCTGAAACAATTTTAGGATAATATAAAACTTTAAAAAAATTATATCTACATTTATAAAAATATTTTTTTATTTTTTTATTTTAATAATGCATCTATATATTTATTTTAAAGTAATTAGTCCACTACCTAATATTAACAAGTTATTTATATGAGAGAGTAAAGGAAAGGCTAATGATTGGGTCCGAACAATAAACACTAAATACACTAATATATCCTTAACGTCTCGCTAATCCAATCACATTATACCTTGTTTTCACTTGGATGGACAATGGATTAAAAGGGGAAATTGCCAGGACACAGTGTCCTGTAACCACAGGACCCTCACTCGCTTCCTCCCGTCTCTTCCGACGCCACTGAAATGCGCCATGCGTACAGGGGAGTTCAACATGCGTTAAAAATAAAGTACCCCATCGTTTAGACTGATATATAGGAACAGGAAAGAAGCGCTATTAATTTAAATCTGGCAGGAATAAGGAGGGTTACATAAATGTGGGGGTAGATAGATATATTGGAACACTTGGTATGAATATATTGGGAAGAATTATTAGTTTGTTTGTAAGAAGTAGGACCTATTTATTAATAACATTTAAACCGGGATGGTGGGAGCGTGTATTGAACATAAAGAGTCTAGTCTGGTTTTCTAAAGAAGCCAGGGTATACTAATGATTTTTTTAACCTTTAATTTTTGTATATCACTGAATCTTACTACCCTTTCGGGTTGTACTCATATTGACGAATTACGATCATGTGCTAAGGATAAAGAAGGTTTTAAATAAGAGGAATTGTAGCCGCATTTACATGTAGGTGTAGTGGATAATCATTTAATAAATATGACCTACCCTCAGTACACCCAACTTTGATTCAAACCTCGATTTTCCCGTCATGGGGAATCTAGTATATTGCAAAAATGACGCCTTATACCACGTGGCCACCAAAGCTGGTCTAACCTTTAATTGTTTCAACATTACTTCACCAAAAATGTGGGTACCATCATTAGTTTATACATTACTTTTCCTTGCTCCATTAAGAATGATTCAATTTATAGGATATGCACCTACATTTGCGTGGAGGCAGAGGGGAAAATCTTATAGTAAAGACCGCCTACAGTAAATTCGACCGTGGTTCTAACCCCTAGCTTAGCATCTCCAGCAAACCAGACTACATGAGCCTGACGCTTACTCAACGTAACCACTGATTCAAATCTTATTGATTAAATGATAGCCGTATCAATGTTTACGTGAAACAAACGACATAAGTTCGCTCATTCTGGTTTTTCAGTGACGGGCAGGTCGGGTTCAAATCTCGGACAGGTGTACTGTGGACTTTTTTTTATAAACAATTTCCCACTCTCCTTCCAAGAAAATGTCAGTTCATTTGTTCTAAATTCTAGTTTAGTCATCTCTACAAGACAAGCGTTATTCAAATTCATAGCAGAGGTTGTAGGACCCGGTCTATAATATGACAAACAATTAGTTGATACACCTAAACATTTATCTATTATGTTTATTCTATTTTATATTTTTAATTTCTTGTTAAATTCTGACTCGCACTTTCTGGACAAACTAATTATATCAGCTCACGACTTAAAAACTAACTTAAATCTAGAACAGACACAAAATCCAGCTCCCCAGCCATTAATTCATATATGGGAAAGTAGTAGCAGCCATTTATCAAATGACATGTTTTTTGCCATATCTGGAATCGAACCCGGGACCATTAGCTCAGTAGACAGACACGCTACAAGACTGAAATAAGGTGTCAGACTATCTACTACAAAAATGACCTTAAGTATGAGGGAATTGTGGTAGATAAGAGAATCAGCGCTTAAATTAAATGGTCCTAGGCTCAATGACCGTTTCAATTTGTCTATATATATATATTCATATTTGAATTTATCTACTTTAAATTTAAATTATTTATAAAGTTAATCAAGCTTACTTTTCAATATTATTTAATTATATAGCCAATATTAACCTTTCCCTTTTGTTAATTAAAGAATTATATGCCTGTTTTGATTATGCTGTAGTTAAATTTTCCTTTTAACTTAATTTAAAGTTCATTACAGTTTATTTATAGCTAGGAAACGAATTTTATGAATATATAAAACTTTTTATATAAGCGGTCCAGGAACAGATTTATCTGATTGCCACACCCTTCCTTCACCTCTGACAAGACGTGTATTAATCACAACTTGTGAATGTGTGGAATGCCCGGCCTCCACCGTGGTTCGGATCCCACGTTAAACTGTAGGTCCTCCATTTCATCTCACAATCACCCTACCATTACAAATTAGCGTAAGTGCGTACAACCCGAACGGGTAGTAAGACGCAGTGCTAATAATAATAATAGTAATAATAATATATTCGCTTATGTATTAAATTACGCTAAGTATTATTAGGGATTAGAGGTTGAGTACCCGCATTTGCGTGAAAGGATAAGGGAAAACAATTTTGGAAATACAGTCTCGGTACACCCAACCGAGATTCGAACCTCAATCTCCCCGTCAATAGCAGTCTAGTCTACTGTGAGAGTGGCGCATTAGACCATGCGATCACCGAAGCGGGTAATGTTTATATTATTTCGGTACTAAATAAAACGCCGTGCAAGTATTTAAACATGGAAAATAAAACTGGTGTAAAATGTTTGGTACATTATCAGCCGCCATGAACTAAAGTGTAGTCAGCTTTACTTTATTCTCCGTTTAATATGCAGGGGTTGTAGTAGACCACATTTTCCGGGTCATCGTCTAAACCATAACGTGAAATGGAGGGGGCGGGGTTTAAAGAATGTGAACTCAGAGAGGCTGGAAAATAAATGAATTCAAAGAACTATTAGCGTTCTGTTTATGACTCAGGGTTCTACCATTAAACTTCACTCAATTTCACTAAATGCTATATTTTAAGCTCATTAGAGTAAGTGGGTTTTTGATGAGGTCACCAGTTCTAGCTTTAATATAGGTTTTTATAAAATATTTAACTCTGACATAGGCGTGAAGAAATTTATTTGATACCTAAACGTGGTTTTTTTTAATTAAAAGGGAGATATTTTCTTTCCTTAAAATTAAAATAATGAACATTAGTTAGCTTAAAATAGTAATTAGTATTAATTATTACACTCATTAATAGTAAAGAACAATCTAATGCGGATATTGTATTCCTTCATAAAATGGGGGGGGGGGGGGGGAGGTAACGCAATTTTAAGCAAGAATTTTAGTAATTACTGTAAAAATTAACTTTTTTAACTAAATTAAAAGTAAATTTCTTCATATGTTAAGTTAGGTTTAATTTTCTAGGTAAACCTAAGAGGAAGACCCAGAAGGAGGATAACATTAAAATGGGCCTAAAAGAGATAGGGTTTAATGAGGTGGACTGGATAGAATTGGCTCAAGATAGGGACAGGGTTTAATGAGGTGGACTGGACAGAACTAGCTCACAAGGTAGAGATAGGGCAAAATTAGGGTGGTTGTTCCTGAATGGCTTATCACTCTCCATCCACACTAATGCGAGTACACTTCCTCCCAAATGTAACCTTCCTCACACACATTCCAGTTGCGTAATTAATGTATGATGATTTATCTCAAAAGGGTAATACGACGCGTGAATATTTTTAACATAATAAAATGATTTTGAAAAACATTTTTCTTTGTGAGTCGTTTTTAGACCTAACTTTGATCTAATAAAGAGTACTTTATATTCCTCCACCCTGAGAAATATCAATGATAATAATGTGTGCCGCTATGGCTTGGAGCCCCTCTAATACCTCCCTCTTACACGTGATAATATCAATTATAAATGTAGATCTGAAAGAAAAATTGGTGACCAAACCGTATTAGAGTTCACCAATTTGCCTACCTATTTAATTTCTAAAATAGCCAGCCCCATGGTGTTGTGGTCAGTGCATCTGGACATGAGCCCACAGGTCCTAAATTCGATTCCCGGATGGTACTTAGGGTATTTTTCTCGAAAGAAGAATAACCTTAACGGTCACCAGGGTTTGGTTAAAGAGCCTCCACAGAAAGGATGTACTATTAGTACATTAGTACGTCCCCTGGACAACGGTACATTAGTACGAGCTAATCTTTCCACGACTGGGCTACGAGTGATGCAGTCCAGATAAGCAATATTATTATATTCTAAAATGAAAGATAAACTTACCTGAACCACTAACTTTTCTTCGAGGGATGTAAGAATGAATCCTCTCTAAGACTCAGTTATTTTTTATATCAGGGGTGATGGGGGGGAGGGGAGAAAGGAAAGTCTATTATTTACTGTGAAACCATCTGGGCGTGACCCGAACTCATTCTGCCCCACATGGACCACCACGTGACCTTGCTGTCCTCCTGAAGAAGATAACGAATAAAAGAAACGGTAAACTGTTAGAAGTGGGCTTTGTAGTAATCTTTCCTTCTTTTTCATGAAAAAAAAAAAGAAAGAAAAGAATAACGTGACCAGGGTCTATAACTTAATAAACTTTGAGATTATTTATTTTTATTTCAATTAGGTTTTTTTTAAGGTGTGTTATCTAAACACAGGGCATCGTCAACATAAAAGGAAGGTTTACCATCTAAACTCACGCAGCTGCCTACAATCCAATTTTCATACGAACGGCCTTATCTGAGAAATAAAAGTGTTAATATAGTCAAATTTTAGTAAGGAGACCTATTTTATTTAGAATTTATTTTTTTGTGTTTAACGTTGATAAAATTTTAACAAATAAATATTATTTGGGAGACTAATATTCTCAATGATATATATAAAAAATATTCATATTAAATGTATTCAAGTTTTAATGGTCTAGTATAAATTCTGAATAAATTTCAATACAGTTATTTCCTATAATAGTTAAAATGTTAAGCTAAGCTTAAAAATATATTTATATTTGAGAAAAAATAAAAAGTTTAATCAACGGTGTGTCAATAGTTTTTCCCACCCTCTATAAATGTAAATGCTGAAAATAGCTATAAGCTCTCTTGGACATCCTTAACGTACCTCTTAACTACGGTAAGCCCAGTTCTGTGACAACATGTTCTAGAAGTCACTCTCACAATATACTAGACTGCCAATGACTGGGAGATTGGATTTCATACCCTGCCGGGTGTACTGAGAGTAATTTTCTGTCTTATATGATTTACCCCTCTCCCTTACCGCAAATGTGGGTATATTTCCTCTGAATTCAACCTTCCTCATCTCTAACCCCTTAGTGTAACTATTACATAGGTGTATTTCCCGAACGGGTAGTAAGTATCAGGTGGTTTTTAAAAAAATTGACTACTATTGTGACTAAGAAATGAACTAATTAAGGTGGGATGGAAGAAGATGCAAGAAAAGTTCAGTGTTTTTTTTAGGTTTTTATGGCAAAATTTCTTTTTTGCCAAAATAAATAAAATATTGCTCCAGTACAAACATAGAGTTTAATTTTCTTCACATGTTAATATGAAATTCGTTGAATATCTGTCATGAGCATGGTGGCATTTTCTAACAAACTTTTTAAATTAATAGAAAAAGTTATCATTAAATTACAGAACATCCTTAACAGATATTCAATGAAATTTGAGGTCACCATATGAATAAAATTAAATTATATTTTAGTACTGGAGCAATATTTGATTTATTTTGTCAAAAAAAGGAAATCTTTTACCATAAAAACTGCAAAAACACTGACCTTAACTCGCGTGTTTTTCCATCCCGCCATAAGCGTTAAAATATGCAATAGGACAGATGTTGAGGAGATAAAAGAATATATATGTTATTACTTGGTCAGAAAACACAACACCCGATATCTCCTTGTTTGGGACATAGCGATGTTGGTTTCGAGGAAATGAATCAAAAAGTCCAATTATTAACGTTCAGACTTAAGATACTTTACTTTTAGAAATAATATCAAAGCAATTCTTCATTTTAAATTTATTTTTCTCTTTTAAAGCTATGAAAATATGTCAATAAAATATCTACTTTATTCTAAGAACTAGATAATAATATAAATCAATATATAAAATTGTATCTCTGAATGAAGGAAAGGCGTAGCCTTTCAGAGGACCACTGACCTCACTTTTGAGGTCAGAATGGAATTGGCCTTGTAAAAATAAACTTAGTTTAAGGTAGATATGCGCATTTCGTCTAAATTGACTATTCCTTCCAAATAAACTAGTATAAACCTATTAGAATCTTGATAAGAGTAGTCATTTAGAAAATATACACTTTTTTTGTTGTAGCCAAGTGTGATAATATTTTACGATATTATTATTGTTATTTTATATGTATTGATAATATATATGAAAAGTGACAGATACAGATAACATGACTTGACATATGAATACGTGAAAGTAGATTTAGTAACTTTTCTACCTGTCAGATAAATCTTGCTATAAAAGTAGATCTAGGAGCTTTTATAGCTGTCAGACAAGGTTCTTCCTATGAAAGTAGATCTAGTAGCTTTTCTAGTTGTCAAATAAGGCCTTTCCTATGAAAATTGGGCTGGTTACCTGCCCGACGTGAAAAATAAATAAATGCAATAGTGATTCTTTGGACAAGTTTGGTCACAGAAACGTGGTGATGAAGAAAAACCAAACCCCAATCCAAACCTAAAGCTATCGTAGTCATTCGGATTTAAAAAGAGTTCTTGGCAAATATGATGATAAAATTTAAATGTTTATAAATAGGCCTACTCTATGTGAATCCTAAAACTCGTTTAATTTTTCAAAATAAATGTAATGGCTTTAAAAAAATTACCAAATTACTAACATAATTATCAAAATTAATCCATAAAAACGCTACTCTTCCAACATTATATATTGGTTTTTTTAGCAAAGATATTAAAATACTTTGGAAATAAAAATACCTTGTATTTAACGTGTATTTAAAAAGTAATATACAAGTGCACTTTACAATACGATCTTTCCAAGCCACTCGAGCTTGTTGACGTATGAACTATTAACTTGTACCCTTACACCCGAGAAAACATATACCATGCACTATTGTTCTTAGTACGTGTCAGTGAATTATTTTAAGCAATGCTGTAATTTACCTAAAACAATATGAGTGAAGAACTCCCCTGGAGATGGGACAATTCCTGGATAACTCAGTTATTAGAGCATCGATGTACTAAGCCAAAGGTCCCGGGTGCGAATCCCTTGTCCAGGTGTCATTTCAATTGAAAGAATATGTTATTTAGATGCGGCTATAGCTATAGTTATAAAATACTTACACAATAGTACACGCTAAGAGAGAAATGGAGGAAAGACTATATCCAACATCCAGGATTAAGGATACATCAGAGAGTGCTAAGAGCTCGTCTCATCCCCCGGATAGCACCTAGCATAAGTACCCAATTCAATGTTCAAATGGACCAAGGTGTCACTTTCTCAATAGACTGAACTCCCGAGGATGGATAGATTGGTGCTCCAATCTCGGTTGAATGTACTGAGAATGGTATTTCCTAAAAAAAAATCCTCTTTCATTCCACGCAAATGCAGGTACATTTTCTATGCATCCAACTGCCCTCAATATTAGAACAATAGTGTAGTTAGTATATATATGGACAGCCCGAACGGGTAGATTACAATACAACTAAATTAACTATAATTTAATCTTTTTTTGTTATATTACTGACAAACACCTCTGCAGTCTAGAGGTTATAGTTCGAACCCCGACGGAGCAGTTGGTTGGGACCGGGGTCAAATTCAGCCTAGGGAGGACGATTGAGGAGCTACTGGAATAAATAAATAAATAAATACCAGCTCTGTTCTAGTAAACTGAAACTAATGGCCAGAGGGTTCATTGTGCTGACCACATGACAACCTATATCCACACATGTTGGCACTATCTTCGTTAACATGCTGCGGCCGCAAAGTCGGCAAAGCTCGATTGTGAGCTCACACCATGGAAAATTTATATAACTTATTTAAAATTTTCTGTTACAAAATTGATGATTCAGGAAACAGCACTTTAATATGTTTTTCCGCTAGAGCGTAGTTATTTTTTATCTAACTTTCCCGGTAAATCGGTCATGACATGGGCTCTTAAATACTGTACTACTAATTTTACCCGTGCGCATGAGTTTTGATCGTAAACACTTTCGATACACTTTCTCTTTCTATATATATAAAAAAAATTACCCCTTCAGTGGAATGTGTCGTTGCTGGAGAGCTAATGGCCGACATTTTAATCTTATCTGAAGGAGGTTTCCTGGATCACGCTAAGCTGCGTGCCAGTATTTGGTAGAGGGTAGTCACTCGTACCACTCCACCAGCCATGCCACAGCCACTGAGATAATCAAGGCCACCAGATCACATTCGGATATCCAGGACAGTCAGGGATATATTTTTTGGGAAGGCCACGTTTTGGCTACAGAGATAAAAAATAGAGAATAATATTAGAGAAAAAAAATCTCATAGTGCGTCCATTTGGGTGAATAACGTACCTTCAAGGTCAGAATAATTAGCGTAATTATTACATAAAAGAACACCAACCTTTTGAAGGTAAATAACCACATACTACTGTATTTATTTTGTAATGACAGAATTTAAGCTTCAAAAACACTAACATAGTCTTTGATTATCTTAAAATTTTCTGTAGTGACCTTTTTAATGACTTTATATGTATGAGGAAGGATAGATATATTTTTCTAGCCGTTCACTTTGATATCAGAATTATATTTTGAATGAAACATCCTTGAAAATGAGCTAATTTCAATTTTTAATTAATTTTGTTTAGATTATAAAACTTAGAAAAGTTAGGTTTTAAATTCTATAGGGAGAGGCTGATAGCTTTCAGATCCATTCTACTGTGAACCATATTTTAAAATAACAAATCACTTCTTGAATAACGCGGAATTTCTTGACGGCTGTAAACGTGGCTTAGCGCTCCGGCAGGCATCAATCTCCTTGAATGTTTCCTACTATCCTTATACACAAATATGGGTACATTTTCTTTCTATATTCCAACATCTTCATTCTATTCGGGTATGTGGTTATAGGTCCCCAAATTGCTCGCTGCGCGCGTTTTCGTGCGTGGCTACGCTCGGAGGACACAGCCATGCTGGGTTGGAGGAACCTTGTTCTCCAGACACGTCAGGCTGCTGGACCCCACATGGCAAGTGGGTTCCAGAGTTTGAAAAGTCCCTGACCTACGTTAGGAGGGTGTCAAGTGACGTGAAGGCTCCCTTACTGTAAGTTTGCAGGTAATGTGTTTTATAGTATGCATTCAATGTTGATAAAATGTATTGTTATATTGCCATCATTTTCTTTCAAGATGGTCGTAATGTCCAATATATATTTTGGGAACTTCCAAAGTTAATTTTTAGCATCGCGTATTAATACCTGTTCAGGCTATACGCTTATGTACTAATTATGATAATGATTTAAAAGTGAGGAAGGTTGCATTTAGAGAATGTGTACCCACATTTTCCTGTAGAGAAACAGAGTGGAAAACTATTTTGGAAATAAACTCCCTCAGTACACCCAACCGGGATTTGTACTCCAATCTCCCTTTCATGGTTTGCCTAGTCGAGTAAGAGAGTGACGCCCTAGACCATGCGGCCACCAAAGCAGGTCTTCCTAAGTTGGTCCAATTAAAATGAGGGGCGTCAATTTGGACTTGTCTCTATGCTAACCAGACGTCCGGAAATATGCTCATTCGAAATTTCGTCACAATCGGAGGAGAGGTTTTCGGGTGTAAATTGTCTTATTACAAATATATACATATATCTAACATGACTCAACCTAAACAGATTCAACCTAAAGAAAAAAACCCCGACAGGTGTTTTCTTGGCATGTGGACTAGTGTATGGCTCCCTTGTCCTCCCGGCTGTACAAATTACGTATTCAAGATGTGAGTCCACAACACAAACTGTTCTTGTGTAATAATTCAACACTTAGGGAGTTGAAATTCAAGGTCGGTAACTCGCTGTAAACTGAGCCTGTAATTACTTTGTAAGCAGATTTACAATCTCCAGGTGGTTCGTGTAGGTAGTATTGTTAGTGTGAGGTGAGAAATATGTACAGTACACTCACTTTCAAAACACTCTCCATTCCTATTTTAATTTAAATCACGTATAGCTAAGGCTTTTTATGTGTTTAGTTTTTTTAACTCAAATGAAAACATAATGTGTGAATTAAAACATAATTTATTTCTATATAAACGAGACGTTTCCTCTTTTTTTATTGGAGTTAAAAACTAAACACATAAAAAGCCTTAGCTATACATGATTTAAATTCAAAGAAGAATGGAGAGTGTTTTAAAAGTGAGTGTACTGTACATATTTCTCACCTCGCACTAACAATACTGCCTACACGAACCGCCTGGAGATTGTAAATCTGCTTACAAAGTAATTACAGGCTCAGTATATATACATATATATAAATACATATATAAATGCATACATACATACATACATACATACATACATACATACATACATACATACATACATACATACATACATACATACATACATACATACATACATACATACATACATACATACATACATACATACATACATACATACCTAATCACGCCATTCCCTTACGAGGTACGCAAGAAACTGTACATACAGCTCAAAAAACAACAACTTCGTACTTAATCCATCCTCACTAACTTTCTCCACACTTCCCTATCCTTGCATACACCCTTCACTTCAACAAAATCCACACACCGAGTCACACATGCTCTTTTATTCTTAAAACTATTAATGTTTCTCTCTTTCACACATTCATCTATCACATTACCACGTCTTACATGGCCCACACCTTCCTTTTGATCCACACACTCTACCTTCATATATTTGCTTCATCATTCGATCCACACTCATCCTCTCAACATCCCCAAACAAAGGCACGCTTCTTTATATAGAGATATTGAATTCCCTTCCAAATTCCACTCTTTATAAGGTACTAAATAAAATGTAATATATGCGTGGTCACAGGATCTGCAGCTGTTTCTTTTCATAGATAAAATCAATGTCTCTGAAATTATTCTACTGATAAAGTAGATTGTTACGAATGTTGGGTGCAAAAATATATTTTAGTATTTTCTTAAGCTCATTTCTACTAGAGTTGGAGTCATTAATTACTATCTTAATATTATATAAATAGAGGCACTACAAATAATTTGGTTCAATGTACCTTAATGACACGCATTGTATCTTTCCTGGACCTCCTTGATTCGGATCAGCGCTAGATTCTGATACACTGTGTTCATACGCCAAGTCTACCGCATCGTTGTTTTGATGGACAGCCCTGAATAAACTACTGCAAGTGAACTTGTCACAGGTGGCGGGGGGGAGGGGGAGTTGTACCCCGGGATGAAATGTGACTGCCAAACGCCATGGACATTCTACTGTGGCGCCTGCTAGCGGGAATAATTGGAAACACGCCGATAACACACTGGGCCATTCTCTAGGCGAGAAACAATTTGTTGTAACTGTGTCAGTGGCTGTGTCTTGAGGGTGTGGATTTATGACAGGGAGGGATGGGTGTGGTAGCACCCACTGAGTCATGAACAGTTTCCTGTGAAGGGAGAAGTACTGGCGAAGAACCTCCCAAGTCACAATATATCTACAACTAAAATATTATTTTGGGGCTTGTGATTTTTACGTTCTCGTATAGAAAAATTTAGTAATAGTGAACATTTTCTATATTTGGTTTAGGTTTTATGTGGCCCTCGAAATAATAACAATTCTGTCTGTATGTATGTACTTGACAAGGGCTTAAAAGCTAGTTTATTTTCCAGAGAGAGTAGGGTAAGTTCGCTATAAAATTGTACTATAACCTTAGCCAATAAAAGTTTGTATACCTCTATATGGACCTCCCAAACAACTCTTTCAATGACCTTGGGACTTAGGGATATCCGAAACACTTTAATGTATTTCGATCAAACCTTGAATTCAGATGTTATAGGGAGAAATCATGAACTTGATTCCCTCTCTTAAGTTAAACTTGGTTTACTAATAAATAATTTTTTGCCGAAAAAGGCTCTGAATATTTTTGTTCAAATTGGATACCTGACTGATTCTTTATATTATAAAAATAACTCTATAGGGTACTTCTTTGTTTAGAGTTAAATTGATATAAACGGCGTTTACTTAAATTTGACTAGTTTTTGAAAATGTGAACATTTAAAAATTTCCTTTAATTATGTGTTTGAATTGTATATCTTGATAGTGTTTAACATTATAAATAGAATGTTATACTTGTTTTCAAAGTTTATTTGAGGTTAGGGTGACTATGGAACATTTTGTTTTCAAATATGAAAAGTATAAACGATGTAGTGGAAAAACAAAAACAAAGCCAATATCTTTAGAGTTTTATAAAAATAAAAAAAAGTCTTATATATGACATTATTTTGACAGGTATGGAATTTACCTAAATGATGTTCATATATTCATAAGTTAGGTCATATTATCCAATGCTGCACATTTTTATTTATTATATTAATAAGAATGTTTATGACGCTATAAATGTTAACATATTAAAAAAATATATTTGTATTTTCTAAAAGTTCCCCCTTCCAGAATATTACTATAGCTTGGCCAACATTGACCAAGCTGACATCTTTTATCAAACTTGATATCGGAATAACTCATGGACTAGCGTATGAAAGAGGTTATTTAGGTGTAACCCGCGTCGGTGGCCACGTGGTCTCACGCGATAATCTCGTGTTGGACTAGACTGACGAAGACGGGGAGATCAGGGTTCGATCCCGGTCAGGTGCACTGAGGGCGGTTTTCCTAACTGTTTTTCCACCCTCCCTTAACGCAAATGCAAGTGAATTTTCTTTAAACTAAGCCTTCCTAATCTCTAATCCGTTGGTGTAATTAGTACATAGGCGTATAACCCGAGTGGGTAGTAAGATGTTGTGCTAGTTTTTTATATGCATACCTGTTTGTGGTCAAATGGTCCCTAGGTATCACTCTAAAAATATAAAATTGACTGATGGTGACGGAAAGATAATGGTTCGAATCCTGTTTTGGTGTGAAGAGGGTGTTTTTTTCCTAAATGTTCTTCCACTCATCAATCCATGCAAATGCTATTACACTTCCTATACATTTAACCTTCCTTATCCCTGGTACTCTGGTAATTAGTACATATACTTTCAAACTCAATGGAGTAGTGATACGTAGCTAAAAAAAAAAAGTGACCTCTTTTTCTGAACGGTCCCATAAGGTTGTTTCTCCTACAGTTGAGAAACGTCAGTGGCGGCAGTAACTCCTCGTTACATCTGCAAGCGGGTGTGTATCCATGCGCTGCGGGTTGCAGATACCGCGCTAGTAAGGCGGTTACGACTATCCGCAAAGGGACTAAGAAAACAGGAGAGCGAAGTATATGTCATTAAGCATCAGAAAGAGAGAAAAGGGGGAAAAAATGGGAGGATGAAAGAAAAGATACATAGAGATAGGGTTTTATACATGGATTTATACACTGACTAGATTCTTTTTTTCTCTAATGCCAGAACCGACTATCAATGTATAAATCTGTCAGACGAATGGAAATGTATATATATATATATATATATATATATATATATATATATATATATATATATATTAACAAACACTAAATAAAAGGTTTATTAACAACTTAGTATAAGAGTTGAGGAGGAAGAAGGTTATTTAAATACAAAAATTCACAAAAAAAAAAGGGTACATAGCTGGGGTTAAAACCTCGACCAACCCATTGTCAAGGTAAACCAGTGTATTGGGAGCCTGACGACTTATACTTTGGGACCACCTGTGTGAGTATGATATTAATACTAGCGTGGTATATTTCTATGGGACTAAACCGCATTGGGCTTCCAGATAGAACTTAAAAAATATAAAAATCTCTATTAATAAAATTAAGAGTCTGTCTGGCATGAGCTTTGCACGATACCCACCGCATGCGGGGGGCTGAAATTTAAACATTAGTAGTAAATTAGCACAAACATTTGCAGCTCAAAGTCAAAATTTTGGAATTAAGATTTAATTTTTTAAATTAATTAAAAACCGAAAAAATGAAGATAAATTAACGCCGTGAGATAGATCTAATACTACATTTCATACAGTTGTGTAATGCGGGTTATGGTAGTCCTATACACGAACATAGTCACCAGTAATCAGGATTTTTTAAATCGGATTTACCCCTTTTTGAATTTTATTATGTTTTTTAACCCTCTTACCGTTTTTACACTAAAATATTTTTCCAGGGAAAAGCCGAGTAGTTTAATACTATTGATAAATAATAAAAAAGAATCATTTCAAGTGAATTCGATTGGATTTGAACCTCGAACGATTCCGTTATTTGTACAGTCTTTCAATCTCTTCAAGGAAGTAACAATCAACATTTATTTTCAACGCGTTCAAAAACTTTTCTCTCGACGCAATGGTTGGAAACTGCTGCTCTAGTTATTAGGACCAATCTGTGACCAATGCGTTTTTCAGAAATAAAATAGTCACAAGAATCTCCACATCCTTTAATCAGAAATAAAATAGTCACAAGTATCTCCACATCCTTTAATCAGAAATAAAATAGTCACAAGTATCTCCAATCCTTTAATCAGAAATAAAATATTCACAAGAATCTCCATATTCTTTAATCAGAAATAAAATATTCACAAGAATCTCCAAATTCTTTAATCAGAAATAAAATAGTCACAAGAATCTCCATATTCTTTAATCAGAAATAAAATATTCACAAGAATCTCCAAATTCTTTAATCAGAAATAAAATATTCACAAGAATCTCCACATTCTTTAATCAGAAATAAAATAGTCACAAGAATCTCCATATTCTTTAATCAGAAATAAAATATTCACAAGAATCTCCAAATTCTTTAATCAGAAATAAAATAGTCACAAGAATCTCCATATTCTTTAATCAGAAATAAAATATTCACAAGAATCTCCAAATTCTTTAATCAGAAATAAAATATTCACAAGAATCTCCACATTCTTTAATCAGAAATAAAATAGTCACAAGAATCTCCATATTCTTTAATCAGAAATAAAATATTCACAAGAATCTCCAAATTCTTTAATCAGAAATAAAATAGTCACAAGAATCTCCACATTCTTTAATCAGAAATAAAATAGTCACAAGAATCTCCATATTCTTTAATCAGAAATAAAATATTCACAAGAATCTCCAAATTCTTTAATCAGAAATAAAATAGTCACAAGAATCTCTACATCCTTTAATCAGAAATAAAATATTCACAAGAATCTCCACATTCTTTAATCAGAAATAAAATAGTCACAAGAATCTCCACATTCTTTAATCAGAAATAAAATAGTCACAAGAATCTCTACATCCTTTAATCAGAAATAAAATATTCACAAGAATCTTTACATTCTTTAATCAGAAATAAAATAGTCACAAGAATCTCCATATTCTTTAATCAGAAATAAAATAGTCACAAGAATCTCCACATCCTTTAATCGACGTTCCTGTCAGTTATATTATCTCACTATCACGACGTCAAGTCCACTGTCAGTTTATAGAAATTGTACATCTAGAATTAAAACTATTTGAATTAAATTTTAAATTTAATTCATAATTATGTTACCGACTTGTAGATCTTCCTCTGAAATTTGGTTGGAAAAATAGAGTGCTCCCTGATTTCTTGTAACGAACACGCCACGCCCTCTAATATAAAACTATGTAGGAAAAGAGCCAGGTACTTGATTTTTTTTAGCACCACAATTAGGGTTAAACTACTATGTACTAATTTCTCTAAAGTGTTGGGAATTAGAAGGGTCTAATTTATAGGAACTGTATCCTCATTTGTGTGGAAAACCAATAAGGAAAAAGCACCTTCACTACACCCGACTGGGATTGAACCTTGATCTCCCCGTCATTGGCAGTATTAGTCTATTGCGAGAGTTACGTCCTAGACCATGCGGCCACCGAAGCGGGTTTGAACTTATTAATTGCTATATTCACAATACTATTATTTTCTGGTTGGTCATTTTACTTTCATATAGGTGCAAGTTTAAAAATAATATTCATACAGTCATTCTGCACACAGCATACACTAATATTTTAACGAAGACACATTTTTCATATGGTTATGACTTATTTTCCTTCTGTGCACGTTTATAAATAGAGGATAATTAATAGGTTGTGGGAAAATAAAAAAAAATAAACACTTTGAAAAGAAGGTTTGACAACAACTATCAAAATTACAAACTATCAATGCTTGCCATTTTTAAAAAACAAAGTTTCCATTGTGTTTTGTCCATCTGATGTATAGGAATTTTAATCACGTTAATGAGGGTAGGTATGAATAATGCAGAGTTCAGAGTAAATTAATCCATCTTAACGGAGAGCGAGAGGATAAATCTATTTATATATTAAAAACACTTCAGTACAGCCAACATAATATTCAAGCTTTTAAGGTGTAAGTGTAGGGGACGCTATAAAAGACATTTTTTTTTTGCAGTTTTGATTGCAAAACTTTTTTGGCCAAACAAAATCAAATATTTCTCTAGTATAAAATACAGAGTCTACTGTTCTTCCCATGGTGGTATCAACAGTTGTTGAATATCTGTGAAGGATGTCCTGGAATTTAATAACAACTTTTCCTCTTCATTTAAAAAGTTTGTCCTCTAATTCTGCTATGCTCATGACAGATACTCAACAAATGTTGATATCACCATGTGAAGAAAATTAAACTACATGTTTCTACTGGAGCAATATTTTATTTAGTTTGGCAAATAAAAAAGTTTAGATATAAAACTGCAAAAAACATTGACCCTTTTTTCTCGTCCCCTACACTCCCAACTGAAACCCTGACTAGATGAGCCTAACACTCAGTCAGCGTGCCCACCAATGTGGATGCCTTAGCATTTCAATACATTTAATAAGACTTAGTGCCTCCCATAGCTGTCCGGAGGGTTCCATAAGTCGTGGGGTGAATTCTCGCTCAGCCATCATGATGCTTGTTTATTGGACGTCCTGATATTTACTATCCGGTAGTTATGACTCGGCTAACCTCGGTTTAACTCGGTTATGTACTGCATACTCGAATTTATCGCACTTTTGACTCGGGCCTAGGGCGAAATGTGATAAATAGTGATAAACCCATCAGAAATCATTCACATAGGGTGTGTACAGTCGCGTGCAATAAAATGATATTTCTCAATCCTTCATAGAGTTTTTTGGTGTATTTGCTTGCATTCAAATAAAGATTCATGTGTGAGTGTATCAGAAAAAAATTTTATATTGCCTACTAGAAAAAATATATAATTACATTTACTAAGTACACCTTTTTAATTGACTCCAAAAACTTTTTTTTATTTTTGAAAACAGTGATAGTTATTAATTTTTTCAGCATCACGTCTTACTACCCGTTTGGGCTTTACGCTTACGTTCTAATTACGCTTGGGGTTTTAGGGATGATTAAGGGTATATATAAAATTTGCGTGGATAGAGAGTGGAAAACCATTTAGGACAAAACCCTCAGTACACCCAACCGAGATTCAAACCTCGATTTCCCTCGTCATCGGCAGTCTAGTATATTGTGAGAGTAGCACCTTAGACCATGAGACCACCGATGCGGGAAATTATTACTTATATAATTGTGAGTGAACTGGTACTCAAACATCTCCTCCTATTTTTTTGAAACACCCCAAACTATACGGCCATATTTTGTGGAGGTGGTGGAGGGAAATGGAATTATTTCTACTTTATGGGATTCGAATCTGAGCCTCCAAACACTGACTATGAAATCAGCTTCATTAATACCTCATCGTGCATGGATATCTTATCGATTTAATCCATGACTATTATTTTTTTTAAGTTAGGGTATAATAAATGGACCTTATCTTAAAGGATGTAGCCCACATTATTTTCCCCTGGCGAGCAGCCACGTAGAGAGCCTACATGTGTTTCTCTCACTGTGATTTATTAATAGCACTCGCTCGGAGCTGTTCGCTTCTTAAATCTTGCAAATACGGGTTTTATTGTCGCCTTATATCCTACCGGCATTCCTACGAGAGTTCCAATAAAATCCCCCGGTAACAATGGCAGGGATGTTAGAGTAAGCCTTGAAACGGGTGTTTATAAAATACCTTACATTATCTACAGGGTGTCACCGCCTCCCACTTCACACGCTTTATCATCATTACACCTCTTCTATTTCACTCAAACAAACTAACATCTACTTTTTCACACACAAAATCACACAGGATCTTATAGATTTTTTTAATGAACGTAGCAATGTCTTGTTTTAACTTGACCACTTGGCATTTCAAATGTTTGTCCTTTGTCCAGATATTTGTACCGCTTTTTTAAATTGACCACTTGACATTTCAAATGTTTGTCCTTTGTCCAGATATTTGTACCGCTTTTTTTAAATTGACCACTTGACATTTCAAATGTTTGTCCTTTGTCCAGATATTTGTACCGCTCTTTTTAAATTGACCACTTGACATTTCAAATGTTTGTCCTTTGTCCAGATATTTGTACCGCTTTTTTAACTTGACCACTTGGCATTTCAAATGTTTGTCCTTTGTCCAGATATTTGTACCGCTTTTTTAAATTGACCATTGACATTTCAAATGTTTGTCCTTTGTCCAGATATTTGTACCGTGAAAATTGCCAAGTGTGCGGATAACTTAAAAAAAACTGGTTAGAACATACTTTGAACCAACGTCAAACAATGTATGTACATAATTTTTCAATCTAGTTATCCGTTTCAATATGGTGGCTGCTCGGATAAATTTTGGTTTACTAGTACACCTTGAGTACTTGGTGTATATTTTTGAGGTGTATTTTTAAAATTTAAACATATAGTGTGAGACTGACGTCTTGAAACCACGTGATCTACGATTATTATTTATGATTATAATGCACTATTGAATATATTAGCTTGTTTAATGTATAAATCTATCATCAAGGAAAAATACCATCTTTAAATCCAAGGAAAAATAATAAGGGATGTTTAAACTTAAAATCTAAATATAAATCTGAAGAATGTAGTAAAGATAAGCACATGGAGGGAGCGATGTCTACCGTCCAAAGAACTAATGGTGTAGTGCGTTCTAAAACCAAAACATTGCTTACAGCAACTCATTCAATTGAAACTAAAGATTCGTCTCCACTGGATAGACACAGAACAACAGTAACATGGCTACAAATGAAACATTGGCGTTTGTTTGAATGTAAGTTACTCAGCATTGACGTCACGATGAATACAAGTTGGTGTTTGTTGTAAATGTATCCGTTCGAAGCGGTAAAGAGCAAAAGAAAATATGAAACACTGACTAAGGGGGTGGCCAGAGTGAGCGACTAAAATATAAAATAGAACACATTGGTTGTAATGAGAGGTGGCCAGACTGAGCGACTAAAATATAAAATAGAACACATTGGTTGTAATGAGAGGTGGCCAAACTGAAGCGAGCGAGCGCGCGCGCTTGAAAGATAGAAATGATTCTATTTTTCAAGCGATCGCGCTCGACCCGGTACAGTCTAGTTTACAGGCGCTAGGCAGTATTACTGTATGTTGGTTCATTGAGTGCTAGGAAAACTTCTCATTTTGACATTTTTATTAATATCGATAGGTTTAGCACACTTGCTACTGACGGCCTAATTTAATTGGTAAGATCATAAACCATACCTATTTGTATGTAGTATGTATAT
Organism: Timema podura; assembly: GCA_033556935.1. Lineage (NCBI taxonomy): Eukaryota > Metazoa > Arthropoda > Insecta > Phasmatodea > Timematidae > Timema > Timema podura. The sequence continues at coordinate 18,556,373 of JAVRXN010000013.1, read as the reverse complement.
AACTGATATGTTAAAATACTTCAATATTATCAAAGTAGGCCTTTACAAATAAGAATCACCATTAGCGTGGAGAGAGGATGAGAAAAACCACAACAATAAATCACTTGTTAAAAACCACCCTCAGTTCACTGAGCCAAGATTCGGAGCCTCCTCGTCAACAACTATCGAGAGCTATCTGCTAATCACGCGCTTGCTCACACGCCAGTCTGATCGAACCCTAACATTCAATCACACAGACAAATGTTTCTTCTATTTGGACAGCTTGTTTCAGTTGAGACTGGTAGGTGTTGTAGTTACAAAGGTTGAGATAGTAATTAGTTAATCAGCATGGTATTTAAATGGAGTTAAGAGAATTGCATTTAATTAATTGATAATTACAAACAGCCTCTGCGTCTTTGGGAACCCAAAGACATGAACATACAAGTGCAGGGTGCCACTATAACATTGTACTCTTTCCACAAGTTGACACAAACAATAATATATTCCTTCAATGTAGACACAGTGTTTGTTGCATATAGTTTTATCTATAGAAAACAAATATCAACATGATGCAACAACGTTCTTCCAGTGTGGACACTTTGTTGAATAAAGTTGATAGAGTAATTTTTGAATGATGAACATCTCACATCATTGTGTGACACAAAAGTTGCTCCATGTTTCTTCGGGTGACACCACCGGTTTATTACTTGACTTTATTCGTTATTAATATTTGGGTGTCACTTGATGGTCAATGCTAAAAATTTTTATATGTTAAAGCGTCAGGTTTCCCATCAATTATGATGCTAATAATTGTAGTTATAATATAATTATTAATTGAGTAGTTTCATTTTTTAATGTCTGGGCGTCTCTCAGAAATAAATTTTTGGGCAAAATTATCAAATATTAAATAACTGTGTTGTTATTTAAACATATTATTTATACTATTTAGTACGTAAGACATTCTTGCAGCAACTTACATTTTCTAAAATGGAGATCTATTTAAATAAAATAACGCTGCGAAAATATGACAAAGAAATTTTTCAAATAAAGTACGTTATATATGTTTGCGTTAACACATTTATTTTCGTTGGAAATCCATTTTAATAAAATAATGTCTTGGAAAGATGAAATAAAAATGAAATTATGGGTCTCCCCATGGACCTAAAATTTGACACCCAAAGGGATCTTTGCTTTATTTTCAAATTTATAACGTTCTCACTTAAAATATATAATATCCAAGTCTTGGTTTTGTCTATTTTCAGAAGAAAATAAAATTTATACTTTAAGAGGCCTCACATATATTTATCTAAATGTTTTAGTCCGCTTTAGATTTTAACCGAATTGCACTGAATTATTTTTTCTATTTACTTTTTAATTATGATAAATTAACAAAAGTTTTTATGTCAATATTAGTTTATTTGAATATTCTTTCACGATGCACCTAAAAAAATTCAAAGTTTTATCTTACAATTTCGTAGAATATATATATATTTGTTTTAGTTATTAATACCCCCCCTTAAGTTTAATTTGTTTGGTTTGTCATCCTGTAGAGTGACAGGGTAAATAAGGGTATAAATAAATCTAGGTGGTTTTTATTTACTTTGAAATCTTTTATTACCATTACATTTATACTCTGTATTTTACTAGACAAATTGTTCCCCTGTAAAGACTGGTCAGAAAAGTTTACAAATAGTTGAGGAATAAACGACCTTACAGCTCCCTAGTAGGTGCTGGGGTATATCATGATGACCTACATGGCGATACAAGCAACAATCTACTGAGGACGGATTGATTTTAACTAAAATAAAATGTGATGTTTTATCTATTGCTCCAATCTGGGCTGTACGTATTTAACCACGATAGTAGGAAAGAGATCCGATATATAGAATATAGAGGAAATACACCCGCATTTGCATGGATGTAATTTATGAAACAATTTAGATAAAATTTCACTACATCGAGATTATAATGCCTGAACTTGCTTTCAGAGACAAATCGGAATTTATGAGCCTTGCATTTAGTCTGGTGCCAACTGGCGAGAGTAAAAAGTAATGGTCAAATTTTACCTTGAAACGTTAAACAACTTGAATAAATCTTTTATTAGTAAAACCTATTTTAGTTTTTATTGTATGGAGAATTTACATCCAGCCGGGGTTCAAACTTTAACTCCAACTTTTAAGAGCAGAATGCGGCTATTTATTATTAGGATCCTTAATTTACATCTCAATTGTATTCTTAAAAATCAAATATGCAATATTATTTAAAATTTAAATCAATCCTATGATATTAATTTTTAACAAATTCGTTAGAGCCTTTATCTAAACATTTCTAGATTTCTAAATTTTGTATTCAATAAAACTACCTTAATTTTAAGAAAAGAATAATAATCAAGATTAGACCTCGAGATATTACATATTTACAAGTTTGAAATAAATATACTAAGCTACATTTATCTGTGGCCTCAAGGACAGACAGACAGACAGACTTGACGACAGCCATTATGGTGATATCCTCCTTTTTTTTAGTTCGAGGACACATACAAATTCAAGATTCATTATTAACTAAAGGTAGAACATTTTAAATAACATTATATCTTTTATACATGTTAAATTAAAATTGTAGTGACCTGCTTCGGTGGCCGCGTGGTCTAACGCGCTACTATCTCAGTATACTAGACTGCCGATGAAGGGGAGTCCAAGGTTCGAATCTTGGTCAGCTGTAGTGAGGGCGGTTTTCCACAATAGTTTTCCACTATCCTTCCACGTAAATTCAGGTGCACCTCCTATTAATATAGCCTTCCTAATCATAAAACTATTAGTGTAATTTGTACATAAGCGTATAACCTGAATGGGTCGTAAGACGCGGTGCTAAAATAAATTGTAGCTAATTTCTGCACGTGAGCATACCTCCTTGAAGAATTGTTTATAGAGGCAATTTCCTAACGATTGTCCTGTGTTTGGAGAGGTCTTTAAGGGCGGATTTCCTCTGCCAGATGAGACGTGAACATTGAAGTTACGGGACCATCCTCCACAAACATCGACTTAACGACATACTTGCCAGACTCTATAGTCATGAATACAGATGGGATTCCCTTGATACCTAGAGTCCGATTTTTATAGGAAGGACCTTGTCTGACAGAAATAAGTCTCACTATATCTAATTTCAAGTGACGGGATCTGAAGTTTCACTTTGATAGTTATTATCAATACCAATAAGATAACAATAATAATACAATAAAATGTTATCAATGTTGACCGAAAACAAATATGTTTGTATTTTTCTAGAAGTTTCTTTTTACAAAAATCTTACTATTGATACGACGTTTTCTGTCCTGAAAGGAAGAGGAATTTAAACGTTTAGGTGGTGTTGTTTTATTTATATAACCTTTTAATAAATAAAGGACCAAACGTATCGCTAGTGTCTGTTTGTTTATTTAAGCAATTTAAATTTTCAGGACTAGGTCATAGTCGAAATTGTAAAGGGACTGAGTTTCGAAGTTTAAAAGAAAAATGCTGAAGTTGAAACCCCAGTTTTAATCGAACACTGTGAGATTAAATGCAAATAAATATATAGTTACAAACTAACTTAACCCAGGACAACAAAACCTAGTTCTAGGGTCAAACATTTCCATTGGAGTATCATTATGAATAAACACACAGACCTAGAAACTAACTTAAACTAAATACAGCTTCACCCAAACCTATCAATAAAATGAAACTATTTTTAAATCTCACCTGTAATCGAACTAGGCTCTCCTGAATGTAAGATAGACCCTTCTAACCTCTCGTCCACGGAGGACAGAAAAACGGACCAACATTAAACGTTTCCTTGTATCAGTAAGTCTTGTCGGAATTGGGTGTAAATCCTGGCGAGGTCAGACTCTACTCCCCCCAATGGAAGCAGTAACCATGACAACGCTTCCTTACGATCAGGACACCCTCAACTTCCTTTGAGGATCAAACGTCGCCGAGGGAATAGGTCGGTAAAGAATAATGAGATTAGAATCCTTGACGTGAGTGATAAGCCTGTCACTTGTATCTTCTGTTAAATATTTTAAATTCAGAGCTTTAGGTGACAGCTCAGTAAGGCTTGGTTCACAACACAAATATAAAGAACTGAGAAGATTACTTGTGATATTTAAAATTTAAGTTAAAAAAATAAAACCACCATTTCATATTAACCGTTTGGTTTGCACGCATATATACTTAACACGCTTTGCTCGTTGTGGGCTCCGCCCCCAAATCCCCCGGTGAGTGTAAACTAATGTAATTTCAGCGTTGTTTTGAACGTTGGTTTATTTTTACAATTTTATGATTCTAGCTGTCCCGTAATTGTGTCAGAAAATTTAAAAATGTGTAGAAAATGTGCGAAATTTACCTGAAGTAAAAAAATCTAGTTTGGTGAAATCCGTTTTTTGATAGGTCTTACTGTTTAGCCACAAGAGAACTCTAAAGAAAGGTCCGCACCGACTTTAAAGTTGCTCCACCATTTTGAATTTTTTTCGGGGCTAGATTTTTTTTTTTACTTTTTGGAGTTTTACCGTCGATTACAGGTTAGAAGCTAAATATTGGCAAAATTTCAAGTTTCTAGCTCATATGAAAGTGGGTAAACATTAATGTCAGTAAGTGAATCAGCCGTATGGCTTTATAGTATAGTGATAACTTATACAACTATGTCAGAGATGATTAAGGTTGAAACTAAAAGGAAGTGTACCCGCACTTGCATATATATATATATAGTGGAAAACCATTTTAAGAAAATTCATCTTCAGTACACCCGAACGGAATTCGAACCCCGATCTCTCCGTTATCAGCAGGCCAGTCTTTTGTGAGAATGATGCCTTTAGACCATTAAAGAGGGTCCGTATATATTAATTACACTACTTAAGTAGGGATGAGAAAGGCATAATTCAGAGGAGATGTATCCTCAGTTGCATGTATATATATATATATATAGACACATATTTCTGTATTCATCTTTGCTCTACAAAGTCTTAAGTTGTGTAGATCAAAGGCATTCGACCAAGGAGTGTGCAAATACATCTTCGGGGATACATAAAATAATAACAAAAATGATATATATACCTATATTATGTATTTATCACTAAAAATTATTATTTAATTAATTATTTTGGCTGTAATTTATTTTAGTTGTAGATTATCGAATTCATCATAAACCCAACAACTTTGAGGGTACAAACTTGAAGAGAATTTATATCTGGAGGTAAGCGAACAAAAAAGTTGGAATAACTTTGGTGTAGGTGAACCATCCTGGAGTGAAATAAGGGTTGTTTGGGGGATGGTGGGTGGTTTTAGGTCTAGTCTGTGGAACGTACCGTAGCTATCACTTCCAATAGATGGTGTCCCGCAAGAGCTATAAACATCGTACGCTTGATAGCGTTGGTAGGATTGTACTTCCATCCGTGATTGGCGATGAGGTCCAAAAGGTGGTCTAGGAAAAAAATAAAAGGCTCTCTATGTGTGCGCATGCGTGGGTTTTACACTTAGAAACTACGATAGTAGCACATGACGATCGTCTAGGAACGAGCAAACTGATGCACACCCAATATCATTGCTGAGGGAACTGCAAGTCTTATGGAGAAATGCTTTATCTTCGCTCTCCCTCTGTTAAATGTTTTCAAATCTCCTCACTCTCAGTTATGTCTGAAGGTGGTTTGCTGGGTAAGAAGGAGCTACTGGACAAATCTCCTCGCTCTCAGTTATGTCTGAAGGTGGTGTGCTGGGGTAAGAAGGAGCTACTGGCCAAATCTTCTCACTCTCAGTTATGTCTGAAGGTGGTGTGCTGGGGTAAGAAGGAGCTACTGGCCAAATCTCCTCGCTCTCAGTTATGTCTGAAGGTGGTGTGCTGGGGTAAGAAGGAACTACTGGACAAATCTCCTCACTCTCAGTTATGTCTGAAGGTGGTGTGCTGGGGTAAGGAGGAGCTACTGGCAACCTCTACTAACCAGAGTTGCAAAACTTGTATTATATTTGAGGGGAGATGGACCACACTAAAGCAAGAAAATGACAACACTGTTTCCCAATAATAACCATGCAGTTACTTCAGAGATGATATCCAGTGTGGTCACATTTGAACTTTTTGAGTTTTTGTGATTAAAATAATAACATCAAAGCTGTTGAATTCAGTTTCCATACCTTACCTCAATAGGTGTTGTGTCTTTCTACTGAGTTGACAGCCCCGGTTTCGATTCTCGACATGACTGAAGAATGTATCATTAGTTAAATTGTGGTCTCTAATTGACAGTTATGAATTCAAGGCAGGATGTTTGGGTGTTGCGTATGTTCTAAATTTAAGTTATTGTATAAGTCGTGTGCTGATATAATCTGTTAGTTTAGAAAGTGCGCGTTAAGTACTTCAAATAAAATATATTTAAAACTAACTCATGTTTACTGCTGGCTGTGACATGCGTTTATGTGTTTATTTAAATAGATTAGTTTATCTTTTATAACCTAAATATCGGTATTAAGACTCTTATTACTATTCAAACAATAAATAAGATGGTTATTTTGGTATTTCTAAGCTCGCATAGTGGGACTACTTACTACCATCTGTTAAATGTGCATTTTAACTTCGTTATTAGGTACATATTTGATAATATTTCTGCAACTATTTGAGATACGAAATAGCTTATCATTTTAAAGTTTTACTATTATTAAAATTAAAAATAATTTAGTCTGGAATATATTTTTATAAAACCAATAATTTCTGAACTACAAGCAAACAAATACATTTTGGATAGAGTACTTATAGAAAATATATGAAATTGACTATTATGCTCTTTGGGAACAGAGATGCTTCTCTTTTCTAAATGTTTCTGTAACATTATATAATATTAAATTGGTTCACTTTGGTGTAGTGTTGCTGCAACAGTGTTTTTTTTAATTTTACAAGTTTTTATATAATTCATCTATTTTAAGATTTTAAATAAAAATAGAAAGTCTTTGCGGTGCACCGTACCATTTATTTTCTTTGGGGAAGCCATGATTTTTTTGATCCCCCCCAATACCACTTAGTATACAATGGTATGCTTTTCCACGTTCATTCTAAATGGTGACCATAATTATTATTATAAGGTTCCCGACTAAACATATAAATGGCGCAGTGAATAAAGTGACACTTAACCCAAGTTATAGCACTATCTATAGTCTTTCGAAAATTGGGTTGCGAGGCGTATACCATTGTTTATGGAAATAGTAAGGAGATAAGAAAGGGAAGATTGCTACTGAGGTCTAAAGAGGAGTGATAATGTTGGATATAACCTTTTTCTTTAGAATGGTGGAAACGAAATCGTTACAGTAACTGCCAGATGTTGATGGAGACATTTGTATGGATGATGGTGGAGAAAGAAGTTGGCTGAAGGGAAGAGGATAAAATAATATGTGTGAGCCTACAAAACATTTTTGAAGGGTATGTGTTTTTTTTCTAAAAATATTCCCACAGGTTTGAGATTAAGTTGAAATAGAAACCTTCTAAAAGAACTTTTGAGTTCATTCTCTCACACAAGATATTATTTGTGATTTGAGTTCAAATTAGTTGTCAAAAATAAAATTAATAGAATATCTAGACTTTTATGGGTTTTCCCCCTCCCAAATCTAGGTTAACACACTTTCTTCCTTATTTTAGAGTAAAAATATCCATGTTATAGTTGTTTTATGATTTATTTAATTTTAATCTTATAAATTTTATAACTTTATAACTGTTTCACAGCCTTTCACTACCCGTTCGCGCTTTACACCTATGTATTAATTAGGCTAATGTGTTAGGGATGAGGAAGGTTGACTTTATAGGAAGTGTACCTGCATTTTCGTGGAAGTAAAAAGAAGAAAACCACCAGCCCAAGATTATAATTCCAAGCTCTTCAAGAGAGTAAAGCCAGACGAAATGAGACCAACACCTAATACCACGTGACCACCAGTGCGGGTAACATTATTATTTAAAAAAAATAATTTGAATACCAGAGGGATTCCTTTAAATTCTGTACAGTGATTGGTTCACAAACATCGTGGAAAACTCGACTGACTAGATTGATTGGTCTACATTCACATTTATACAGGAAGAAACTTTTATTTAGCACCGTGTCTTACTACCCGATCAGGTTATACACTTAGTTAATAATTAAGCTAATGGTTTTAGGGATGAGGAGGGCTATATCCAGAGGAAGTGTACTCTCATTTAAGTGGAAGGAGAATGAAAAACTATTTTTGAAAAAAACCACCCTCAGTTCAGCTTACCAAGACTTGAACCTCGACCTCCCTATCATCAGCAGTCAAGTATACTGCGAGATCATGCGGCCACAAAATAGGTTAAATCTCTTTTTAATAGTAAAAATTGTACTAAGATAGTCTTCCCATAAATTCATACGTCAAGCCATGTAATCTGCATCTGTCACGTTTGATAGATTTTATCAATAACTATAAAATAATACTACTAATATAGTGAAATATTGCCACTGTGGAGAGTAAAATAAAAGTTTGGTATTTTCAAAATTTTCTCCATACCAAAAATCCTATTTTTATTTTTCAAATAATTTAAAAATAAACCAGTATCGATATGGAGGTTTAAAATATAATTATTATGAACTATGAATATCACCTTGGTTATCAAGGATATGCTGTGCTCTCTGTCTATACTTACACAAACAATGTCCTTTTCAAACTCAGCCGCCAACTAACTCTTCATATAGAAATCAGGCTGATGATGAATTCTCACATAGAATCCAAACAATGCTGTCACCCCGACATTGAAACGGAGTGTAACTTATCACCTGAAGATAAAATAGGTTTCATACCGGCCTTTTTGTGGAGGGGAAGGTTATTGATGGGTTTTGCACGCATAATAGAATCCAGACTATAGCTTAAACAGGATGTTCGGAAACTCACGGCCCAAACTGCACATATAACTTGTTTGAGCCAGAAGTAATACAAAATACCTAAACACCTACATTCGGAAAACTATGCCAACACCATTAAATTGTGTTAAAAGGTTCGTCGTACAGCGCTGGGAGAGCAAAGCTGTTCAAGCATGCGTGTACAACATGTTATATAGGAGTTAGGCGCGTGTCACTAGACATTTAATAATGGCAAGCAATTTCTGTGATGTAGGACCGATAATGAAAACTCCCAGAACGTATTCACATTTCTAGATGGACTGGTGTGTTGTCTACTATTTATTAATTGTGGTATGTTCTGCTGCCGTGCTCCAAGATATCGAGGTGTACAATACCGCGCGCCTAGCTCTTATGCAACCTGTTGTACATGCATGCTCGACAGCCTTGCTATCCCAGCACTGTACGCCGAAATTTTGAACACAATTTAATGGTATTAGAATAGCTTTCCGGATGTAAGTTTATAAGGATTTTGTATTAATTTTGGTTCAAACAAACTACATGTGAAATTTGGGCTATGATTTTGTAGACCTGTACAATATATACTTAAATACTGAGATACTCGCCTCGGTGGCCGCATGGCCTAACGCGTTACACTCGCAGTAGACTAGACTGCTGATTATGGGGAGATCGAAGTTCGAACCTAGGTCGGGTGTACTGAGGTTTTTTCTCCAAAATAGGTTTCCACTCTACCTCCACGCAAATGCAGGTACACTTCCAATAAATACAACCTCTCTAATCCCTAAAACCATTAGCGTAATTAGTACATAAGCGTATAACCTGAACGGGTAGTAATACACGGTGCCTAAAAATAATAATAAAATAAACCCTGGGAGAAGTTATAAGTCATCGAAAAGCTCGGTGGGGAGCAGTGGTGGCTCGTGAATTATTTCCAAGGGAATGCAGACTTGAAAAAAAACCCTGCACTAGTAAATTGGTTCCTACATTTCAGAATCAAACTTAACCTTCAAGTGGTTAGGAAGGAGGAAAGTAACTTAACCTTCAGGTGGTATAAAGCAGTAATTCTGGAACCGGTTCAACTCAACCCCGTGAGGACCAGTGAGGAGCTACTTGATTGAATAAAGAAGTAGTGTCTCTGGTCCAGAAAACTGAGATTATCAGCTGGAGGGCTCATTGTGCTGAATACTGACTTTTTAATATTTAATTTAAAGCCAGTTATACAAGTGAAACTCATATAGTCATGAAGTAAAATGAAATATTTAGATTCAAAATAAATAAGATATCAAGCAGAAAAATGTTAGAATAGAATATTTTCTCAAGCTCCAAATGACTATTTGAAGTAAAAAAAGAGATAAGAGAAAAAATTGGAAAAGAGAGAAGAGATCAATGTTATTCTCTTGGCCTTTTACATCTTGCAGTTTACTTTGGTGAATCGTAGTTTGGTAATTCGACTCTGGCTCAGTCTGGCGGGCATTATGTTCTGCTACTTGGTGTTGTTTGTACAATCGGTACAGTCAAAACAAGAAATTTCATCAACTAGACACTTCTTCTATAATTTTGCAGTGATCAATTCAATCCCATTAATAATATTAACTAGTAGAGTTAGATTTAAAAAATATTTGAATTCTTAATAACGACATAGTGTAATTTAAAATGAGATAAAAACAAACTATCGGGGTATAAAAAGAACAGTATTTATATTTGATTAAAAATGATATAGTTTAACTAGTTTTAAACTGCTTGTACATTAAATATTACTTATATTATTATCATATTATAAATATTTCATTGTGTACATCTTTATGAATGTCCATATATACCTAATTTCAGGCCAATACATTCATTATTTACCCTAACAATGACACAGGAAAATCATAAATTAGCAAGTTAGACCCGTTTTAGATCGTGAACTGTAATGATTCGAAATAATTGAATCACTATTTATAGAATATAATTAATTAGCTACACACCTGTTAAAATAGTGCAATATAGTGTTGGCGGTCGAATGGCCTTAAGTCTGATGTAATTGGAAATTATGATTATAATCATTATATTTATTATTAGTAAAAATGGCCCCGTGGTATGATGTTCAGAGACCCTGTCTGTTGACTCAGATGTCCCGGGTTGGATTCCCTGCTGATACCTAAGGATTTCTTTCCTCGAAAGGAGAATAATTCCAACGGTCACCAGGGCTTGGTTGGTTAGCCTTAAGTCAAGTTAAGGTCTTCATTGGTACCACCTCCGTTATACTATCACCATCACCATCACCATCACCATCATCTCACCAGGACATGGAAAGAGCCTTCACGGAAAGGATGCACTTTTAGTACATCCGGGCGTCTCCTGGGCAACGGTACATTAGTACTGGCTAATATTTCCATTAAAACTGAGATACAGATTGATGTAACTCAAACACGCCATTATTGTTGTTGTTGTTATTATTATTATTAATATTATAATATTAGAACAATCTGTTTGATCTGTTGTACCTCCACGGAAAGTTTCTAAGCCTCTGTGTTATCGCTGAGTGGTTGCTTTTAGGACGACGCTAATGAAATGGCACTGCTAATATCTCTTCAATTAAAACCTTCGTCAACACATATACATCACGTTGACAGGAGATTGGACCATGATAAGCTCTGAGAGGTGAGTTTTTATACTTAAGGCGATTGGTCCTTTTCATTTGGCGTGGAAATTCAGAGCTATGGGAACAAACGGTTATCTTAAATAATTTTTTTATTGTTTTGCAATTTTCTTTTCGGAAACGGCTTGTTTAAGAATAGAAGCATTCTGATTATTTTATACTTTTTATATACACACCATCTCTATAATTTTAACAGTGATCAAATATCAATAATTTTGACATTTTTCAATAGAAAACTGCCGGCTGTGTAGCAAAGAATAAGAAAATGTAACACCTAATAAACATGAATACATTATCTTAGAAGAGGTGTTGAAAATATTACTACAAAAATTGCACTTGTTCTCGAGAAAACTGATATTTCCAAACGTAAGATTTTTCCGTAAGACCTGTCTGGTAGCTAGCGCCATCTACGGTTTCTGTGATCCATCTGTCCTTGTAGGTGCGGAAGGATACTTTGGTCGGTTGTGAAGCCACGCCACGCCTTTATTCCACAGAACAGGTTTAGACTTGCACTCTACAGGGCCAAAGGCCTTAAGAGTCGTGAAGCTTTTTGCTGCCTGTTCTAGGCACTAAGCACTCATATGTTATTAGCAACAGGAAGCTCCTGATTATTGTGGATTGCGCCCACATTTTTTTGCCCGGTGTGGGTGGGAATAAAGGGAACGTGAGATAAGGGAAGTGTTTTACAGTTTTTGAATAAAAACTTTTTTTGGTCAAAATAAATAAAATATTACTCCGGTGGAAACGTAGAGTTTAATTTCCTTCACAAGGTGATATCAACATTTTTGTTGAATATCTGTCAAGGGTGCCGTGGAATTTAGTGGGAACTTTTCTCTCCATTTAAATAGTTTCTCATCTAATTACACTAAGCTCATGACAGATACTCAACAACTGTTGGTATCACCATGGGAAGAAATTTAAACTATGTTTCTACTGGAGCAATATAATTTTATTTTGGCAAAAAAAAAAGTTTTGTTATTTTTCAAATGCGAGAACTTTACCTTTAATTCACGTTCCTTACGCTCCCACCTTAACCTGTACGATCACATCCCTGGTGATCCTTAGAGGGGGTGGGGTGGTGATCATAGTTCAAGGTACTAATTAATGTCAAGCTATATATTATACTATCTTTTGGTGCTCAGCGTCATAATATGCTGATCCGGACAAATGGGCGCCGCCATATGGGTGCGATCAACTGGGTTCCAGGGTCATTAAACAAGTGTTATAATTGTAAAGTTAGGTTAGATTAGGTTAGGTTATATTAAACATTACGTGGTTTATTTTGCAAAAAATTCTTATTTCTCATGTTTTTTTTTTTTATAATATCAACTAGTCTAATTTTATAAATTTACACCAATTAAGTTTCCTTTGTTATGAATTTTTTGAAACTCCGAAAATTAATATTGAATTAAAAAAGATAATTATATTTTTACACTGGTGCCCAGTTCGCAAGCACCCAGTTGACCGCACCCGGTTGGCGGTGCCCAATTTTCCTAGACCACTTAATACATGTTCGGCCTACCGACAAATTAACATGAGCAAGGTAGAATTTAAAGGAAATCCACATGCATTTGCCTGGAAGGATAGTGGAAAACCATTTAGTATAAAAACATTATAAAATAAATGGTACGGAGCACCGCACAGACTTTCTCTCTCTTTCTATAAACTCGTAAGATTTCTGAACAGAATAATGTACATTGTATCATCACCACTCCACATAAGAACACGCATAAAATAATATACAATGATATATAATCAATTAGAAAAGAGGCGCATCTTTGTCCACCTTAGAACATTTCAAACAGTTTAATGTCTTCCACAAGGGTCAACACTTCGTATTAAAATGTCGATTCTAGTTAAAGTTTTAACATTTTATAAGGTGTTGCAGATCTTCAAGTCATCGCATTGATATTTAATTATTCATTTATACATTTTGACCAATAAAAAATGTAAATATTGACTATTGAGTCTAAAATGGAGATAAATCATTGCTATGCAAACATTTCTCCTAAGAGATTTAAAGAAAAATAACATACTTTTTTAGATACTTATATTTAATTACTCTATGGCATTGGAGAATTATTGCGTTAAGACTTAAGTAGTATATGTTTACAACTAAAGTTCACAAAATTGTATTAATATATTTCCAAATATCTCAGAAACTGCTGCTTTTATAAAAATATATGTCAAATAAAAGTTTTTTATTTCTAATAGTCCTACAATTTTGCAATGATAAGTTGTTTAGTTTCTCCAATAGTTGTGGAGATACGGAAATTAACGCTTCTGTAAAGTACCCTAAAAATCATTTTCATAGAATAATGAAAATAGCCAGTTTATTTATAATCTTAATCAACGCCTAGATACGAATTTTAATCAAAATCGTTTGAGCAGATTTTGAGAAAACCAAATTTTTCTCTTTTCGCCCTTCAGTAAACTACCCTTAATTTTAAGTTTTTATAGGCACACAGACAGACGGCATTGCAAAGACTATTTTTTAGGGTTCGGGGGGTCATGAGACGTCGACATCCATCAACATTTCAGGTTAGTTTTTTTTTACGGTCACAATACTTAAACTTTAATGTCCAAAAAGTTAAAAAATTCATATAATTGCGTATAGATTGAAAGTTATTGATTTTATTAAAATATGTTTCGGATAAAATATCTGTATTATAAATATATATACATATTTGTAATGCTAAGTAATTTCATATCTCAAATAGTTTCGGAGCTATTTAAAAAAATGTTAATTGACGCATCAGACCGGAGCCCTTAAAGCCATTTTGCCGAAATATTGAGGGTAGCCATTTTGTTTGGAATATTTATTAATGTTTATAAATGAAATTTAATCAAAATCGTTAGAGCCGATTTTGAGAAAATCGACTTTTTCTCTTTCTGCCCTTCAGTAAACTACCCTTAATTTTAAGTTTTAATAGACACACAGACAGACGGCATTGCAAAGACTATTTTTTAGGGTTCGGGGAGTCATGAGACGTCGAAATCCATCAACATTTCAGGTTAGTTTTTTTTACGATCGCAATACTTAAGCTTTAATGTCCAAAAAGCTAAAAATATATATATAATTGCGTATAGAATGAAAATTATTGATTTTATAAAAATATGTTTCGAATAAAATATTTGTATTATAAATATATATACATATTTGTAATGCTAAGTAATTTCATATCTCAAATAGTTTCGGAGCTATCATAAAAAATGTTAATTTACGCATCAGACCGGAGCCCTTAAAGCGATTTTGCCGAAATATTGAGAGTAGCCATTTTGTTTGGAATATTTATTAATATTCATAAATGAAATTTAATCAAAATCGTTGGAGCCGATTTTGAGAAAATTAACTTTTTCTCTTTTTTCCCTTCAGTAAACTACCCTTAATTCTAGGGGTAGATATCCAATTCCAAAAACCCCTCGGGGCAACCCTATGAAAACCCAAGATATCAAGTTTCAGCTCAATCGGTAAAATAGTTTAGGCTCTAGTTGGAGGTACAGACAGACAGACGGAAATTCAAAAACCACTTTTTCGGATTCAGGAAGTCATGAAACGTCAAAATTCATCAAAATCTCGAGTTCGATTTTTTTGACGATCACAATACTTTCTCTACCTGTAAGATAGAGAGAAAGTAAATATCCTCAATACAACCTATTAGTTAATGCGAGCTTCCCTTTAATCCCACTTTGGGTGTCGGGGTTCGATACTTTGAGACGGTGTCTTAAGATTTCATGGTTTACCCTGTGGGAAGTTTTAAGGGGTGGTGGAGGGTCAAGGGTTAATACTGTAACACATGAGTTTTAGGGGGTTCGTGCCTGCCTTAGTGAGGAACATGTTCTCTTGGCTCATTAAAAATAGAATATTCCCGTATTCTTTTGAGGGTAGTAACGACAACGTAGCTTTAGTTGGTCTCAAGGCCTCTCGGATGGGATATGTTTGGGGGGGGGGGGGAGTGGACTAATGAGGTAGTTTGTCCCTAAGGGGGAAGGGCCTTGCCATCCAATTCTCTCTCTTTTACAGACGCGAGTCTGGTCGCAGTATTAATGCACGTGCGTAGAATACTGTGTTATTTTGGTTAGTGTATTGTACTCATGAAAATCTTATACATATACGTTATGACAGAGCTTAGAGTTTTAGGTGCCTATAAAACCAAAAAAAGTAGGGCTCACATGTCTATCTCCATGTCCATCTGTCTGTCTGTTTGTCCCTGTGGCTATAGACGGAAAGGTTTTGATGGTTTTCGTTCAAACATTTTATTTGGATATTAGTCATATTTTCATGCACGGATAACTATATTTTATTTTGATTCTAGGCTTTAAATCAGTAGTGGTTCAATTATGAGCGATTATGAAAAGTTAGACATTTTTCGAAAGTTTCTCAAAGGTTTAAAAAAAATTAGACACCTGGAGAGTGTTTGACATGACACATGACAATGCTAATTTGTTAATAAAACTTAATAATTTACATTGATTAGGTTAATAGTCTTTTTATGAAAAATCTAAGCAGATTTTTATTGCCCCCAGCACATCCTGGATGACCTTTAGGGAGATTGTATTTACCTTCCTATCTTCACGCTAGTTCGAATGCAAATCTTTTATATTACCTTTTCAATCCCTACTCTTTAGAATGATTTATTAATCCCAGGATGTTAACCGTACGAATTTCATTTATATAAATGGGATATTTTCCTTAAGTCTACCTATTGGAAAATGAAGTCTCCACCAGCCCATATTGGTGGTTTGGCGGGCTAGAACGTCAACTTCATCTGATGCGCTTTTTTATTTTTTGTGATGGGTAGGTTATGGTTTTACGTCCCTGCTTGGTTTTCTGTTGAATGATTTTACCTCAATTTTATTCCCCACTTTTTCTTGACACAAATGATGGTACATTTTCTAAAATATCTACCTACCTCGTTATTTATATCCATAAGCGTGAGTATATAGATATTTCGGAAGGGTGGTTAGATGAGGATAGCTCTGAGCAAGGGTAGACTTGGCTGGCGTTTCTCTGGGTAGAGGTTCAGTAGTCGACCCATAGACAGCGTCAGTGTCGCAAGCAATCCTGACTCACACACCAGATCACATGACCTCAAGCTCGGTATTCCTCTCTACGAAATACTTCTATTCTGCTCCTAGAACTTTAAGCGAAGGTGCTAGAGGTGTGTACGGGACGCTAGATTTTGACAAAATTAATTGGCCAATAAAGGAGCCAACCAGCTTTAGGTGGCCTGGCGCAAACTTTTGTAAAGTTAAACTTCTAAGAACATAAATCATGAATTTAGGGGTAAAGCAAGTGATCTATCTACAAAATTGGAAGGTAGGAGGCTTGCATAATGGTCCACAAGTAGTAGGTATGTGTCATTTGCTGTTTTAAATGTTCTTTGTTTTCATCTCGTTCTTTTTTTGAGGGATTTTAAATAGTTTGTATGTATTTAGAGCCATAAAAGTCTTATAAAGGAACAGAGGTTGGTTTCATAACTTTCCCACCCCTCTACTATCAAGTGAGGTCCTATATCTTGTGTAGTAAGGTAGACTGGATAGAACTAGCTCAAGATAGAGATAGGGTTTAATGAGGTGGACTGGATAGAACTAGCTCAAGATAGATATAAATGGCGTATTTTTGTATGTGCAGCAATGATCTCTCGAACTTTTATTTCCATAGAGTAAGCCAGTATATATACGTATAACCTGAACTGGTAGTAAAAGGCCCTGGTGAAAAATAAATCTCCTATGTTTAGACGAAGCTACGTGTGAAATAAAAACACCCCCCCGTTTAGTAGTGTGTAAAAACCAATGACCACTGTAGACCCTCCCCTCTTAATGTGTGTTGATGTTTATACCTTGGGAGTGTGCCAGATAACGGAGAAAGTAGTTCACAACTATCTCCAACTGGACTATGTAGTTCAACTGGAACATGGAATGTTAGTACTACCAGCCTTCAGGCGCAGATAATATTCGGCCTCCCTTATATTAAATTACAGAGCGTGGGTCGGTTACAATACAGACCTCATGACGCTCTCTTCACGCAGTCATAGACGTATAATTGATATTTTTGTGTCTGGCAAAGTTTAGTTCTATTTAAATGTGGAGTCACTTTTTATATGGCAATTATTAAGGTAATTAATTTTGTTTTCATAAATATCTGCATGAAATCTCTTGATTTACCCTCAATCACTTTTAATAGATAATATAGAAAGCCTTAAAATAAATCTAATACTAAACTAAAACACACTTAGGTGTCCACGTGGTCTAATGCGCTACTGTTTCATCACATTAGACTGCCGATGATGGGGATATTGAGGTTCGAATCTGGTCGGGTGTACTGAGGGTGGTTTTTCCAAAATGGTTTTCCACTCTCCCTCCACGCAAATTCAGGTACAATTACTCTAAATATAGCCTTCCTAATACTTAAAACCACTAGCGTAATTAGTACACAAACGTTTATACTGAACTGGTAATAAGACGTGGTGCTAGAAAAAAACTGAACTCAAAATTGTAAAGGGTCGTGTTTTAGAACATTTTCTTCCTTACAGATTGCTGCCTTAAAAAGTACGAACATTATAAAATAATGTGAAAAATAAATACTTTATTTTTATATAATTTAATTCAAAGGAATAGTATTTAAGCTATTGGTCAAATTATCGTGTAGAGCTGCAAATAGTTTAAATATTTATCGCACTTAACCTACCAGATTTTTTGACCCACTAAAAGATCAAGTTTTCAAATACGACCTAGTTTTGGGCCAAAGTATTTAAGATGCGTTTGAAATACAAAGTTTCAACCACTTTTTTCCATCTAAGTCGCCACATTTAGTGGCAAAATGAAAAAAAGAAGGGTGTAAGCATTCATAGGAAATTCTCCGTTTCTATGCCAAGAGTTTTTCAAAATAACTTAATATTTGTCTCTGGGTTTGAATTTAATTAATGGTTCAATAGTGTTTAGTTAACTTGACAATTCTAAAACTAAACATATTTGGCGAGCCATATAATACACATATATATATACATATGTATTTGATTTCGAGTACATAAATAGTGTTTATTTATAATCACGAAAGCCATAAAATGCATACATTTCCAATAACATTTCATAACATTATAAGATTTTCATTTTGACAGTATTTCAACTTAAACATTGTCTAATAACTTAGTTAATTGAAGTACCAGATATCAATCTACAGTTTATTTAAAAGTTGGTAGTTAAAATAATTTATTTATAGCTACAATATATTAAAATGTATATATATTATATACTTTATATTTTTTAATTAAATAAATATTATAAAATATAAAAACTGTCTCAGTTTCAATTACAGAAGCTCTATAGCTACCGTTTTTCACCGAACCGCAATTTATAAACCTCTGGCATACACTTTATTCTTCCTGGCACTAGAGCTATCTGCAGTTTAAGGTGTTTCTGTCCTAGGTTAAGACGGTCGGTAAGCAGTATGCAGATGCAATTATTTGTTGAGGAAGTGCTCGCTAAATACCATAAGACTATGTAATTGTTTTATTTATTCAAGGTATTTAGCGTGCACTTTCTAAACAGATTGATTATATCAGCCAACGGGAATTTCTATGAACGAGCACGAAATAGCCAACCAATTTTGCCCAGGTAACCTATTGTCACATACCTTCCATGGTTCTTTCACATGTCCACAATCGATATGGGACATGGGCTTTACTTCCACTCCGAAGAAAGTTGTGTTTCGGATTTTTGTCACTCCATCGACTCCGTCTGGGTTTGAACCGACGTACATTGGATACTGAGGCCAGAAATTTATCATAATACCACTGAGAAGGACCAAGTCTATGTCAATGTTGTGTACAGATATAGTTTATTTCACCTTATAACTATAATAAATGTATTTATTGAGTGAGCGGTTTTACTCTACGTCTATATCTGAAGTTTCTCTCGCCGGTTAACGCCAATGATGAGGGAGTACTAACAACATTGCTATAGAACCAGAATGTCGCTAGTTTGAACACCAGTTGGACCCGTGGGGGTTGTTATACATTCAACCATGAAAGGAGGGGGAATCTTCATTGAGAAAGCTGGTTACTACATCTTGTTTTGTTTTGATATTATAACCATCTGTTAATTAGTTCACTTTGTTCAAATTCATATACGAGCCAGTTTACTAGACCCTTGTTTTAGAAGCAGAACGAGCCAAGTAGTAATATATTTATATATATTTAAATATTACCACTGTCCACGCTATTCACGTATAACACACTACAGGACTAGGAATGAGTAAATTAGAATTAGAGCGAAATGTACCCACATTATCGTGAAGTAAAATTGAAATATTTCTAAGGAAAAAAAATCAATTTGAGTTTGGTTTCTACCGCGTCTCACTAACAGTTCGGGCTGTGCGTGTTTATGATAACTACTCAAATATGATAGGGATAAGGAAGAAAGCATTTTAGCGATAGTGTACCCGCATTTGCGGGGAAGGAGAGTGGGAACCCATAAGGGGAAAGCCACCCTTAGTAAACCCAGCAGATATTTAAACACAGTCCTCCCGGTCGTAGGCAAACCTGACTAAATGAGCTCAATATTTAGACCACAGGATCATCAGTGGATGTCTTACAATATGGTATTTGATTTCTGTACAGAATAAATAATAAATATTACATTATATTTATATTTTTAATTGTGTATTAGTACTAGAGAGTACCTAGGACTACAACTGGGTGCTAGAGAGCACTTAGGACCACAAATGGGTACTAGAAAGCACCTAGGAACACAACTGGATACTAGAAAGTATCTAGGACTACAAGTGGGTACTAGAATGCACCTAGGAACACAACTGGGTACTAGAAAGCACCTAGGAACACAATTGGGTACTAGAAAGTATCTAGGACTACAAGTGGGTACTAGAATGCACCTAGGAACACAACTGGGTACTAGAAAGCACCTAGGAACACAATTGGGTACTAGAAAGTATCTAGGACTACAAGTGGGTACTAGAATGCACCTAGGAACACAACTGGGTACTAGAAAGTATCTAGGACTACAAGTGGGTACTAGAAAGCACCTAGGAACACAACTGGATACTAGAAAGCACCTAGGACCACAACTGGGTACTAGAATGCACCTAGGACTATAACTGGGTTCTAGAAAGCACCTAGGAACACAACTGGATACTAGAAAGTATCTAGGACTACAAGTGGTACTAGAAAGCACCTAGGAACACAACTGGATACTAGAAAGTATCTAGGACTACAAGTGGGTACTAGAATGCACCTAGGAACACAACTGGGTACTAGAAAGCACCTAGGACCACAACTGGGTACTAGAAAGTATCTAGGACTACAAGTGGGTACTAGAAAGTATCTAGGACTACAAGTGGGTACTAGAAAGTATCTAGGACTACAAATGGGTACTAGAAAGCACCTAGGAACACAACTGGATACTAGAAAGTATCTAGGACTACAAGTGGGTACTAGAAAGCACCTAGGAACACAACTGGATACTAGAAAGTATCTAGGACTACAAGTGGGTAATAGAATGCACCTAGGAACACAACTGGGTACTAGAAAGCACCTAGGACCACTACTGGGTACTAGAATGCACCTAGGACTATAACTGGGTTCTAGAAAGCACCTAGGAACACAACTGGATACTAGAATGTATCTAGGACTACAAGTGGGTACTAGAAAGCACCTAGGAACACAACTGGATACTAGAAAGTATCTAGGACTACAAGTGGGTACTATAAAGCACCTAGGAACACAACTGGATACTAGAAAGCACCTAGGACCACAACTGGGTACTAGAATGCACCTAGGAACACAACTGGGTACTAGAAAGCACCTAGGACCACAACTGGGTACTAGAATGCACCTAGGACTATAACTGGGTTCTAGAAAGCACCTAGGAACACAACTGGATACTAGAAAGTATCTAGGACTACAAGTGGGTACTAGAAAGCACCTAGGAACACAACTGGATACTAGAAAGTATCTAGGACTACAAGTGGGTACTAGAAAGCACCTAGGACTATAACTGGGTTCTAGAAAGCACCTAGGAACACAACTGGGTAATAGAAAGAATCTAGGACCTCTATTATGTTTGAGAACTTATAACTATCAATTTACTACTTATTTTAATACAAGGAAACTATATTTCAGGCCTACAGGGATTCAAACAATTATTCTTTCTCTGGCGTGTCCTCTGTTCGACGTCTCTAGTTCAATTCCTGAGTGTTCTCAATATAACGGTTGTTTAGATGTGTACAACATGTTGCCGGGTATAGTTCAATTCCTGAGTGTTCTCAATATAACGGTTGTTTGGACGTGTACAACATGTTGCCGGGTCTAGTTCCATTCCTGAGTGTTCTCAATATAACAGTTATTTGGATGTGTACAACATGTTGCCGGGTATAGTTATAACAATGACCTACACTCTCACACGTCCATTAAGACACACGCCTTAAATGATAAGCGAGATTACTTTTTACAGATAAACGGACAGATTGAAAGGTCCAAAATTAGTTTCCTTGTGCAATTCTATCCAACCGACTTATTTTGAAAACAAATTTATGTAATCTTTGTTAAGCTATTCATACAATTTAATTTTTTTTTATTTAAATGTCGTTTACTTATCTCGATTAGGTGTACTAAAGGGGATTTTTCCAAAATAGTTTTCCACTCCCTATCAACGCAGACGCGGGTACACTTCTTCTAAATATAACCTCATCATCCCTAAAACAGCTAGCGTAATTGGTTCATAAGCGTAAAACCCGAATGGGTGGTTCGATGCTATGCAAAAAAAAATTGTCATTTACTTTAGGAAGGTGGGAAGGGAGTAGATTGAAGAGGGGGTGAAGGAAGGGAGATTGGGGTAGGAGTGAAGGAGGGTAGATTGGGGTAGGGGTGAAAGAGGAGAGATTGGGGTAGGGGTGAAGGGGATCATGCAAATGAATAAATCCATACATAATAACCACTACAAAATCATGGTAAGATAATAAAAATTAGAATTATTAAACTAAATCTTTTTTTCCCTGATTTTAAACACAAATGCTGGTTTTTGAATCCAAACATTTTGTAAATAATAATAATAATAATAATAAATAGCTAAATAAAATGTCTTATAGATGGGGTCAGTCCCCTTCACATGTATCCCTACCAGTTTTATCTTAACTTTAAATAAAACTGTAGAAAAATAAAGTCATTTATTTAAAAAAAATTGGTACTTAAGCCACTTTTGAGCTAACGGATGGAAAGGAAAAATGTTTCTCTTACGGAAACTACGGATGGGAAGGGGGTTGGATGGGGGTAATGGATGAAGGGAGAGAGAGAGAGAGATGGAGATAGGAAATGAGACTGATAATGGTTGATGTTAAATAATGGATGCCATTTATAGATAATAATTGGCGGTCTCAAATTGTAGTTTGGACGTTGTTTGCCCCGGAATTTCGGCTATATAAATTTAATTAATTAAACTTCCACTCCCATTGAAAGGTCACTGACCCCTTAATAAATTCATTCATACTCTTTGTAGAGGGAGTACCAGCTATCAACTGACCTAAATAGGTCTATTCCAATTGAAAAAAGTGTAAATGGTTTGGTCTTTATAATCATCATCATCATCATCATCTCGTATATATCATCATTCACATAAAAAATAATCTATTTAAAAAAATATGTTTGAGATGTCATTATATAAAATAGAGACAATTAGGTTCAAAACCAGTTCTCAAGTGTCATAGGCAGGTGTGTTAACAGCCATCTCTTTCAGTAAATACATACTTTACCAGAATTATTTTAAGTTAAGTTATAATCCGGGCCCAGATTTTGATGGCCTGTCATCTTTATTTTTGGTAAATTCCAGTAAATGTTCATGTACGTAAATTCCCTTCATGTCTCCATAGTAGTAGAAACGCTTTTATTTTTAATAAGTCAATATTTGGTAGTTTTTTGTCAGAGTATTTTATTTTTAAGTCATTATTTCTTAATTTATACATTTGTTTTAGAAATGTTTAGGCATTTATGCTGAGTAAGTAGAATTGTTTTAAATACAATCGATTATTTTATAAACGTGTAGATAATCAAATATAATTATTTTTTTCCACAAAGAGTTGTAATGTGAAGATGCTCTATAAACTTTGTATCCTCTTTGCTTGTTTGGTTGTGAAACACACATTCCTGGTGAGACCTGCTTTGATGGCCGCAATGGTCTAACGCGCTACTCTCAAAGTAGACTACACTGCCGATTACGTGGTGATTGGGGTTCGAGTGTACTGAGGGTGATTTTTCCAAAAATTGTTTTCCATTCTACCTCCACGCAAGTGCAAGTACACTTCCTCTAGACATAACCTTTCTAAACCCTAAAATTAATAGTGCATAGCCCTAAAGGGTAGTAAGTCGTAGTGCTAAAACAAAAAGTTGGAGAAGGTTGCATTTGGAATAAGATGGGGTTGGAAGGGGGAGATAGGTATTATTACTGAGGGGTATATTATTATATTTGGCGAAATGCAATATCTAAGTTGTCTACGCCATTTTATTGCATGTTTATTTTAGTTTACATATTTTTGTAAATTGGGTGTTTGATTAAATCTTGTGCGTGGATTCATTGTACATACATTCTCATATAGTTTATTAAATTTTGTAACAACATTTCATAAACTACTCATCATTAGACTACCTTAAAATTGATTCATTAAAAAAATACAACAATCCAGAGATACTCTTTAAAAAAATCATTAAAGACATTTTCTAAAAAAAACTCAAAATTTCAAAAAAATAGTTATTAATAAATCACTATTAAATCAACTACCCAGTCTCTTACACCACTCCCCCCGCAAAATTATAATGTATTATTTTTTTATGTCAAACAAACGTAGATAGATATCAATTTGAAACAAAATCGTTAAAACAATTTTTGAAAATTTACTGGAGGACACTAAAACTCCGAGGTTTAACAGATTCATGAGGTAACAAATTGACACGATTATAATACTTCCTCTATATGATAAAGTAAATCATATTGAATTAAACTGACACCCTTTTAACTGCTGTACAGTGAATATTACAATAAACAGAACTTCAATACATTTTCTGATTTCGAGAGCAAGCGTGTAAATAATATTCTTATTTCTATCCACTAAGAGGATTACACTTGGTTAATGAATCTTCGTTCGTTGAATGGGGATGGTATAGGATTGTGATAATCTTTTTTAATGTCCCTCTCTCAGTATTTATACTGAAAGCTCCTGTGAAGAGTTTCTCTAGAAACTACAAGTTGGGAGCAGATAACATTCTTATTTATGTTTTGCGTGTGTTCGGTGCGATAAAAACAAATACAATGAGTCAACCGTTCTAATTTATTTACGGTATTTAACGTGTTCTTTCTAGGCAAAGGTTTGTACACGAATTATAAAGTAGCTTGAACTACAACGCATCACTTAAAAACACAGCTACAAAGCTAGCTACTATTTTTTTCTAAGCAGTTATGTCAACATAGATAAAATAATTCATGAATCAAATCTTTAAATTAAATTTTCCTAAGTGCAGGCTTATATTAACATACGACATACTTGCTTTATTACTTTATAGAATTAAGAGCTCGATTTTTACTGTCGAACTTACAAAAGTACGCCACTTATCCTTGTATTGAGCTAGTTCTATCCAGTCCACCTCATCACACCCTATCCCTATATTTAAGTAAGTCTAGGAGGATACATTAGTATGCACCTGAAGGAAATGGAGAGTAATGAGGTGGACTGGATAAAAGCAGCTAAAGAAAAGAATAGGGTGTAGCGAGGTAAACTTGATGGAACTATCTCAAGATAGGGATAGGGTGTAATGAAGTAGACTAAATAGAATTAGGAATCTTTAAAAGTAGCGTTTCAAGCTCACCCTGGACTTGACCTTCACGATGTGTCATATGTGCCTTTGGAAATTATTGTTCGCGTATGAGCAAAACTATCAACCCTAGTAAAGTCTCCTCTCTCAATTAACTGTTGCCAACCCACTTCAGTGGATGCGTGGTCTAACGCACTACTATCGTGGAAGACTAGACTATCGAAGACGGGGAGATCAAAGTTCAGATCTAGGTCGTGTGCACTGAGAGATATTTTACTAAACGGTTTTCCCCACTCTTCCTCCACGCAAATGCGGGTATACTTCCTCTTAATTAAACCTACCTAATCACTAATACATTAGAGTAATTAGTACATAGACGTATAACCCGGACGGGTAGTAAGATGCAGTGCTTAAAAAACTGTTGCCAAATCTCCTCGTTCTTTATTATGTCTGAAGGTGATGTGCTGGGGTAATTATGAGCTACTGGCAACATCGACTAACCAGCGTTGCCAAATCTCCTCGTTCTTTATTATGTCTGAAGGTGATGTGCTGGGGTAATTATGAGCTACTGGCAACATCGACTAACCAGCGTTGCCAAATCTCCTCGTTCTTTATTATGTCTGAAGGTGATGTGCTGGGGTAATTATGAGCTACTGGCAACATTGACTAACCAGCGTTGCCAAATCTTCTCGTTCTTTATTATGTCTGAAGGTGATGTGCTGGGGTAATTATGAGCTACTGGCAACATCGACTAACCAGCGTTGCCAAATCTCCTCGTTCTTTATTATGTCTGAAGGTGATGTGCTGGGGTAATTATGAGCTACTGGCAACATCGACTAACCAGCGTTGCCAAATCTCCTCGTTCTTTATTATGTCTGAAGGTGATGTGCTGGGGTAATTATGAGCTACTGGCAACATCGACTAACCAGCGTTGCCAAATCTACTCGCTCTCAGTTATGTCTGAAGGTGATGTGCTGGGGTAATTATGAGCTACTGGCAACATCGACTAACCAGCGTTGCGAAACTTGTCTTATATTTGAGGGGAGATTGACCACATGGAAACAAGAGAATGGCAACGCTGTTTTCTCAATAGTAGCCTGCAGTTCTCTCAGAGATGATATCCAGTGTACCTTCATATTTTATTTAAATACTTCTAATATTTATACTAGCTCATGGGGGCTTTCACCCCCTTTTTACCCCATTCGGGCGCCCTTGGGATCCAGACCGAGGTACAAACAGCTGGCATCACATTTACTCCTTCATCAGATTCAAGGATTCATGAAACGTAAGGATCCATCAAAATCTCGAATCTAATGTTTTTGGCGATCACAATATTTCTCTCTCCAAGGGTTTGAGATAAATTATTATTATTATTATTATTATTATTATTATTATTATTATTATTATTATTATTATTATTATTATTAGCACCGCGTCTTACTACCCGTTCGAGCTATACACACTTACGCTAATGTGTAATGGTAGGGTGATTGTGAGATGAAATGGAGGACCTACAGTTTAACGTGGGATCCGAACCACGGTGGAGGCCTGGCATTCCTCACATTCACAAGTTGTGATTAATACACATCTTGTCAGAGGTGAAGGAAGGGTTTGGCAGTCAGATAAATCTGTGGCGAGACCAAGGATTGAATCCCGGACCCCTAGCACAGAAGTCTGACACCTTACTCCTAGTCCACCAGGTCACCTGAGATAAAGTAAAATTATTAACGTAACAAAACCGAGATTCAATCCATGACTATCCTAGACGAAGACAGTTTTGCTTTTTGCCTAGTCAACCCCTTCTGGTAAAGAAAATGTAATATTTAGAGCACTGCTGACGTAAGACACTTTTGCTAGCTTTAATTGGAAAAAAGGGGGGAAAGGGTTGAAGGGTCGAACTGGAGGGTGGTAAGAGGTCTTAGGGGAAAGAGGGGGAGGGGTCCAGAATGGTGGAAAATCTTATTAACTCTTGAATTTTCTTTTTGTTTCGCTATTCATTGAACCAGTGTCAAGGTAAGCTTGTAAAAGTTGGATAGGGTCACCCAGGGAAAAAGTGGATGAAGGGGCTCATTGACACAAAAAATTTCCAACAGGAACAAACACGTGACCCGTAGCGCAAATTGACTATAAATATTTTATCCGAAAGTGAAAGGATTTTTATTTTTAGAGGGGAAAACAGATTCTAATAAGGATTTGTTTTATGAGTGTTAAAAAGTTAGCTTTAAAAAATTAAGCTCACATTTTATAAAGATTAGCTATTAAAGTATAATGAAATTAGGAAATGTAATCCTTTGGGCACATTTTTAAATTTTACTTTCATTTGGAAACAAATTAATACTTTATTTATAATAGAGAAAACATGATATAATATAGCATATAGTGTTCTCTAACTATGGGATTCATTCCGATTCAGAAGGTCAGAATTTGATTCATGGAATATTATAGTCTATTTTTAAATGTTGATATTTCTGCCATGTTTATTTAATTAATCCTCCCGAAGAATATTAGTGCATTAACTTAAAACCCACTTTCCTAAAATTTGATCCTCAAATTTGTGTCCGGTAAGCTTCGAAAATGGCTGTATGAGAAGAGAGACACTTTCTACTATAATAAATGCGTGTCAGTGCGTCTGTAGTGGAGTTTAAATTCTATTATTGTGTATCTGTTTGAATATCTGACCCAAAATAAATGCATTATAATGTTATCTGCGTCTATATCTTGCCAATGGTCTCTGCCCATTGGATTTGTCAGTCTACCCATTGAACACGGTTCTTGATTCTTCAATTCGCGCTGCATGCCCTGCCCAACGTAGCCTGTCAGATTTTATTACCCTAACAATGTCTGTTGATGAGTATAGGGTATGTTTCTCATCACTATATAACATCCTCCACTCTCTATTATCTTAATTCTGCCATAGAGCAAATAATTTTCCTAAATAGCATGTTTTCGAACACCAACGTTTCTTATCGTCATGTAAAGTAAGAGACCAAGTTTCACACCCATAGAGAACAAACGGGAAACTATGGTTTTGTATATTTTGAGTTTTATATTTCTTAAAAACAGACGATATTTTAAATACTTACTAATTTAATATTATTATGTATTTTCGACTGTATTATGTTCCTCATTTCCATTATAATAATGTTCTTAATAATTGAATTTGTTGCTAGATGTTTAAACTAATTAACACAACAAAATTGTATGTTATTTGCAGTATTATCGTGCAATATTGAAGACCGAAAAGATATACAAAGTATTATATTTCTTAAATTTTATCAAGACAAATGAATATCGGAACACGTGTAGAAGAAAGCCTGGTGGGACGTCTGCAGTTTACAGGTTTTACGAAACAAAACTAGCCTATAATTCACTTTAATTTCAACCCATAATTCCCGTGAACAGATTACGTTATTCAATATGTATGTTTATAAAATAGCTACGTTTTAACACAATACAATCGTATTCTTTAAATTTGAAAAAATAGCACATTTACACGGGAATCAAACTCGGGACTTTAGAGAAGGCTAAGGGTCCTGGGTTCTATTCACGTGTCAGGTGTCATTTTTCAATTTAAAATGAATATGATATTTAAATGCAGCTATAACCATAATTATCAAATATATTAACCTTGCTATTTAATTCATTACTATACAGCTAGTATACTAAAATAACTATCTTGTTTATTTTTTATCTCGGATGCTTAACGTGTATTTTCTAGAAGACGTAGACTAGTAATTAGAACAGTTCAGTAATTTATATCTGACTTGAAATAAGATTCTGTTTGAATGTACCATATCTGATAGTTACAAAAAAATACTTTCATGGGATTAAAAACTACCAACCACCCGGCTTGATGGCCGCGTGATATAACGTGCTACTTTCGTATTGGACTAAACTGCCGATGACGGGGAGGTTGGGGTTTGAATCCCAATTTAGTCTACTGAGGGATTTTCTCCTAAATGATTTTCCACTCTCCTTCCATGTAAATGTGGTTGCATTTAAAATGCCTCCTTCCTCATTCCTAGCCCCATTATAATCAACGAATATCACCGAGTTTAAACGTCTCTGAGAGTAATTTTGATGAGAAGATAATTTTGCTCACTTCCATACAGGATATACGGGCGAGTCATTCCAAGCGATCACGTAACTGAAGACAATTTTGAAAAGAGAGAGAGAAAAAAAAGTTGAATAAAGTATGAAGGATATTGGAGAGTTTAGCCCTCTTGATATTGAACCAAAAACTGCTTCACCTTAAAACATCCTTTTTCTACTCATCCCATCGCTTCATAACACACCCTCAGAACAAACTTTTGAGTCAACAAAATATTTTTGTTTTTATGATATACATTCATTTATTATATTAATCAACTAAAACTAGCTTTCTCTAAGTGGTTTACCCTTCTTCTTCTACGTAAATTTGGGTACATTTCCTCTAAAGTTCTACTTTTCTCGTTCCTACATGACTGATGTAAACAGACAGATTAGCATGGAATGTTTATAATAAAGATAGTAAGAACAAGAAAATAAAATTAAGATGCTATTGAAATTCATTCATAGAGGGAGAAATATTTTTTAATAAAATGAAACATTTTGGTAATATTTTCTAGAATATCTCAGAGCAGTAGCCATATTATTACTATTTTAAATGTTTGTTCTGAGGAATTTAACTTGCGCTTTCTGTTGATTATATCAGCTAAACGACTTAAACTATCTTAACTCAGACACAACACCGTTTAATGCCATAAAATCGTCTATGTGAAAGGTCCAACCTCAGAGCACGGTTACATATCTGCTATTTCCAGTATAAGACCAGGAATGTCTAGCGGACAGACAGTGGTGATACACGATAGATAATAATATTAATAAGATAATTAGAATATTTTAAAGATTGGCTTAAGTATTTTCTAATTACTTTTGTAAATCTCCCTCCTCCTGTTGCCCTTTTCATCACTCGTCCTCCACCCCAATATTTGATAACGTAATGTGTATATGTAATAGGCTTTAATCGCGACCTCCCCCATTCCTTCACCTACTTAATAGGTCACAGGCCACCACTGAGGAAATGTTTTCCTGTTTAGAATCTACAGGAACATTTATATCTTTGTTAACATAAGCTCGCCTCAATGGTGGATAGAGCTCGGTATTTTTAAAGTCCAAACCAAAAAGGACACCCTCATAGGTTTCATAGAGGACCTGACACAGACAAGGTAACATGATCTAAGCCTTTCTACCACCTTTATTATTCCTCTCTGTCTAAAACATTTACCGTGTCTTTTTCACGATATGCTTCCATTAGAAGAAAGGGTCATCTCGTCACTTAACAACCAACATTTCACTCGATTTTTTTCTCTCTCTCTTTTTACAATGCCAGGTTCAAGATCGTGACTTTCTTCTCTCAAAATTTATGATCTGTTTACGTTTTAAGGAGGAACTAACAAAAGCAGGGGGATTGCTTTCCTCCAGAGCTTTAACTGAAAGTCTTGTCATTTGGAAATTGATCGTTAATAAGGATGCCTCGCCATTTTTGTTTTAACAAATAATAAGATATAAAATTATCCAGTACGTATGTTCACTAACCTTTTTGTATTCCTTTCTCTTAGAAACAAGGGATGTATTTAGACGAGACGTACGGTACCTTGTAGGAAATTGAGTTGTGCTACTTTTAGAAATACGGTTCGCTATAACGATTTTTCTTAGCACCGCATCTTACTACCCGTTCGAGTTATACGCCTATTTACTAATTACACTAATGGATTATGGATTAGGAAAGTTTAATTGAGAGGAAATACACCCACGTTTGCGTGAAAGGAGAGTGGAAAACTATTTAGAAAAAAGCACCATCAGTGCACCCAACTGGGATAAAGCCCCGATCTCCCCATCTTCGGCAGTCTAGTCTAACACAAGAGTAGCGCGTTAGACCACTTGGTCACAGAAGCGGGTGTATACAACAAATTGATTTGTGATATTTTTTTAGAAACATGGCTCCCCATAAAAAATTGATATTTGTTATTTTTATGATTACGGTGTCCTGAAACAAATTGAGTTGTTTTATTTCAGAAACGTAGTTCTCTGGAAGTAAAATTGAGCTGCGTTATTTTTATAAGTGGAGTTAGTTTTTGTAAATTAATATGTATCTAGGAACCTTTTTTTATTCAACACTAGCTAGTGGAAGCCATGTTGATCTCAAATGGGCAGAAATACATTTATTATATATATATACAGAAATATATTTATTATTTTATATAAAGTTTGAACACAGGATATTGCAAAAATATATAATAAAACTAAACAGTGTGTGCTAGAAGGTTACTGACCAACTCTTAATTACTTCAACAATCATGATTAAGGATTAACAAAAATAATATAAAAAACTGTACCAGTATAATTTTAGAAAGCGATATAGCCTTTTCCCGTTATTGCAGTCACATATCTAAAATCAAACTTTCCATTTAATTACAATACCAACCACGATTCAAATAATAAATGTACCCTATTAAATCTTTTTTTTTTAAATCTTTTGGTAGGGAGGAAATAAATGTATATATGTTTATAATAAATGAATATTAAAATCTATACATTCTTTATGCTGTGCTTCAGTATAGAATTAACTTTATCTGGCAGTTAATGATGAATAGTATATTTTTGCTAGGAGACCA
Source organism: Timema podura (assembly GCA_033556935.1). NCBI lineage: Eukaryota > Metazoa > Arthropoda > Insecta > Phasmatodea > Timematidae > Timema > Timema podura. The sequence goes on along the minus strand of JAVRXN010000013.1, from coordinate 18,524,414 downwards.
AACATTTGATATACCAAAGGAGAGAAAGTTACAAATATCAAATAACGAATAAACACACGTTTTATTAACTTTTTTAAGTTTAAATTGATTTCCACTGACCATATCAAATTTAAATATACTTTTTAATCTGGAAAGGACTTATTTGTTCACTATCTTAATTTTATTGAAATTTTTAAACTGTTTGTTCCAATTTTAAATTTTAGATTATTTTTATTTGTTTTTTTTTTTGTAAGATGTAGGTTATATGTTTTTAATGATTACATTTTCTTGTTTATTAATTCTACTAAATTACTATTTTTATAATTGACTGCTAAATATGACTTAGGCCTAATTTATATTGATGTTCAGAAAGCTATAACTGTTAAATAAGCTTATTTACTTATTTTTATCAAAGTATTAAAAAGTATTATATAATTATTATATTATTTTATATACATTTTTTTCTTTAAAGTTAAACCAATAACATGATAAATGTTGTTAAATATTCTATGAAATCGTTACCCAACAAATTACCCTAGTTTGTTCTACAGATTTGTTTAGTGTCCATCCCATTGGTCGTTAAGAGTGATAATTAAGCACCCTTAGGGTCTCGTTAATTATTTTTAAAAGCTGTTCATCAAATATATAAAATAAACTATTTCCATATCCACACTACGTCACTATTCTAAATACAAATAAAACATTAATCCAAACACTTATTAAATGTATAGATCAAGAAACAAATATGTCAGCTTTATTGGTCAAATGGTTTAACGCATCACTCTCGCAATAGATTGTTGGTGAAGGGGAGATCGGGGTTTGAGTTCCGGTCAGGAGTACTAAGGGTGTTATTTCCCCTAAATGATTTATCCCCCCTCTTCATTCAAATGTGGGTATATTCATGCTAATATAATCCTCCTCATTTCTAGAACACCAATGTAGCTAATAAAATATGAGCGTTTAGCCTGAACAAGTTATGAGACGGGGTGAAAGTTTCGTACAGTTGTAGATGAGATGTTTGGTAGATTTTTATAGCTCATACATTAGTTTATCTATTAGTTTGAATAAATATTCATTAATGCCTTGTAATATAGTGCTAGAAACACTAAGTTAATTATTTAATCAATACATTTTAAAATTAATAATTAAGGCTTCATATCACAACTATTGTAAGCTCCATACTTAAAGCTTTGGATCCTTCGGTCTATCAATAAATAGAATAAAATATTATGTGGTTTCATGAGTACCTGTTTTATTAAAAGTGAACCTATTTTATTTTCATAATTTTTACACATGCCTAATAATATATTTATATCCTATAGTGTACTTACAAAACCTATTAAAATCACAATTTGTATCTCTTTTAATTGGAAGCGACCGACTTTCTTTAAAAGTCATCCATGATTTATTTGTCCAGTGCAAGCAATGTAAAGTGTAATTTGTCCTCATGTTATTGTATAAGTTTTATTGGGTAGGTCTATTTATTTGTTCACATTATTCGTTCATGTACTTTTTAAAATATACAAACATTTTTAAAAAAATACTACTTTAAAGACAAAAATCAATCAAATTGGATTTTCTAGATGGCTTGTTTACTGAAAATACAACTTTTAATAGGAAAATAATCATAAGTTTTTATTAAAGTTTAGTGTTTTAGTGTTGGTATAACTTTGTGTTTAGTGATCTTTAGTTTAATTTACTGCTATACCCGAATCCAGACTAAAACACACACATACACAAACACACACACACACACACACATATATATAATCCAGTCACGTTTTTAAATAACTATACAACAAAAAAAATGGGTAGTCCAAACTTTTTCGGTTTCATAAATTTTTTATTTTGTTTATATCTCTTTACTTTAGGAGCAATTGTTTTCAACTTTGTAAACTCAATCTTATCAAACGGGATAAATATTTACCTGGCTTTTTGTAAAAAAGTTTCATACAAGAATTAATCAGTCAAGAAACTCTGAACTCTTGGAAAAATTATGTAAATCACACAGGGCTTTGTAAAAAAAAACTTGTACGTAAACACTAAAAAAAAAAGGAACGATAAATCTGGCCAACATTATACAAATAAAATATTAATTACCTAACCAACGAAGCACGTCTAGTTTGATCATGTAATTTAAAAACGGAACTTTTGTAAAATAAAAATAAAATTGAACACACAGAGGACTAAAAAATATGCAACTTAAATTTGTAATTAAGTTTTTATATCAATCCAGTATTCGCTACATGGATATGTACAGTCCCAGACTATGAGCTGGAAGACTATAGTTTAGTACTAATTAATTTAGAGATATGAGTGTTTGTTTCCATGTTGAATTCAAGCCCTCTCTCTAGGCAAATTCCCTTTCACTTACTATAATTCTATTCTATAGACTCTGTTCTCTTAAATTGTTGCTAATTAATAACGTCATTTCCGACCTCGGTAGCGTGATTAGCTAACGCTCTAGTTTCGTGTTGAGCTGGACTGCCGAGGAAAGGGAGATCGAGTTTCAAATCACGGTCGGGTGAATTGGGGGTAGTTTTCCTTGACGATTTTCCACTCTTCCCCCACGTGAATGCAGGTTTACTTCCTCTAAATTCAACCTTTCCAATTCCTAATCCATTAGCGTAATTATTACCTAAGCGTATAACCCAAACGGGTAGTAAGACGTGGTGCTAAATTAAAAAAATCGTCATTATCATCATCATAAAATGTTTCCATATTGTGACTGGGTCAGTTTAGCAAAATACCTCCATCTTCCTCTGATATTCCACCATTCTTTCTTTGCTATTCCACTATTCGTCCTCCTTTAATTGCTTCCATTCTTCTCATTTCACTTGAACACGTTCTTTTTCTGCTCCGCCTATCTCTTTCTTGGCATCCATTTTAGTCTTTTCCCTACATATTTAATATTCAACATTTTCTTTGGTATGCTCTCTTTTTCCATCCTCATTACACATCCATACCATCTCAGTCTTGCTTCCTCTACTATCTCATGTACTCCTGTTTCTCCTGGTGACAGATAACATGCTCTCATTGTCTCCTGGTGACAGATAGCATGCTCTTCTTGTTTCCTGGTGACAGATAGCATGCTCTTCTTGTCTCCTGGTGACAGATAACATGCTCTTCTTGTCTCCTGGTGACAGATAGCATGCTCTTCTTGTCTCCTGGTGACAGATAACATGCTCTTCTTGTCTCCTGGTGACAGATAACATGCTCTCCTTGTCTCCTGGTGACAGATAGCATGCTCTTCTTGTCTCCTGGTGACAGATAACATGCTCTCCTTGTCTCCTGGTGACAGATAACATGCTCTCCTTGTCTCCTGGTGACAGATAACATGCTCTTCTTGTCTCCTGGTGACAGATAACATGCTCTTCTTTTCTCCTGGTGACAGATAACATGCTCTCCTTGTCTCCTGGTGACAGATAACATGCTCTCCTTGTCTCCTGGTGACAGATAGCATGCTCTTCTTGTCTCCTGGTGACAGATAACATGCTCTCCTTGTCTCCTGGTGACAGATAACATGCTCTCCTTGTCTCCTGGTGATAGCTAACATGCTCTCCTTGTCTCCTGGTGACAGCTAACATGCTCTCCTTGTCTCTCTTACATTAAATGTCCATGTTTCCGTTGCATATGTAACAATAGGTACAAAATACACGCTGTACAACACTTCCTTACACATCAAGGGCAGTTATTTTCTATATTAATTACCAAATCTAGCTTAATTTTTACCCACGCACTCCGTGCAACTATCCATCCATGCTGTCTGCCTGTTCAAACCTTTGGGATGGGGATGAGTTAGATAAAATTTAAAGGAAATGTACCAACAATTGTAGAGATGAAGAGAGAGAGAGAGAGTGAGTTAAAAATCTATTAGATAAAAAGTACACCATAGTACACCCGAGTGGGATTTTAACCACATCCAGTCATTGGCCAAACCAGGACAGACGAGACTGATACCTTTGCCCGCAAGACCATTGGTGATTGTTATACTTATATTAACCCACGTAGATACGCTAAAAAAAGTATCTGGAGCCGTATTTTTTTGGTCGTAAGATCTTGTTATTTACTGAAGATAGAATTGTTGGGAGACGTTAATGATAGACTTCACTGACTGATACGACTGCGAGAAGTGGAAACATTTATGTGAGAATTATCCATTAATAGACGATTTAAATATATCACTACCCACCTCAGTGGTCGAATGGTCTAAGGTGTCCTCTCAAAATAGACTGGACTGCCAATGATGGATCAAAGTTTGAATCCTGTTCGGGTGTATTGAAGGTTTATTTTTATATTGTATTTTCCATTCTCCATCAACACGAATACGGATACATTTCCTCTAAATTCAACCTTATTAATCCCTAAATCATTAGCGTAATTAGTTCACATGCGTATAACCCTAACAGGTAGCAAGACGCAGTACAAAAAAATAAAATAGATCCTAAATGGTTTAAATACTCATATCTATGGATTTTTTTTGCAAATATAACAAGTTATCTCAAATAATATAGTTTTGTTTCGTCGATAAAGTATATTTGCGCGATTATTTAGCTATATTATGATTTTGGTAGAAAAGAACTGTAGCTATTATTTATTAGAGTTTCTAAAACAAGTTCTATATATTCATACATAAAGACATGTTATCTGCAGTTGTCACTTTTGATAGATATTATAAATACATATAACCTGCTCCATGGTGTTGTGAACAGTTCACCTGGCTATGGGCCTAAGGTTCCCGGGTTCGATTACCAACTGGCAGATTTTTTTTTTCACTTTAGGGAAATCATCCCAATGGTCTCTAGGGTTTGGTTAATTACGATTAAGCTAGGTTAAGACTCACCACAGCTCCACAACATCATAATAACTATCATCATCATCAACATCATCTCATTCATTGTGGGTACAAAGTATAGACCACCTCCTATGGTGTACCTTGGGTAACGCTCTGTGCGGCTAATAGTCTACATACAGGCGCCCGAAACTTGCTGTCATGTCCCTCCTGGTCAAATGCAACATACGATTTAAAAAAATCAATACATATTAAATAGCAAGTATAATATAGTCAAATGTTATCTATGTCGTCCGCAAAGAAATAATTTTGTATATTTTAAACTGTCGTTCAGACCAAGATCCGAGTATATCTCAGTATGTTTGTGTGTGACTTAGACCGTTATTACTTCATACATGATCGTTGTATTTCCTATTAACTTGACTGACGATTGTGAGAGATACATGAAGCGCTGTCCATCGTGGGTTGAATCCATTCATTGGAATAATTCATGAGGACTGATACAGATTCTATGGAACTCAGCCAAGAACACATCCAACGTGTAAAAAAAAAAGAAGTTTCACTTTGGCATCCTCGAGTTATAAATCGTCCACCAAAATGATCGCTACATTTTAGTAGCTATAACCGTCTAGTGTGAAGGAAGAAATGTTATACATTTTTGGAAGATAGTGCATTACTACTAAATTATAGTTATTACTTCAATTGTAAAATATATAGTTGACTTGTGTGTAAACATATAGTAAAAATGTGTGAAAAGGGAATAAATATTAATGTCCCCAGTGTTTATTTTGGCTTAAAAAAGATTTTTTGTTGAATTTTCGTGTGAATTTTTTTTTTTATTTATTTTAGAGTTGAAGTTCTGATATACACGTTACATATCAGGTATTACTCTTTTTTCTAGCGTCTTACTACCCATTTGGGGTCTGATCACGCTAATGGCTTTATGGATTAGGAAGGTTTAATTTAAAAGAAGTGTATCCTCAATTGCATAGAGGGAAAGTGGAAAACCACCCTACGTGCACCCGACCAATATTCGAACCTTGATATTCCCGTCCTCGGTAGTCTAGTCTATTATTATAATATTAGCGCGTTAGACCACGCGGCCAAAGAAGTGAGTATAAAAAAATAGTTGAAAGAAACTTCCCCTGCCCTATCGTTGAAAGGGGATGGGAAAACTACCCCTGTTTTACCTACCCAATATTTGAGACTTGACTCCTTAATAACAAATACCACTGTCTATTTAGATACCACAGTCTATTTAGATACCACTCCTTAGACTGTGGGATAGCGGATGGATACGGTCTTATAGGTTGAAACAAATAAGCTATATCATCTTTTTAATCAAAATAAACACGGTTAATTTATAAATTTCAAACAAAATTGTTCCAGCCAGTCTATTAAAAATTCAAACTTTAAAAAAATACTGTAGTTAGTTAACTTCCTTAAAATTATTTATAATTGTAAAGATAAAAATATATTATTATTATTATTTATGTAAATCACTGCCCAAATATAAATTTCAAACAAAATTGTTAGAGCTATCTTGAAAAGAAATTCATCAATAAATAGCCCTTAGTTATCAAAATCAAAAAAATATCCTTTAGGACGACAATAGAACATCTAAATATAAAGTTCGAACCAAACCAATATAAACGTTTCGGATCTAATCCCACGGTTATACAGCTAGGCAGACAGACAGACAAACAGGCAGGCAGAATTTCAAGACCCATCTTTATGGGTTTGGGGCAAACAAAACAATAAAATTCATTATCATAACCAAGTAAATTTTTTTTAAATACAATATTATATCTTTATATAAACGATAAAAGAACAACCATTACTTGATTATTTCAATATGTTTTTCGAACGTCTTATACGTGATACGAGATGTAGATATTTATGCAGTATGCTGTGATGACTAATATAAAGTTGGTTTTAAAAATAACCCATTAGCTAAAAGGAATCTTTCTGGCCCGAAAGATGAGTAAAATAAAAATAAAGTTGAAAAGTGTTTAATGGTTTCTTTTTAAACAACCAGTTAATGTTTAAAGTGTTAACAAAATGTCTAACATGATGAGTGCACACATCGCCAAATTATCGGACACGAAACAATTTTTTTAATATGTACGGCGGTTTATAAATTGGTTCAAAAAATTACTACCAAAAAAACCCAACTGAAACATTACTTTAAAGTAGTTACAAGATCAAGTTAAACAATGTTTTTACAGTTTTATCTTTTGAAACGTTTTCAAAGTTTGGGAAATGTGTTTGCTTACATAGAGCGTTTAGAAATTAGGAAGATTTTATAAGGAAATTCTATCTAAGTTAACGTCCAAAATATAAATCTTGTGATTATGTAAGAAATGAATGTGTCAGTGTATTTTCATAATATCCGGAGGCAATATCCGTGGGTAGCAAGTATCTAGCGGTAGCAAACACCTAATTTTAAATGGCTGAACTACTAAAACTGACGTCACACTATTGGCTTGCTGACGTCACGCTAGCGGCTTGCAAGAGACTAATTCTACTCGCCAGCTATAAACACCTCTCGAGACAGGGCTTGTCTGACGAGTGAAGCGTCATAAAACAAGATGGATGCCATCCCCCTCTTCGGTTGAAAAATTCTGAGAATTATTTTGTTGAAATAAGCTCACCGTTATACAAATTATATTTACCAAAGTAAAAAATATATAACTGTTTTAGACAATTTATGCAATCTTTCAATAGAAATGTTTGTTTGTGAAAAATGGTAATAATATATAGTAATTCCCCCTCCCAAACCCCCACCTTAGATAAATGCCAACTTGATTGAAATAGCGTCGTGACATCCTCATAATGTAGGTTCACCTATTCGATTCCTGACTCTTCCTTTTTTTAATCAGACTAAAAGAAATTTTTAAAAATATTAATAATCATGTAATTTGTTTTAAATATTTTTATAAAGGTATACAAGGTATTTGAATATACGTAGACTAAGTATTTGAGCATACATTCCAGGGTTATTTTACAAGTCCACATTCGACATGGGACCAACGGCTTTACTTTCCCTCCGAAGGAAGTTGTGCTACGGAATTTTAGCACTCAATAAAATCAGTCAAATCAAATTAGGTTTGAACCCACGAACACCTAGTCCTGAGACGAGCACTTTACCCCAAGACCACTGAGGGCAACATTTGATTAATTAATTATCCATCTCAGATGTGCTTATGATGGCTTTTGCTAAATGCTTTTCTCTTCTCTTTCCATATAAATGCGGGTATATTTCTTCTAAATTTAAACATATTCATCTCTACCTAATAATTGTGATGAATGTGGATATTACGGATATATAACAAGCCGTTACGTAATATATGTATCTATATTTTAAATATTGTGATATAATATGTAAAAGTTACTATTGAAAGAGTTCCTTTAATCATCTGAATACTTGCAAAACAACCCCATAATTCAATATACAAGAATAGGTCTATATGTTAGGGCAGTGGTTGTACTAGTCATGTGAGTGGTCCCATATCATTGACTCAACAAGGGAGAACAATACATGTGTGATAGCAACATATGTAGAGTGAAGTGGCTCTCTCTCTCTCCAGATACCGTTACACAAACAAGGCATGTGGCCAGGTGTGTGACCATACGTCGGCAGACACGAGGAGCTGTTACCTCCAAACAAGGCGAGGTATGGGCTGTGGAGTTTAGAGAGATGATATGAAGATACAGCTCGTCTGGACTACGTCACTCGCATCCCAGTAGTGGAGATATTAGCCAGTGCTAGTGTACCGTTATCCAGGGGACGTACTAATGTAGTCTACTATTTGTCATCCTTTCCGTGGAGGATTTTCCCATGTCCCGATGAAATGAGAGTGAGTATGAGGGTGAGTATGAGGGTAATAGTGAATATGAGGGTAATAGTGAATATGAGGGTAATAGTGAATATGAGGGTGATAATGAGTATGAGGGTGTAGAACCAGTGGAAACACTTAGACCTAGCTTAAGCCTAATTAAACAAACCCTGGTGAATTTGGGTAATTCCCCTTTCGGGAAAAATATCCAAGATACCTGCCGGGAATTGAACCTGGGACCCCTAGGCTCGTAAGTGGGTGCACAGACCACTACACCATGGGGCCATTATAAAGATATGATGAGATGTCAGGCTAGGATTGTCAAGCGTACAGCCACAAAAAGTCAAATTTTGAATCTTTTTGAGTTAATAATTAATTGACAATAATTTTTGCAAACAACACAATGTGCAATATTCCCGCATAACTGTTCTTATCGGTCAAACACGTCACTATCATGTTATGTTAGATTGCTTGGGATGTGGAGGTTAGGGTTCGAATCCCAGCCTGTTGTATTGAGTGTGGTTTTTTTTAAATGGTTTGTCACTCTGTCTACTTGCAAATTTGGGTTCTCTTCCTCTAAATTAACCTCTCTCATACTAACACTACAAAGTAATTTGTACATATTCGAATGTGACAACAGTTGTATTCATAGAAACCTCAACATTTGATAAATACTGTACATTAATAATACTTTTTATTTGAACACAAACACATCACAAGACACTTAGTTATAGTAAGGTAAGATTAATAAAACAAGATTTCTATCACATAATATAATAACTAATTACATTATATTAACTGTGTTTATGGTGACCTGATGGTCTAGGGCTAGGGTGTCAGATTTCTGTACTGGGGGTCCGGGGTTCAATCCTCGGTCCCGGCACAGATTTATCTGATTGTCAAACCCTTCCTTCACCTCTGGCAAGACGTGTATTAAACACAACTTGTGAATGTGAGGAATGCCAGGCCTCCACCGTGGTTCGGATACCACGTTAAACTGTAGGTCTTCCATTTCATATCACAATCACCCTACCATTGCACATTAGCGTAAGGGTGTATAATCCGAACGGGTAGTAAGACACGGTGCTAATAATAATAATAATAATAATAATACTTGTGTTTATGGTTTACATTACTGATACCATAAGAAATATAAATTACACAATATTTTCTGAACTAAGATAATTACAATTATTAATACAAATAAGTTAAATAATTAGGATGCTAAATTGAATAAGTTAATCAATAGTTTGATTTATAAAAGTTTTTGACCTGTATCGGTGGCCAAATAGTCTAAGTTTTCACTATTATCAATAGCCTAGATTGTCGATGACGGGGATATAAGGTTTTAAAACCTTGTTAGAATTACTGAGGATTTTTTTTTAAAGTGCTGGTCCATTCTTCCTTCAGGAAAATGTGGGTACACTTTCTCTAAATTCAACTTCCTTCATCCCTAACATATTAGCGTAAATAGTTGTTTTTGTCGCAACGCTTATTACTAACCGTTTAATTTATACGTTTATACATTAACTACACTATTGGTTTTAGTTATATTTCGAGGGTTATATCAAGAGGAAGTGCACTTGAATTTGCGTGGAAGGAAAGTGTAAAAAACATTTAGGAAAAATTGACCCTCTGTACACCTGACCGAGATTCGCAACCCTATCTCCCAGCCATGCGCAGTCCAATCTATTGTGAGAATGACTGACTCCTTAGACCATACGGCCACCAAAGTTAGTTCGCTGGAATGTTAAATAGTAAGTCTTAGTGGCGGTGATTAGGAAGAGGAAAGTGAAATCAGAGTTCGGATAATTTCTTGGAAATGAATAGAATATTATATAGATGTTCTGCTTTTTTCTTTTCTACTGTTCATCCTGTTATATAATGGAGAGAATAAAGAAGGAAATAATAATAATGATGATTATGATGGACGACTAGTGTTTGGACCCCGGAAGTAAAACGCTAAGTTTAAAATAATTTGTATTTAAAAGTAGGCTAACGATTGCCATATTTCATTGAAACTGTCAACAACCAACTTAATAAACAAGAATACATTCATTGTAACTGTTTATTTACAAGGGGTATTTAACGTACACTGTCTGGGCCAACCTATCATATCAGCACACAACATACAAACGAGCTTAATTCTACCTCTGTGGAAGGGTTAACTCCAATTTCACCATTAATATTTTTTTTTAACGCGGTTGGAATTTGAACCCGGGAGTCTTAGCTCTTTAGTAGACAAACTATTTACCGACAGATATAAAGACTATAAATATTAATAATAATAGTAATAATAATTTAAACATTAATGGAATTGCTAATTTTTTATTTTCTTATATCAATATAATTGTGTTCGTGAAATTAATTGATCTAAAGCTCATAATGGATTATTACGTTTTATGTGAGCCCAAACCCAAAACAATTGGATTTTAGAATTCTGTCAATCTGTCTGTCCCAGCTATTATAGACAGTTTATGTATTTTGTTCAAATTTGATATTTATATTTGATGAGCTATAATATACTACATTTTTTATTTGGACCCTAACATTCAAATTAAGGGTAGTTTGGTGTTGTGCGATTTTTTTTTTAAATTTCAATTATTTTGAAAATTACACTAACGATTTTGTTTAAAATTTGAATCTAGTTAAGGCTTGACCTGAAAAATAACACTGTATACTTTGTTTTGGGGTGAAATATTTTTAAAGGTAAGTTTAATGGTGAGTTATTTTCGAAAATTCTAAATATTTTGAAAATGACTAAGAAAATTTTGTTTTAAATTGGTTTTTGAAGACTATATTGTATATGATAAATTACACTCGATGTTGATTTTTGTAAAATATAATTTAAGAGCAGTTGAGTGATGAAAAGTTACTGAAAATATGAAAATTGTTTGAAAATGTCTTCTAAGATTTAGTTCAATTAGTGTATCTGAGAATTGTTTTTCATGATAAATAAGAACATATTCTGGATTTTTGAAAATGAAAATAGTATAATGTTTTCTACAACTAATAATTGAATTCTCATATTTTTTTAAATGGTCTGGAAATATGTTTACTTACATACTTACTCTATGGTATTTTACAAATGGTCTAAAAATTTGTGAAAATGTTTATATGATGATTGTTATTTCGGCTAACACGATTTTATATTAGTTTTTTTTCAGGAAAACCTACTTAAGGGTATTTAAATGAAATCTTATTTTTTTAAAGTTTTATTCTAAGCTATAACACACAGTTATGATAAAATTTAAACGATTGTTGTACCATTTATTTATTATTTGGCCACGTATAATTTACTCGTCCAGGTTATACATATTTTTGTACTAGGCTAGGTTGTTAGGAAGAATAAACGTAGACCCAGAGGAAAAGTGCTCGCATTTGCATGGAGGAATAGTGGAAAACTATTTAGATAAAATCATCATCAAATACACCCCACACGGGAGTTAGACCATGACCTCTCCATCATCAGCTATACATACAAGATGAGCCATTTATTTAGTCCTCACATCCATCTATGCGGGAATTAATAATTTTTAAATGCTTGTTTTAGAAAACCGTCCCCTATGTTTCTATTTTTCAAACGAGAAAATCTTGGTTAAATTTCGTATTTATAGGTCACTCCAAAAAGCTAGTATATATATATATATATAAAACGAAGTAGGGGTTTAAAAATCTTTCTTCGTATTATGGGGGGGGGGGGGATATTTGATTGTGTGGGTTCCCAATTGACGTTCGACTTGGGTTTTATGGTTTTTATTAGTAATACTATAGTATCTATTACAAATGTGATGTTAATAAGGGATATTAAAAATATAAACTATGGTATATGAAAAGTTTATTTAGATGCTTGAGTCAGAACGAAATATTATAAGGAGTAACCAATGGCCTGACTGACCCCTAGGTAATCCTACACGGTTTACGAACCCCGGTACCCTGGACTAGAGCTGTAACTCTCAGTACAAGTACTGATATGCCAGCGTCCTGGCCCGCGCAGCCCCCTAAACGGGCAGAGTGACCCCCTGGACTCGATAGTGATTAGTCAGCCATGTTAGCTGGGATACACGATTATTTAACCTGCCTTTTGACCCGGATTACCGTGAGGGATTCTGACACTTTGTTTACGCTGTCAGCGCTTATGTTTTGTTTGTTTACTAGCTCATCACAACACCTTTCAATACTCGTTTTGTCATTCACAGAGCACCAAAATATTAAACAAGCACGCCTCACATTTTAGGCCATGAGATTACATTCTAAATATTGTACACTTCAGAGTAAATATTCACTCACATCTGAAGGGAAATGATTTGGTTCTCGGATAAAAGAATGTTTCTCAATATATTTAGCGTGCGAGATTAAATAAACAACTCAACAAGTTTTCTTGTCGTTTCAATGTTTTGTATGCTAGCCTCATACTCGGTCGTTTCGTTTTACCTCAGAGCTGTGAAAGTAGTTTATTACTTTCGCTTTCTTTGGCTGAAGTAATAAATATCCGTGACTCCACGTTTTTTACTTTTCATTTATATTCCGCAGAAATTTACGAATTCTTAAGACATAAATAGATGAAAATACATGAATGATAAGTGTTTTTTATTTTTGTTATTCTTTTTGGTTTCAGCTTAAGTTTAATAAAAGGGAATCATAAACCCCGCATAAATTAAAGTTTCGTAAATGTATTAGTATATTGTGAATTATGTTTACGATTTTATTTTATTAGTTTTACGGAGACAAATTGGGTCAGAATTTTTCTAATAATAATTCAAAGGTCTTATAGTATCACTTATAAAAGTAAAAAATGAATTAACCTCAATTGTAAATATGATAATTTCCTGTTAAAAATAATCAGTTCCTTGAATACAATAGTGGTACTAGTAGATAATAATGAAGTATTAAAATAAGTGGTCCTCGAACCACAAAGTTAGTAACACTTTCAAACAAAAAGAATTAGAAAGATTATATTTATATGAATTGTACCCGCATTTGCGTTTAGAGAACGTGATTAACTATTTTGGAAAAGCCACTCTCGACTCACCCGATCGAGATTCAACCTCGATCTCCCCGTTATTGGCAGTCTATTCTACTGCAAGAGTAGGGCCTTAGACCTTGCAGCAACCAAAACGTGTGTCTAAATATGTTAATTTTAATTGATATATATTTATATATGTAAGATATATTTAACTTGCACTTTCTGAACATATTGATTATTTCAGCCCATGATTTATAAACTAACTTAAATCACCCATCCGTGAACTCATCACTGTATAAAAAGGAAACTTACAAATTTACATTTCACAAATTATGGCTGTTTTGGACTTGCCAAGAACCAAACCAGGGACCCTTATTTCAGTAGGCAGACACATTAACGACTGAACTTAGCTGTTGGACATAAAGGCTCTTTCTCTAAAAATTGGACGTAAGTAGCTAACTAAACTCTTACCTAAGATAGTTTTGCACGCGATTATACAATATAGACGTTCCAAGCAGCTCACATATTTCTCCACATCTCGTAAATCTATCTCGAGAATAATTCTAATGTTAACGTTACCTCAACCTGTTCTCGGCGTGTTTGTATTAGTAGATGGATGGTGGACAGCGCTTTCCTAAAGAATATAAACATACACTTACTCACCAAGAAAATGCAACAGTTTTGTTCTTTTGTTTGAAATATTTATAAATATGTCTAAAAGACCTCGGCCAATTCGTGATATTATCGAACGAATTGTGTAAATTTGCGATTTTAAGAAGATACATGAGATAATTAAAAGAACGGTCTTGGAAAATTAATTCTATTATTAGGTAAATAAGTCTCTAACATTTCGCCTACTGTCAAGGAATATAAAACTCAGAATATACTAAACAATAGTTTTACTGTTTGCTCTATATGGTTGTGAAACATGATCTATTACCTTACACGAATAGAACAGATTTAGGCTGTTCTAAAACATGATCTATTACCTTACATGAATAGATGAATAGAACAGATTTAGGCTGTTCTGAAACATGATCTATTACCTTACATGAATAGATGAATAGAACAGATTTAGGCTGTTCTGAAACATGATCTATTACCTTACATGAATAGATGAATAGAACAGATTTAGGCTGTTCTAAAACAAAATACAAAGGAAAATCTTTTGTCCGAAAACAGATGAATACAATGGAGCGTGTAGAATAATACATAATGATGAATTATATACAACGTACTCACCCCATCACATTGTTAAGGTAATCAAATATCGCCGGCTACTTTGGGCAAGAAATGAAGAGAGAATGAAAGAAAAAATATAAGTGTTCAAGATATTGACTGGTAAAACAAATAGGAAGGAACCAATGAGAAGACCTAAACGAAGATGGAAGGATGGTATTAGAATGGACCTTAAAGAGATAAGGTGTAGTGAGGTGGACTGGATAGAACTATATCATTATAGGGATAGGGTATAATGAGGGAGACTGTATAGAACTAGCTCAAGATAGGGATAGGATGTAATGAGGTGGACTGTATAGAACTATCTCAAGATAAGAATAGGGGGCTTAATTGTGTATTTGTGTCAGTTAACCTTAGAGTTCATAATGTCAGAGAATAAATAATTATATAAAACATGAGTAAGTCCAACACCCTTAGATCATTAGGTAAAATGTCAGCCTATAGATACAAAGGGTCCACAGTTCGATTCAGAGCATGACCAAAAAAAGTCTACTTTGAGGAAACTGGAGATTATCGTTTCAAATGATTAATAATAAACTGATAAGGGTATGGATGCTGTGTATATTTTATATTGGGTTAATATGTGGTGTTCTTACAGTAATAATTAGTCGGGTATGATAAATTGCAAATTTTTGCACCACATTTAAAAAACTAGAGCAAATATCAAATCATTTGGTAGCCTTGCTTATTTTTTAAAATATGATAACAATATATCACTAATTTAAAAGATGAATTTAATAAAGATATGTACTAGCTTTCTTTTTAAATTATAACTTAGATCCATTTTATCAAAGGTTTTGCCTTTCAAAATGCTACTATACTTTTTAACTACGAAGTATTCCAATTTTGGAATAAGCTTATCTCGTAACTTATTAGACGTGGAGGTAAATTTAACCAGCATAAATTTTGGTCAGCTAGAACTTTATTTGCTGTTTTTTATCGTCCCCTGATTTGTCAGCTCGTGTCTGTTGGGCTAGTAAAATCCTGACATTTTCACACGTGATAAATATCTCTACACTACACCCCATTTTTTTTTATCACTTCCTTTAATTTAGAACGGTCATAAAGCGTTTGGATGTGATAAAAATGAGTTCGAGGAGTAATAAAATATTTTTATAAAACCAAGAGTTCTCGATCTATAAGAAAATACGCTTTTCTTTTCTTCCTTCGATGGCACTGAAGCCATTTATTTAAATCAGCCAGGAACACTTATATCCGATTCACTTCCTATAGTACTTTCTTGCGTTCAATTCAGTTTTAAACCACATAAATTAGCTCTAACTAATTACGAATCTCATTTACAGGATAACCTACACCGACTAATTAATATTTAGAAGGAAATTGAACAGCTCCTTATAAAAAGTCACGTTGTCTGAGTGTAATTAACTAAATTATTATTATTATTTTTGTTATTGCTATTAGCACCACGTCTTACTA
Organism: Timema podura; assembly: GCA_033556935.1. Lineage (NCBI taxonomy): Eukaryota > Metazoa > Arthropoda > Insecta > Phasmatodea > Timematidae > Timema > Timema podura. The sequence continues at coordinate 18,508,162 of JAVRXN010000013.1, read as the reverse complement.
CCCGTTTGGGCTACACGCACTTGGTAGTGTGTAATGGTAGGGTGATTGTGAGGTGTGATACAGTTAAACGTGGGATCTGAACCACGGTAGAGGCCTAGTATTCCACACATTCACAAGTTGTGATTAATACACGTCTTGTCAGAGGTGAAGGAAGGGTTTGACAATCAGATAAATCTGTGCTGGGACCGAGGATTGAACCCCGCACCCCCAGCACAGAAGTCCGACACCTTACCCCTGGACCACCGGGTCACCAATTGTAATTAACAAAAGAAAAGTCTGTAATAATATAATTTACCTGTACCAACTGATGTACAGGGCAAGTTATAAATACAAGCTCCAATGTTTCAGGAACGTGGCAAACCACACAATGTGAGGACGGAACCTTGCGCATCAAATAAAGCCGATCTTTTGTGTAGGTGTGCCCGAGCCGAAGGCGGATTAAAATACAAATAAACCTACGAGTGCCTTTAAACTGCCGAAAACCATGTTTTAGCTAGTTTTGCACCACAAACCTCGTGGTACCATTTTGCCTTCGGCTGGCTTGTGGTCTCCCCCAATTCATCCCGAATTCTGAGTTTTACTCTCGGTATAAAATCGCTATTCGGTAGCGGGATTTCCTGTACAACAGAAAGTAAATTTACACTAAATGCCAAACCATCCGCTCTATAATTATTATCCTTCATACCCACGTGACTAGGAATCCTTTGGTACCCCAATACGTAACCCCAAGTTTGAAGAGAGGCTCTCTCGTGGATTATTTTACTTATTAATGTGTGATGGAGGCCAAATTCTATTTCTTGAATAAAGAGATCTTGGTAGAGAAATTAATTGCTATGCTCTTTCTTTGCAAGATATGTACTTTTTTTTTTTACAATATTTCTGTTCAATTGTATATTATTTCATTTATGCTCTCTGTTGGAATGTGGTTAATTTTTTTTCATCATGTTTCTGCAACAATGAATCTCATTTTATTTCCGATATCTTACGAATTTTTAGTAAATATCTCAATTTTTTAGGTGAAGAAACAATAAAGTAGGTTGTATGCCTTGCAACATACCAAATTATTTTTAAAAAGGAACTACAAAATCAATTTGTTTAACGTGCTTTGGACCCGTCCTAAATTCGTTATACACATGACTGACGCCTCAAACCACTGAGTCATCTGCTTGGGCCACGATTAACTCAGGGCTTGGCCCTGTGTTTGTGTCGTATCTATTTAAAATAGTCAGTGACAATGGTGTATTGTACAGCAAGTGCGCAAAAAAAAACTGATTTTATAAATACGTTGTTGATGTTTACGAAATTTTGAGCTCTTAGTAGGAGTAAACAAGTTTATAGGCTAACCATTAATAATCCTATAAGAAGAAGACATTTTTAGCACACTAACCTATTTTGTGTTTGACCCAAAACATATTTTTTTTTAAACCTGTGAAGATGAGACAAAGAATAGTAGAAGTTAAAAGAAAAGAATTTAACAGTATTTCTCTTTGGACATTCACATGTTTTTAATGTAGGTCAGGGTGACAAATTACTTAAGGGAACTTTTAATGCCCATAGACGTTTCTTACGATTGTAATAATTTATTTTTTCAGCCACGAGTTAAAAAAAAGAGTAGAAGTTGGCCAAATCTGTTCCGTCATGACAAAATTATGATAGTTTATACTTGAAGGTTTGTGGTGGGGACAGGGGGAGAGGAAATATTTTCATTAATAGGTTACTCATTTTATAATCTTCACCAACGGAGTATTTTTTATTATTAATAGAATGGCTTACAAGGTTTTTATATAAAAAAAAGTTATGAATGCATTCCTTTAGTGTTCACATAATATTTCATTTTTGGTACAAAATTTATATTTTCTCTTTAAGAAGAGTTATGTTCGTCCTAAAGTTGTATTTTCCCATATCACGTTCTTTTTTACAGGAAGTCTTGTAATCATGAACATTTTTTACCTCAAGATTATGATGGGTTTTAGTATTTTTTATGACCTAAACTCAAAATAAGTGGGTCTTACATTTATTTCTGTCCCAATGTCTGTCTGTCTGCCTGTATGCCTGTCTGTACCTGGAGCTATAGCCTAAACGGTTGTGTGGATTTCCTTCAAACTTTACATTTATATGTTATATGATAATGATTCAAGGACTTTCTTCAGTGGCCGCATGGTATAAGGCGTCACTCTATTTGTTATACTGGACTGCCGATGACAAGTAGATGTGGGTTTGAATCTCGGTCGGGTGCTCTGAGGTTGGTTTTTCCAAAAAAGTTTCCCACTTTCACTCCACGAAAATGTGGGTACACCTCATCTTAATATAACCTCCCTAATCCATAAAATCACTAGCTTAATTATTAGTACAGTAGCGTATAGTCTGAACGGGTAGTAAGACGTGGTGCTAAAAATATTTAAATCATGGTTTTTATATAGATGGTAGATTTTAAAAGAAAGTATAAAATGGCAGTAGTAATTCTGTTCTAAGTTTGTTTAGTCTGTGGGTGGTGAGGAAGGTCAAAGTTCGAATCCCAACTAGGTGTAATCAAATGTTTATTTCCTAAATGTTTTCTCTTTCAACACAAATAAGGTACAATTATGAAGGCGTGCCACGTTTTGAAACGTCCAAGTCAAAGGTCAAATTTTCTTACAACAACAAAAACATATTATCTAATTTTATTCGCATTTAAAAATGCCTTTTACAAAGCCCTATACATTTCCTCCGAATTACATGAGATTCATCAGTGTAAATTATGGGGAAGATTATTAAGACGTGGTGAAAAAATTAAAATTTTATGGTTATTCTTATTATTATTATTATTAGCACCGCGTCTTACTACCCGTTCGGGTTATACGCACTTACGCTAATGTGTAATGATAGGGTGATTGTGAGATGAAATGGAGGACCTACAGTTTAACGTGGAATCCGAACCACGGTGGAGGCCTGGCATTCCTCACATTCACAAGTTGTGATTAATACACATCTTGTCAGAGGTGAAGGAAGGGTTTGGCAATCAGATAAATCTTTGCCGGGACCGAGGATTGAACCCCAGACCCTCAGCACAGAAGTCTGACACCTTACCCCTAGACCACCAGGTCACCCGTTTATTCTTACCATCTATATATTTATCTTTACTAAATTTTAAATAAAACATATATTTAGAGATTTTACAGTTTAAAATAAAAACGTATTGGGCACAGTTTATGTAAAGACGGAATAATATTTACAAAATAATTAAAACGGTAGACACTTCTAAGCCATTTTCCAAATTTAAGATATATTTTGAAAGATAAGAAATAAAAAATAATTAAATGTGGTTTACACTAAAATACTACGTGAATTCTATCAGCTTAACGACTACCCCCGTGGCTAGTGGGCTCAACTCAACTAGACCTATAAGAAGATGGGGCTTAACTCCAACAGAAAGCCATGAGGGGGTTATTTATTACATTGTGGCTTCCCATTCCACCTTTAGAGAAATTCTGGTGTGTTCTCTCTTTTAATATTCTTCCCCCATTACACTGATTCGTTAATATATGTTCTTTAAAATAAGCCAAACAACGCTGACTTATGTTTAAATTATCACCTATTAAAAAAAGTTAGAGGAACATAATAATGAATACCATTCAAATTAAGTAAAAAGAGTTCTCGTTTTATTGAAGTGACTACCTATAAAAAATTATACCACCACGTCTTACTACCCGTTCAGCCTATATGCATTTTTAAAAAACTACGCTAATATGTTAGGGATGAATAAGGTTGAATTTAGAGTAAGTGTACCCACATTTGCATAAAGGGAAAGTGGACAGCCGTTTGTAACAACTACCTACCCCGAATATTTCTGACCGGAATTTAAACATTAATCTTGTCATCAGCCGTCCAATATAATGCAAGAGTGATGCCTTAGACTATTCGACAGATGAATTGGGTCTAAAATTTTATAAATTAGAATATTAACTATAACATCCTTATTATTCAAATTATGTTTAGTAATAAATTGCAGACTAATTATCATAGTTTATAGAAACTCTTATGATTGTTCAGAAAATATTGTTTAATTTATATTTATTATTTTATTAATGATGTACACCATTAACACTATTGATATAATGTAATTAACTACTTTACTATGAGATACATATATCATTTTATTAATCTTACCTTAAATATAATACTCTGGTAATGTTATGCTTGTGTTAGAATACATTTTTTTAAATGTAATATTGTACATTATTTATCAAATTTTGATTGGTATCATTGATACGACTGTTAATTAATAAATTACTTTGGTATCTTAGATGTAGATAAAATGTTTAAAATAACATTCAAAATGCAGTTATCTTAATTAGAACACATATATCAAGATTATGCACTATTATAAAAAACTTTAATGAAAAAATATACGACTATAAATATATTCATTTAATATAAAATGCTCTCTACTACATCTAAAAACTCGTTTAGACATAGAGAAGCTATTATTTAAAAATACCTGGAAATACAAAACTAAACAGTTACATAATTAAATACTATTAATGTTACTTTGAATAATCGAATAAAGTCTTGGATAGCTTTAAATAGATAGGTTTTTATTTTAAATTTAATTCATAATACAACAGTTTTAATGCATTTTGTTTTTACTAAACTAATAATTATATCGATACGATTAATAATGGGTTAAAATATATCTAATACTATTTATTTTATATTACAAAGTTATTAGTATGATCTGTATACTTTGTATTTATCTGTTTTGTAAATAAATAAGAGAAGTTTAAGTTTATCTTTATCTCAATAGATATTTACTTTATTTTTATTATTTTTTGGCAAACTATCTTAAGTTGAAGATTTATGATAGGAACTATATGTTTGATGGAAGTTTGTGCTTTCCATTAATTGTATCGTTTCAAAATCTTAAATATTAATATCGAACTAATTAAACAGTATCTTACCTTTCATACGAAGATCTGTTCTGTTCGTGTTTTTCACACCCCTTTTGGACTAATTGTATTCATATCAGTCCATCTAACATAACTTGTCTTTTTTAAAAGTTAACATAACACACGCCTTTGATTTTATTTAGCTTAATACATTGTGTAATAGTCCTTGGTGTAGCTATATTAAATTACGTAACATTTTTTATGGAATCATATTTAAAATTTGTAATTTGTTGTATATAAATAGGATAAACTAAAAAAAACTAAAAATGCTCATAGTAAACTAGTTAATGAACTAGTTTTTGTTTAGTTAAATAAATTAAAAATAGCTAAATATGAAATAAAACAAGACATAATTTTAAACCAAATGACCAACTATATTGTTATATTTATATTAAGTTAAAGTATAAGAGATATAATACTAAATTAATAGGTTTTTATTCAATAAATGTGTTGCACTTAATGCGGTACCTCATAGGACCAGAAAAATAACGTATTATTAGTTTTTAACTATTCCCGCCAGGTTTTCTCCAGTCGATTTACTCCACGCGCGAGTTATGAATGAAAACCGGGTTTCCCCCCGTTTGTCAGGCGACGCCTATAACGTGCGCCCACTTCTCAGACGCTGGCGTCGGACTGTGACTAGCGTCCATGGGACGTCCCATGAACCCTTGCAGTTATAAACGGTGCGCAGGCGCGGTAGGTCCCCCGGAACAGTTTGTAGGGGGTCACCGCTTTGGTGGGGCAGTCATAAATAGTAAAAGACAGACTTTAATGGGATGATTAGGTCGTGGTTAATTTCCCCCTCAGAGAGTTAAATGGGGAATTACAGTCCATTTTTTATAAGAAGAGACGTTTAGAAAATACAAATAAATAGTTTTCCTACTAAATTTGATACAGTTATAGTTTATCATTGAATTATTATAATTTTTATCACCACGTCTTACTACCCATACGGTTTATACGCTGATGATCTAATTACGCTAATGACATTAGTGATTAGGAAGTTCATATTTAGAGGAAGTGTAGCCACATTTGTGTGGAGGGAGAGTGGAAAACCATTTATGAAAACCACCGTCCTTACATCAAACAGATTTGAACCTCTATCACCCCATCATCGACAGTCTAGTCTACTGCAAGAGTAGCGCATTAGACCAAGTGGCCACCGAAGCGGGTATTATTATTATTATTATTATTATTATTATTATTATTATTATTATTATGTGTTCTGTATTTCTACAGGTTCGTTGAGCTATCAATCCTTCGGCACTTCCTGTCAGCAGCTTCTTTTATCTTCTGTCTTTGTTTGAGGTTATTCATCAGTCGCACTTATGGTCTTTCTGGTCGCTTCCACCTTGCCTTATATGACGTCACTCAATGATACATTTCCTATCATAATGTGACACATCAATTTGGCAAAATGGTTCTCTTTTCATTGACTGCTCTTAGAACGTCATTATCCACCCAATATGTCTACTTTATCCTCCTTATCCTCTTCCGACACCACATTTCAAATATTTCTAAATATTTATTTTTGTTTTTCCCCAGGGTCCATTTATAAGTTCCATACAAACCGATATTCCATATTTGGAATATTTTCTTATTTTATCTATCAGAAGCGACAGCTTCAGAACAAATGACTTGACGTATGAATACGTTAAACAAGATCTAGTCAATGTTCTAACTGACAAATAAGGCTCATCATATGAAGATTAGACTATATACGTGTTATTAATTGAGTTAATTTAGAATGTTACTAGGGGTGTCTCCTAAATAATGAGACTGTCATGTGAACGTTCCAATTGGAATATATATATATATATATATATATATGATACATTTTAACAACTTTAATGGCTAAGGTATGAACAATATTTGTCCTTTCTCTTGACCCCTTGGAAAGAGAAGTATTATGATCGTAAAAAAAAATCGAAATCGAGATTTTAATAAATGTTGACTTTTCATGACCCACTGAAACAGAAAAAGTGGTAATCGTGATGTTTTCTGTCTATTTGTCTGTCTGACCCTCTGTATGTCTGTCCATCTCTCTGTCTGTATGTCCATTTGTCTGTCCGTCCATCTGTCTGTATGTCTGTCCATCTGTCTGTATGTCTGTATGTCTGTCCATCTGTCTGTATGTCTGTCCATTTGTCTGTATGTCTGTCCATCTGTCTGTCTGTCCCTCTGTATGTCTGACCATCTGTCTGTACATTTGTCTGTATGTCCATCGTATGTCTGTCCATCTCTCTGTCTGAACGACTCTCTTTCTGTATGTCTGTATGTCCATCTGTCTGTCTGTCCATCTCTCTGTCTGAACGTCTCTCTGTCTGTATGTCCATCTGTCTGTCTGTCCATCTGTCTGTATGTCTGTCCATCTGTCTGTATGTCTGTCCATCTGTCTGTCTGTCCCTCTGTATGTCTGACAATCTGTCTGTACATTTGTCTGTATGTCCATCGTATGTCTGTCCATCTCTCTGTCTGAACGTCTCTCTGTCTGTATGTCTGTATGTCCATCTGTCTGTATATCCATCTGTCTGTCTGTCCATCTGTCTGTCTGTCCATCTCTCTGTATGTACGTCTCTCTGTCTGTATGTCCATCTGTATGTCTGTCCATCTCTCTGTCTGAACGTCTCTCTGTCTGTATGTCTGTATGTCCGTCTGTCTGTCTGCCTGTGTATCCGTATCTCGGACTAGAGCCGAAATCATTTCACTGATTGGGCTATAAAACTTGGTATCTATGAATCTCCTAATATTTCACAGAGAGACTTTTGCAACTATCCATCCCACCCTAAAATTAAGGGTATCTTAATTTGGGGCAATATGAGAAAAAATAGATTTCCTGTAAATCCGCTCAAACGATTTTGATTACAATTCATATCCAGGCACTTTATATCACTACAAACAAAATGGCGTATCTCATTTTTATGGGAAAATAACTTGGAAGGTACTTTAAAAAAAAGTGTATAACTCAAATTTTGACTATATCACCGCAAATATTTGAGATAAGAAACCACTATGGGACTAAAAAATAAAAATAAAGTTTGAAATTTATTTTTATAAAGCCAAGAATTTCCGATATACAAGAGAAAATATTATTTTAATGAAGGTTTGAGAAATGGGCAGTTGATTGTTATGTTCTTTGGTGGACAGAGATATTCCTCTTTTATCTCTATAATGTTTCTGTAACAGTGTATATTACCCCCTTTGATAGCCGCATGGTTTAAGGCACTACTCTTGCAATAGACTAGATTACTGAAGATGGGGAGAATGGGGTTCGACCCCGGAAAGGGTGCATTGGGGTGGATTTCTCTAATTTTTCCACCCTCCCTATAAGCAAATGTGGGTGCACTTCCCCTAAATCTAAAGCCTTAATTTGTAGCAAATTAATGTAAATAGTACATAGGCGGATAACACGAATGGGTAGTAATCTGGAGTGCTAAAAACAAAACAGTGTATAGGCCTATTATTTCATTTATGCTGTATTGTGTTCCACTATGTTTCTGTAACAATGTCTATTATTTTGTTTCACGTGTCTTACGAGATATAAAAGTATAAAAAATCTGCATGTTTAGGCGAAGAAGCGAGAAAGACAATGGTTGGATTCCCCGTATCATTTGTTTTTAATCTCAAGGCTGATATTTACTTATCTGAAAAAAATAAATATTTTCCGTCGTAGCCTGGTCATTGTCGGAACAACATCCGTATAGAATTACTTCATCAAGTCTCTGTTACCGTCATTCTAGAGTCACTTAAGTGCGCCGTTAATAAAAAAAAATAAGAAGAGACGCCCTGACACGATGTTACTGATTTCTTTGAAAACTTTAAGTGAATGAAAAACATCAACAAATGGAAGAAGGGGATGAAGGGAATCATTGAGCGAAGAAATCTCTGGAATGAGGATTTGGAAATGACAACCTAACAGGAAGATAACTTTTTTTTACGCGTTTTGCGACGCCAGAAGAGCAGACAACTGACCTGTAGATAGGCTCGACGGACGGCGGGATTGCTGTGAACATTCGCTGAAGGACGCTGAGCGTCACGGCGCTTGTGTTTCATCAGGAGAAGAACCGATTAAGTAACATGAGTTTTTACTCTTATCATATAAAGATAAAAATTATAATTGTAGACGTTTTAAACCTTGACCTTATGAAGAATATTATTATTACTATTATTAGAACCGCGTCTTACTACCCGTTCGGGTTATACACACTTACGCTAATGTGTAATGGTAGGATGATTTTGAGGTTAAGTGGAGGACCTACAGTTTAACGTGGGATCCGAACCACGGTGGAGGCCTGGCATTCCACACATTCACAAGTTGTGATTAATACACGTCTTGTCAGAGGTGAAGGAAGGGTTTGGCAATCAGATAAATCTGTGCCGGGACCGAGGATTGAACCCCGGACCCTCAGCACAGATGTCTAACACCTTAACCCTAGACCACCAGGTCGCCATGATGAATATTAATGTTTTACGTGATCACTAAAACCCCCAAAAAGAATGGATTCTACAATTATGACTCTACCCACCTCTGTCTGTCTGTCTTGTATGTCTTTCTTTGGCCTTAGATCCTAAAGGGTTTGATGAATTTAGTTAAAACTTGAAATTTAGATTTTTATATTATGTTATCTTCGAGGTTAAATTGTGATTTTTATTCTAGATCTAAAATCAAGGGTAGTTTACTGATGATCTACATTTAAAAATATTAAATACTTGGGGAAAATTAGTAAATTTTGGTTCAAAATGTTTATCTAAATATTACCCGCCTCGGTGGCGTAGTTGGCTAGCGCGCTGGTCGTGTTAAGCTCGACCACCGAGGACGGGGAGATCGAGGTTCGAATCTCGGTCGGGTGAACTGGGGGTGGTTTTTCCTAAACGGTTTACCACTCTCCCTCCACGCAAATGCGGGTTCACTTCCTCTAAATTCAACCCTCCCAATTCCTAATCCATTAGAGTAATTAGTACTTAGGCGTATAACCCGAACGGGTAGTAAGACGCGGTGCTAAATATTATTATTATTATTTATCTAAATAGTTTTTTACATGATAAATAAAACACTATGATTATTTTTCTGAGAACAAATTGCTTAAAGTAATTTACTGGAAGAGATTATTGAATTTTTTCCCCCAAACTGTTATCTATTAAGTATTGTGTAATATCATATATTATTTGTATTATATTTTAGAAATATATGCACACATTTTTACTTTTATTTATTAAAAAAAATATTGAAAATTTCTTTATATGTTCATGAAATCAAATATTTTGAAATTGTCTCGGATTGATAGAATTATAATTAAAATTACAATTATTTTTCCTTGGTTTTGTACACCCATCAAGTCTACAAGGGCTACTTCAGACTACATAATATAAGAAGAAAGGATGAGGAATTTATGTAACTGTGAGGAAGTGCACCCGTATTTTCACAGCAAGAGTATGGGAAAGTGATCTTATAAAAATCACATAAGAAACACACCACCCCTCTTCCACCACCCATAAGCCACCCTCCCCCCAACCGGGATTATAATATGTGAGCATCTGCGATGCAAACGCGGCCGCCATTCCCCCACCGAGACTACACCTCCTTCGCGCTCTTGACTCGCGGCAGGGCCTCACAGAATAAAACAAAACCCTTCAAACGATTTAGTTTGGTCTTGTGCCGTTTTAGCGCGGAGATTGTATTGCCAAAAACTTTTCAGGGAGGAGAAAACGCAACAGGATTCGGAAGGAACTTAAATAGGAAGTGAGGGAGGTGCGGTCATAAAACTGTAACGATTTTTGTAGACGATGACGGGAGGGCGTAGGGAGAGGGGAGAAGAATACAGAACTTACCACCCAGTTTTTATTCAACTGTTTAGAAAAGTAAGATTTTTTTTGAGAGGGGGGGAGAGGTGGAGAAGGAAGGGGCACAGAGGATGAACATCTATCCCCCCCCCTTCCATTTATTCCATGCACATGCAAAACAATCGTCAGGGAAAGAAAAACACATAACTTACAAGCCGACTCAAATAACGAGTGAACTTCATACAATTTATTCAACGTTACTTGGATTTTACGAAGAGCTGGATGTAATGTAATGGATTGAGAGTTATGTTAAAGTATTTTCTGAAGTTCTTATATGGATTTATTTTCTTTGCAAACATAAATCTAATTTTGATTCACAAGATACATTTTTTTTTTAGATTTTATACACGTCAAAAATCTTTAAATATCTGGTCATGTGGATACTGAAATTTGATATGAAAATTTTTAAATTAAAAGAAAAAAGTTATCAACTAATTCCACTGTAACCAAAACAGATATGGCAGTTCTCTTGGTATATTGGTCCCGGGTTCGATTCCCGGTGGCTCCTATCACCACCATAATCTGGTTAACTAAGCCTTACACCTCTTTAGGTGGCCCACATGATTTGACGCGCTACTCTCCTATTGGACTAGACTGCCGAAGATGTGAAGATCAGGGTTCAATCCCAGTTGGGTGCACTGAGGGTAGTTTTTACTAAATGGTTTTACGCCCCTTCCCTCCATGCCAATGCGGGTGCATTTCTTCTATATTAAATATTTATAATCCCTAACATATTTGTGGAACTAATACATAGACGTATATAACACGAACGGGTAGTAAGAAGCAGGACTTAAAAAAAAGACTTAAGTTAGGTGTAATATTTCCACTGGCTCCACACCTTCATAGTTACTATCATGACGTCATCTCATTGTGGGTATGACGTGTTGACTACCTCCAAGGGGATAATGTTATGTATACATACACGGGCGACCGAACTAGATATTGTATCTCTCATGGTCAAATAGGACATTAGCTAAAAAAGACTATACTACTAAAGATCTGTATTAGGATGACTACATACCTATTTGGATAAAAGGTCGATACTAGCATAACATTATTGATTATATTTAAGTTCTTTCAACTTTTAAAATACTTCAATTCCTTTTGTATTAAAAATAAATGTTACATTGCACCGCACAGCAAAATCTTGAGTTCGATTTTATTTTTACGATCACAATACTTTCTCTCTGAGGGGTCAAGATAAAGTAAAAAATGGGAAGGAGTGAGCGGAATTTGATGTTTATTTACTAGGTCAAATAAGGTGTTTTTTTAAGTCATTGATCCATGTATTATATTAAAAAGTGAACGTTAATTTCCATCTTATTTTTAACGTTTGACAACAACGGTGAACACGCAGATAAAGGCGTAATTGTTGTGTAATATTGTTAAGTGATGATGCAGAGGTGGGGATTTGAATCCTCGATGGCTCCACTGGATAATTATCTTAAATGTGTTCACAATCTTTCTACATGAAATTTTCAGTGCAAATCCTCTAGGCGATAACTTTCTCTATGTACCCCATTACTGTAATTATTAGGATACCTGATATAGGTGATAAAATGCGATGCTAGTAATATAATACATATATATGTATTATTATTATTCACAGCTTAAATAATATTGTAATTTAATTAAATTCTAGCAAAATATTTACATTTTCGAACGGTTTGTTAAAGACGACCGATTTGAAAGAACAGTACCTGATTTGTGTCGGTTATAAAATCTCTTATAAATAGTCCTGGATTTTCAAACCGGTTATTTACAAACAAAGGAAAGCTATTTTTTAGTTGTTCCTTTATTCTTTGTCTTAAGGCCATTAAACTGTATCTCTAATCCTCGTAGAAATTTAAAATCACTTTATCTGGGCGAATGAATACAGAATTTTCTCCGTTGAGGTCTAGAACTGATAACATAGAACAAGGATGTATAGGATGTTTTCGTTCGATAACTCAACAAACAAACACGAATCAGAGGTCACTAGGTTGTCCAGTGGCGTGGCGTGAAGTGTCGCCAGGGTAAGCAATGTTAGTTCAAACTGTACCTGTGAAATGTTCTCATCTCTCAGTAGAACATTATTTGGTCAGGTATTTACTGGTTAGACCCGCTTCGGCGGCCGAGTGGTCTAACGCGCAACTCTCGCGTTAGACTAGACTTCTAAAGATGGGGAGATTGGGATTCGATCCCGATCGGGTGTACCGAGGGTGGTTTGTCACTACCCCTCCACGCAAATGTGGGTGCATTTACTCAAAATTAAGCCTTCCTAATCCCTAACCCATTAGTGTAATTAGTACATCGTAGTATTGCTTGGACCGATAGTAAGACGCGGTGTTAAAAAAAATACATTTGGTCTTTATTGGCCACCGTGTCTTGGTATTCTGGCTTGTAAGCATGCGTTAATTACGTTAGTTGCATAGGGATAAGGAAGGTAGAATTTTAGAGGAAATGCACTTTCACTCACATGGAGGGAGGGAGGAAAATCGTTCAGGATTAAAAAAACCTATTGTGATTCGAGCTCTGATCTCCTAGTCTAACACTTTTTTTAAAGATGTTTATCTTACATTCTCGGTGTCCTAAAATATTTTAATCGATTCTAATTGGAATATTGATTTGATTATATCACTGTATTAATCTTTATATCAATATTAGATACTACTTTATTACTAACACGTTTTAAATATTGTAATTTCCTGGTTCAAGCAAAAATAATTCCAACAAAAATAACTAAACTATTCTAGGAATGTTGTATTGGTACATACATACATACATACATACGTACATACATACATACATACATACATATACATACATACATACATACATACATACATACTACATACATACATACATACATACATACATACATACATACATACATACATACATACATACATACATACATACATACATACATACATACATACATACATACATACATACATACATACATACATACATACATACATACATACATACATACATACATACATACATACATACATACATACATACATACATACATACATACATACATACATACATACATACATACATACTACATACATACATACAATACATACATACATACATACATACATACATACATACATAATACATACATACATACATACATACGTACATACATACATACATACGTACATACATACATACATACGTACATACATACATACATACGTACATACATACATACATACGTACATACATACATACATACATACGTACATACATACGTACATACGTACATACGTACATACATACATACATACATACATACATACATACATACATACATACATACATACATACATACATACATACATACATACATACATACATACATACATACATACATACATACATACATACATACATACGTACATACGTACATACGTACATACGTACATACGTACATACGTACATACGTACATACGTACATACGTACATACGTACATACGTACATACGTACATACGTACATACGTACATACATACCTAATCACGCCATTCCCTTACAGGTTAGGCAAGAAACTGTGCATATAGCTCCGTACTTAATCCATCCTCACTAACTTTCTCCACACCTCCCTATTCTTGCTTACTCCCTTCTCTTCAACAACATCCACACACCGAGTCATACATGCTCTTTTATTCTTAAAACTCTTAATGTTTCTCTCTTATTTAAACTTTTGTCTATAACATGTAACCACGTCTTACATGGCCTACTTCTTCCTTTTGATCCACACACTCTACCTTCATATATTTGCTCCGTCACTCTATCCACAATCATCCTCTCAACATGCCCCAAATAAACTTAAGACACTTCTTTCACATTGACCTATTGGATTCCCTTTCAAACCACACTCCTTCAGTACCCTACCAGATACTATCGGTTTCGAAAGAAAAATCATGAAATCTTATTCAAGTATCATGTTTTTTATAGATTTTTATATAATAAGAAAACGTCGATGACTTTTTTTTATTTCCTTAAGATGTGTATACTTATCTAGTAATAACAATTACAACTTTGATGTTTACTATAATTTTCCCTGAGTCATTTAGCCCTTCTCTCGTTGTTCCGGTTAAAGACACAGCAAAATCCTACCCCCAACCCTCAACCCCCCTCCCCAAACAAACTCGCGGGGGTAATGTCAGAGGGAGGTTATATTTACATAGCAGTGCTTGAATTAAACTACCTTAAGTTGTCTTACGTTGACTCTGTTAACATAACACATGAAAAAGGTTTTTAGCATATTTCCGCCATGATGGTCCCTCCCCCCTCTACCCCCACGCCCCAACTTCTGGTGACTTCGTTCCAAGTTGTCTTGGGGATGGCAACCACCCCATCCCCTAATAACATTTTGAGTTGACTGAGCTTAAGTAGCTTTTAAACAATTCTATAATGTCTTGCTTGAGCTTTCTTCCTTATAGAAAAAGGTTTCAATACGCGGAAACTTTTATTTATAAATTATATTTGAAATAGATATTGTATACAAAATATATAATTATGCATGCAATGTATAATTTACTTTTATACAGATAATTTAAATATAATATATACATATAGATTATTTATAAATTATGTGCATAAAATACACACACATATGCAACTCCTATGCAACTTGTTGTACACGCATGCTTGCACAGCTTTGCTCTCCCGGCGCTATACGCTGAAACTTTGAACACAATTTAATGGTATTGGCATAGTTTTCCGGATGTAAGTGTGATAGGAATTTTGCATTGTTAGTTTCTAACAAACTATATGTGCAGTTTGAGCCATGAGTTTCCGAACTTCCTGCATATAGGATGGAGCCGCAACAGTTAAACGATTAGTTACTTTAAAATTAACATTCTAATTGAAAAGTAAATAAAACCAAACTACATACTATACCTTTTCACTTTTGGTCGATCAGGTGAGTTCCGCCGGACGTCAGGCTATCCTCAGCACGTTGTCCACCATTTTCCTCAACACGTCATCCATCACTTTCCTCAGCACGTCGTCTATCACTTTCCTCAGCACGTCATCCATCACTTTCCTCAGCACGTTGTCCATCACTTTCCTCAGCACGTCATCCATCGCTTTCTTCAGCACGTTTTCCATCACTTTCCTCAGTACGTCATCCATCACTTTCCTCAGCACGTCATCCATCACTTTCCTCAACACGTCGTCCATCACTTTCCTCAACACGTCATCCATCACTTTCCTCAACACGTCATCCATCACTTTCCTCAGCACGTTGTCCATCACTTTCCTCAGCACGTCATCCATCACTTTCCTCAGCACGTCATCCATCACTTTCTTCAGCACGTTTTCCATCACTTTCCTCAGCACGTCATCCATCACTTTCCTCAGCACGTTGTCCATCACTTTCCTCAACACGTCATCCATCACTTTCCTCAGCACGTCATCCATCGCTTTCTTCAGCACGTTTTCCATCACTTTCCTCAGTACGTCATCCATCACTTTCCTCAGCACGTCATCCATCACTTTCCTCAACACGTCGTCCATCACTTTCCTTAGCACGTCCTCCATAACTTTCCTCAACACGTCATCCATCACTTTCCTCAGCACGTCATCCATCACTTTCCTCAGCACGTCATCCATCACTTTTCTCAACACGTCATCCATCACTTTCCTCAACACGTCATCCATCACTTTCCTCAGCACGTCGTCCATCACTTTCCTCAGCACGTCGTCCATCACTTTCCTCAGCACGTCATCCATCACTTTCCTCAGCACGTCATACATCACTTTCCTCAGCACGTCATCCATCACTTTCCTCAGCACGTCATCCATCACTTTCCTCAACACGTTATCCATCACTTTCCTCAGCACGTCATCCATCGCTTTCCTCAGCACGTCGTCCATCACTTTCCTCAGCACGTCATCCATCACTTTCCTCAACACGTCGTCCATCACTTTCCTGAGCACGTCGTCCATCACTTTCCTCAGCACGTCATCCATCACTTTCCTCAGCACGGCATCCATCACTTTCCTCAAAACGTCGTCCATAACTTTCCTCAGCACGTCATCCATCACTTTCCTCAGCACGTCATCCATCACTTTCCTCAGCAAGGCATCCATCACTTTCCTCAACACGTCGTCCATCACTTTCCTCAGCACGTCGTCCATCACTTTCCTCAGCACGTCATCCATCACTTTCCTCAACACGTCGTCCATCACTTTCCTCAGCACGTCGTCCATCACTTTCCTTAGCACGTCCTCCATAACTTTCCTCAACACGTCGTCCATCACTTTCCTCAGCACGTCATCCATCACTTTCCTCAACACGTCGTCCATCACTTTCCTCAGCACGTCGTCCATCACTTTCCTTAGCACGTCCTCCATAACTTTCCTCAACACGTCGTCCATAACTTTCCTCAGCACGTCGTCCATCACTTACCTCAGCAAAGATCGTTTAGTTGTTTCCACCCCATCTTGTATATCTAAATATAAAACATGATATAGTTAAACAAGATATATATTACAAACTATAAGGCTCTTCCACATTTAATTACATTATTGCGGTAGAGCTGAGTCAGGTAAAATTTAGAGAAAATGTAGCCGCATCTTTATATAAGGAGAGTGGGGGAAACAATATTTTTATAGAAAAATAAACAGTTTCAATACTCCTGGCTGGAATAGAAACTAGACCTCCCTATCACCATAGAATCAAATTATACAAGCTTTACGGTTACTCCATATGCACGGGATTCGTGAATAATAAATTTATAGTAAATTTACTAATAATTTAGCTTCTGGAGAAGTGTTCAGACGATTCACAAAAATCTAAATTTTCAGAATTAAGAGCACATTAAATTAACGATTTTTCTAAAATCTCCAGTGGGAATTTTTTAAATATTACATTTTTTAAAAGTGTTTATATTTATAAAAAAACATGTAAACAAAATATACTACTAAGGGTGTTGTGTGATAAGACCTGAGATGAATTGCAGACTTTAGTAATCTCTCATTATTTAAGAAGTATTTTGATATTTTAAAATATATTTTCCAACAAAATGTAGGCGAAGATTATCTAAGAGGTTAGAAACCTATATAATATACATAATATATATAATATGTCCTTCCTCTATTAAATAAAGTCTTGGTTTGATAGGATCACTACAGAACATTTTAAGATAATGTGGGATTATTTTATAGGCTTTTTTTGGGGTAAGTTACATATTTTGAAAAAATCTTAAAATTTAAACTTTTTAACTGTTAAGTACTCTCGTCTGCATTTTGACGAAAAATTTTTTTTTTAAATTTAAAAAATAGAAAACCACTTCATAGATAATCCGGTTTCTTTAAACTTCAGCCTCCCTTATCAATGTTCTCCTATGTAGCATGTGTGTATAAATATATTTAATACGTTCATGATTATTTCTTTCAAATACATAAATATATGGTTTCGAGAGTGCATATAGAGTTATATCTCAGTGATGGGTCCATTCTATGATAATACCAATCATGTAGGCCAACATTTATCTTGTTTTATGCTACACCCAAATATGTAGATGTTATTTTTATGATTTTAAAAAGTGATCTCCTGAATGTGATGGACATTAACGTTAGTAAGTGTGATGCATGTTGCGTGCACCTCCTTGAAAGTGTTATTATGGCACTTAGGTGGGTTTTTACACCGAGTCAAAGAGTTTGACACGCCCTATCTTCGTTGACCTGAATATTTGCTGTTCTATAGACCAATTTTCATATGAAGAGTCTTATCTGACAGATAGAAAAGTTACTAGATATAATAGTTGTTTTTAAATGAAGTGCGTTTTTTCAACATTTATTTTTAAATTGCTGAAGAACTATTTGATTGTTACAATAAGTTTTTATTTGCCGTAGTTACTCGATGACTGTAAACCAAGTGTTTTTTTAAAGTGCTAGACTTTTGATGCAAACTATCGAACATGTGAAATGGCTCAGTAATTTCCCCACATTTAAGATTTCTGTCATTCAAATTCACCTGTTATAAAATTTGTATACAATATCTTTCCATCCAATAACAGCCCTTCTACTTGAAACGTGCATTGTTTTAATATGTATACAATTGACATTACCTCATTTTTCAATTACAAAAGTATTATTTACAAAAAGATTACCTATACATTTTTAGTATCAAAATAATTTCAAAGCCTTCTATGAAATTAAATTTTCATGTTTATTAATATTTATTTATTAGTTCCCTAAAAAAAAATTTTCATTTTTTTATACTTATTTATGTTAAATAAATATTTAACGTTAATTTTTCGAACTAACTGGCTGCATAATCAAACGACATAAAAAGTAACAATGTCTAGAATCTTAGACACAGCAACAAGACCCCCGTACGTCAACTTAATAATGTAATTTTGTTACCACTGTACAAATTTTTCCAAACAGTTGAGAATCGATCCCTAGTTCTGAGCTCAGGCGCCCACAACCAACTTCTATAAACAATTGTATACCACGATTTTCTTATGAATGGACATAACTGATATATTAAAATTTACCATTTTGACTTTCACTTGTTTTTTTTGTTTTTTTTTTACACTGCGCCTTACTAACTGTTCGGGATATACACTTATATACAAATTACGCGAATGAGTTTAGGTATTAGGAAGTTTATATTTATAGGAAGTATACCCATATTTGCGTGGAGGGAGAGTGGAAAACAATTTTAGAAAACAACACTTCAGTACACCCAACCGAGACTCAAACCTCGATCTCCCCAACATCGGCAGTCTAGTCTACTGCGAGAATAGCGCGTCAGATCACTTGGCCATCGAGGCGGGCTACTTTCACGTGTTCATACGTCAATTCATGTTATCTGCAGCTGTCACTTTTTATAGATATTATTAATATTGACCCTAAAAAAATAGTATTTTCTAAAAGGTGGTTCAAATGAGCAGTTGTGAGAAAATTACGGTATTTATGTTGTATACACCTGTAATTAGTTTTATGGCCTCACTACCAAAAGGTACTAAGGTTTCATTGCCAAGTAGAGCTCTCAAGTCGTGTTTGAGTTAGAGAAAATAGGGAAATTGAGAGCCTAGGGAAATTAGATAAAACATTATGGTTAGGAAACATAATTACCTCTAACGACTTAAAATTATAATGAACCACAACGTTCAATTTCCCTTATGTAAATGAATTTAATATTCGTCCCACGTCAGAAAAATAGTTGATTCAACTTATGATGATGAAGATATTTACCAAGAAAAAACACATTAATTATTTCAAACTAATTATGTTTCTACCTCTAAAATATACAACAATAAAGCAAAATTCCTTCTAATCCACCCAGCAATCTAATCACATAAACAGACAGTTATTTTAAAATTAATTCTGGTAAAAACATCTTAATTTACATAATCATTTATTTATTTTTAAATATAAATTTACTTCCTTATTAAAGCTAATTAATTATATAATATATTTCACGCCTGTGATCAAAGGATGAATATTCGTAATTTACCTATTAATTAAATTATCTATTAACAATAGATAAATATACCAAAACATTCCTATAAATATTCTTGTGATTTAGCTTTGGCAAATTGCAAAAAAATTATTGTGAGAGATTTAAATTAAAGGATACCAACAAAATATCATGTGAAAGGGCTGCTTCCTATGTGCAGGGAATGGTACTATAGACTAGCAACGCTATCTACTAGCTTTAGTTGCAACTTTATATACAGAATCACTGACATCTAGTTTGCTTTTAAAAACTTCAGACAATCCATGAGGTTCGTATTTCTACCACGCTGATTTACTATAGTAGTAGTAATAATAATGATAGAGTATTATACAATTATTTGAAATAATTGTGTGGAAATGTAATCATTAAAGAAAACAAGTGATCTAAATTTCAATCGCTGAGGTTGTAGAGGAAAATTAACTTAAAACAGATTTTATGTTTGAAAATATATTAACTAGTGAAATATAATATATTTGTTGTGTTGTTCCAAAATAACCAACCATAGAAAGCACAAAACATCCAACTAAAGCCTCACAGCTTGAAAATAAAATCCAACGAAATCTAGCATAGCTTGTATTTCCTAATGAATGTATAACATTTTACAAGAATAATATATTTGACATTGCTTCTCCACCTGTTACGTTGAATTATTTTTATGTTGACTTTTTTATGTTGAGTGTTGATTTTTAAAAAAAGCTTTAAATTTAGTGCTGCTGTCTTACTACCCGTCCGAGATATCCAATTTTTTTTAGCGCCGTGTCTTAGTAACCGTTCGGATAATACGCCTATGTACTAATTATGCTAATAGTTTTAGGGATTTGAAAGGTATATATTTAGAGGAAGTGTACTCGTATTTGCTTGGCAGGGGAGTGGATTTTTTCTAAACACCTTCAGTTCACTCTACCAAGATTTGAACCTTGATAACCCCGCCATCGGAAATCTAGTCTACTGTGAGAATAGCACCTTAGACCACGCGGCCACTGAAGAGGGTGAGATACAACTTAATTTTCATTAATGAGGCGGGGATGAAAAAGGTAGAATTTATATAACGTATATTTTTGTGGAGGTAAGACGTCTTTCTCACAAATCTCTCAATTTAAAACAAAAATACCTAGGTACTTGATTGATTGCTTAAAATTCTAAATTAAAATCACTTGAGATGAGCTACTAAACGAAAGTCCTTTTTGAGCAACCACCATATTGAAACGGTTAACCTATCAAAGACCACGTACATTGTTTAGACCCAGCTTCAAAGAATGTCGCTGCTAACTCTCGTTAAACTTGGTGCACACATTTGAAAGTTATCGCTGAGCAAGCATCCTGACAGACAGACAGGTTGAATTCCAAATTGGTCATGTTAAAACAGGACCACGATATGCTTGTTTAACACTAGTACTATGAACAATAAATACGGTGATTCTAGCTCGGAATAGTCGAATATGATTTGGGCTACTGTTAGTTTCATTTAAATAGGTCCAGACATTTCGGGGAAGGATGTTCTAACTCCATTCACGGTAGGAATTACTCTCTGAAAGGTCTTTTTTCCTACCAATATCCTAATATATAATATATTTCTAGTATGGAGAAAGTCCTTTCAGAAAACAGTACCTAAGCTGAACCGACTTTTGCTTACATCTTTTTTAGAGTTACCACCTAAGTAAAATCATTATTACTAATATCCCTTTCTTTTTATAACTTGCTGTTCAGAGTAAGCCTGATTCCTGGTGACAGAAAAAGAGAACACTGCCATTGTCTGTATGTTCCTTCTTTCTAGACAAGTTATACCAGGCAGGACAGACACACAAAGACCACACATTCTTTATTGATCTAAAAAGATGGTCTCAAAAATTCAAAAATCTTGACTCGTATCTAGAAATAGTTTTTTGTCTTCTTTTTTTTGAAGTGCCCCTAGTCAAATATATTTATAAATCAGTATGGAAACATGAAATATATGAAGTTAGGATATCCTTGTGAATATATGTTTACCTAAAATAAAAAATGGGGATGAATTTTTTTTAAAATTGCAACCAATTATCTGTAGGTTGAATTAATATGTGCGGCGTGTGTGTAGACTCGTATGAGGGTAAGATGAAGGCGAAGGTAAGCAAGAATACCAACAGGTAAAATACTCATTGTAAAAGCTGATAGGAAGGGGAAGTTAGCGCTCAGGTCTCTATATTTGGTTTATAACGAGTATTGGGGAGAAACAAGCAGCCAAGCAAGGGAAACTACTCATTGTCTAGTTATAGTTAGGGGAGGTAGCGCTCAGATACTTGTAGTTTGTTGAGGTAATGTATCAGGAGGTAAACAAGCAGCCAAGCAAGGGAAACTACTCATTGTCTAGTTATAGTTAGGGGAAGTAGCGCTCAACTCTCAATAGTTGGAGGAAAGATAGGGGGGGGGGGTAGCTCTTGTGCTACTTGAGACGCAACCAACACAGCACACCCACTATAAATCCACCAATCGGATGACGCCGTGGAGTGAGTATTTTTTTTTTTTTTTACCGCAAGCCCGCGATACGAAAAGGAAACGAAAGGTTTCTACGTTAATGTATCCCTCCGCCAATGTCTGACAGGTTATCAAATATCGTGGTGAGGGGGCGGATGCTTCTGTGTTATTAGTCTTTTTCTTGGCTATATCAGAACAAGAAGCGAAGGGTGGAAGGATATCAATCAATGTCCTTTCTTCTTCCTCGTCTTTTGTTTGTTCTTTAGTCCTTGACACGGGATCATGATGTATGGCTGATGAGGGGAAAGGAAATGTTAATTAATGCAGGTTTTGGTGGGGGATTGAATTGTAAGACCACGACAAGGTCAGGGACTTTTTTCTTCTCTGGAACAGTGATAGAAGCTCAAACAAACAAACAAACACAGATGAGAGAACAATTGTTTTGAAATTTATTATCTTATAGTCTGGTTCCGAGTGACGAGGCGTGGAGTATTTCCAGGGTAAACAGGTCTTGTTAAAACTGTATATGTGATATATTCTCTCTCACTCCAACCCAATTTGACTATAAAACACAGGCTTAGCTCTAAATACCTCACAGAGGGATGTATTTTAAATGATGGGATCAATCCACTTCGGTGGCCGCATGGCCTAACGCGCCCCTCTTGCCGTAGGCTAGATTGCCGATGACGGGGGGAAAGATTTTTCCAAAATAATTTTCCACTCTCCCGCCACGTTGATGCGGGTATATTTCCTCTAAATATAGTCTTCCTTATACCTAAAACCACTAGCGTAATTATTACATAAGTGTATAATCCGAACTGGTAGTAAGTCACGATGATCAATAAAACTGTGTAAATATGTATATTTATTTTATTCCTATTAAATGAGCACTTTTTCAACCCTCATAACACAACTCCCTACCCATTAATTTATCAGCGTGAAATAAGAAACCCACATTTCACCATTTATAATTTTTTCATCCATTCCAGGAATCGAAGCCGGGACCTTCAGGTACGTTATTGACTGAGTAAAGGTGTCAGCAGGAAGTTATTCGATACATGTTAAACAACCTTTCTTTACCTTGGAACTAATACAGGACACGCCACTGTTTATATAAAGTATTATAACATTCTATCGTGTTTCTGATAAGAATAATATATTGTATTCCCTGCTACAGTGTTTTATTCACTTCAGTGTGTAAAGTCCCAACTTGTAAACCTTATGTTGTTTCGAAAAGTAAGGATAAAACTGCAGTTTTAATATTTTATTTGAATTTCATATTTAAATTTGGGAATTCTCTTTATTTTATAATATTATTTTTAATTATTCATTTGCATTTTAGAATATTTAAGCCCTTCAGGAAGTTTGGAAGGAAATACCTTTATTTTATTTCAAATGTACTTTCTGAGTGCGTTGGGAAAGAGCTGATCTTTGCACTTAGTTTTCGTTCTAAGAGAAATACACCTTTTCCTTAGTACGGAGCGGTTGCACTGTCCAGCCAACCAGAAAGCCCGAATTCAAACTACTCTCTTGTGATAGGTCGAAATTGTCACTCCACTCTGGTACAATCGTCGATATCATCAGAATTTGAGAAAGACGTGAGGCAGAAACAAACTCTGACTGTTACACCAGGAAAAGAGACAGAAACAAACTATGTCTGTTACACCAGGAAAAGAGACAGAAACAAACTCTGACTGTTACACCAGGAAAAGAGACAGAAACAAACTCTGACTGTTACACCAGGAAAAGAGACAGAAACAAACTCTGACTGTTACACCAGGAAAAGAGACAGAAACAAACTCTGACTGCTACACCAGGAAAAGAGACAGAAACAAACTCTGACTGCTACACCAGGAAAAGAGACAGAAACAAACTCTGACTGCTACACCAGGAAAAGAGACAGAAACAAACTCTGACTGCTACACCAGGAAAAGAGACAGAAACAAACTCTGACTGCTACACCAGGAAAAGAGACAGAAACAAACTCTGACTGTTACACCAGGAAAAGAGACAGAAACAAACTCTGACTGCTACACCAGGAAAAGAGACAGAAACAAACTCTGACTGTTACACCAGGAAAAGAGACAGAAACAAACTCTGACTGTTACACCAGGAAAAGAGACAGAAACAAACTCTGACTGTTACACCAGGAAAAGAGACAGAAACAAACTCTGACTGTTACACCAGGAAAAGAGACAGAAACAAACTCTGACTGTTACACCAGGAAAAGAGACAGAAACAAACTCTGACTGTTACACCAGGAAAAGAGACAGAAACAAACTCTGACTGTTACACCAGGAAAAGAACCGCAGTGACCGGGATGACGACAAGACCTTTGTTGCTTGTCGTCACCTTTTTATTATGATATAGTGTACAGTGACCTGCGTAGATACAGGTCGTTTGTACAAGCTGAATTTGTAAATTGTTATAGTATTAACATATAAAGGAATACGTTCTAATGATAAATTAAAATAAAAGTGATCAAAGTATACTTATTGTATAAGTGGGAATTTCCTTATATGATAATCACGCCGATAAGAGAAGCTGAGCTAGCCAGGGACGGCTCTCGATATTATAAGTCGTCTTTTCGTAGTGTTTTATAATTGGTCCCCATCGAGGGGCCTCACTCGTGTTTTATAAATTTGCCACCCAACAAAGGGCCTTCGTAGGATATTATAAATTGGCTGCCCAACGTAGAGCCTTTAGAATATTATAAGTGTTTCCCAAAACTTTCATTATTCACGTAAACCTTTCATGACTATGGCCTAACCAATTTGCCTCTTCAAGATCTCTATATCTGCTTCGGTGGCCGCGTCGTCTAAGGCGCTACCCTCGTAGTAAACTAGAATGACGATGACGGGGGAGATCAAGGTTCGAATCTTGGTCGGGTGTACTGAAGGTCGTTTATCCTAAATATTTTTCCACTCTCCCTCCACATCCTATAAATGTAAACTTCTTAATCCATAAAACTATAATCGTAATTATTATATAAGCGTATAACCCAAAGACGATGCTAAATAAAATCCTTTTCTTGTTTTCTATGAAAATTGGGCTGCAGTTATGTGTCCAAAGATATCGATTTTACGGCTTTTTTTTTCGTAGTTTCCCTAAAAGCCACCTATTTTATATATTTTTAAAAGTTTTGCTGAAACTATTAAAATAGTAGGTTCATAAAATAAAGTATTGGTGTACTAAACCCATGACTTTGGTATGAAAACTAGGTTAATCACTTTTGAATGACCGACCGATAAAAATATTTTTCCATTTCGACCAAAGTATGATATTATAACGTCATGCTGCGTACAAGTCATTATGAACAGCTTGAGAGTTATCTGCGCCAACGTAGAGACTGGCGAGAGGCTTCACTCATATAAGTGACCTAGTTCAGTTTAAAATAATAGCTCCAACATTTTTATTCTCTCCTAAACACCCCCCTCCACCTACTAAGTTAACATTCTAGGAGTTATAACGGGGTGAGCTCAAGGGTAAGGGGGGATGTGTGTAAAAGGGGGGGAGGTACATCTGTTTTTTTGATGAACAATAAGACAATTCGTATCTTAACCTAGAATCTTTGTGGATCTTTGTGGATGTAGGAAGATATCATGAGATAGAGAAAAATGTTTCGGCGATATTAAGAACGTTTCCTAGCTGTGACGTAACGGCAAGTCAAGATAAGATTCACCATGTTAATGTATTTACAATAATACCAGTGATAACATTTTTTAATAAAATTAACCACGTATTAATTTTTGTATTTTTTTAGCTACCGCGTTTTACTACCCGTTCAGGTTATATACTTATCTATTAATTACACTAATAGTTTTTGGGATTATAAAGGTTATATTTATAGGAAGTGTATCCAAATTTGCGCGGAGGGTGAGTGGTAAACAATTTTGGATAAACCACTCTCAATACACCCGACAGAGATTCAAACCTTGATCTCCCCATCATCTTCAGTCCAGTCTACTGGTGAGAGTAGCACCTTAGACCACGTGGCCACCGAAGCAGATCAAAATATATTACTAAAATTGTGCTATTCTAATTAAATGACTTAAACTTGAACAATATTCTAAATAAATCTAGTACTACTAAAAATATCTAATGAAGATTATTTATCTAATATATATAATTTTTGTTGGAATAGAGCTTTTCATTCCAAAAATGTCACAAATCTTCATAAAATGAGATTTTTGTCATACGTGAATGATTTAAACAAGTATCTATCATAACCTATATAAATCAAGGATAACGAACAAATTTAATTAATATTTTGATATATTTCTCATGAGAAATAATTGTTACCTTAAAATTTGAAGTGTGTTAATTTATTTGACTTATCTGTTTAGTACCAAAAAAAAAGGGGGGGTTTAATAATTTGTAGTTCTACTTTTGTATTTTTTTTTACCAAGAATCAAAGCATTTGTATAATATAAATCCTTGATAATTTTTTAATCTTGTCTTGAGTTCGATGTCTTAACTCAGTCGGTAGCGTGTATGGCTACTGAACAAAGGATCCTGAATTCAACACCTGAGCCGACCAAAAGATTTATCACTAATTAAATTAGGGTTTCTCCTTTCAATGTGATGAATTAATGGCCAAGGTTCTGGGTGTTGTGTCTTTTATAGATTTTGTTAATTTCTGATAAAATCATTCGGTTCAGGAAATGCACGGTAAAGAGCTTTAAAAAAATATATACAGGTGCTTGAAAATTCAAAGCCTAAGCTGAAAAAATTGCTTGTTTGAACCAAAAGTAGTACAAAAATCCATAAACAATTACATCAGGAAAAATATGTTAGTACCATTAAATTGTGTTCAAAGTTTTGGTGTACAGCGCCGGGAGAACAAATCTGTTCAGGCATGCGTGTACAACAAGTTGCGTAGGAGCTAGGCGCGCGGCACTGCACATGTAATAATGGCAAGCAAGAACTTTCTGTGCTGTAGGACTGTTAATGATGGCCCTCAGGACGTATTCTCATTTCTAGATGGACTGGTGTGTTGTTTACTGTTAATTGTTGTATATTTTGCTGCCGTGCTCCAAGATGTCGAGATGTGCAGTGCCGCTCTCCTAGCTCTTATGCAACCTGTTGTACACTCATGCTTGAACAGCTTTGCTCTCCCGGAACTGAACGCCGACACTTTGGACACAATTTAATGGTATTAGCATAGTTTTTCGGGTGTAGGTATATAGGGATTTTGTATTACTTTTGTTTCAAACAATCTGTATGCACAGTTTGGGCTATGGGCTTCCTAACACTCTGTATATCGTCTAGGATGGAACCAGGCCCTCCTAAGTAGAAAGTATTTTTCTCCTCATCCCTTGGGTTAAGGGCTCGCTCCACATGTAACCAGTTTTGTAATCGGCCGGCTGTAAACTTAATAAAAAGCGTCCCCATTCGACCCTGACTTTTAACCGAGATGGGGTTTAGGGCTATGGTGCAGCTAGTGGGAGTTCTGGGGGAAGGAAAGGGGTTAAAAATGTTTCTTCCGTGAAATGATGACAGACGGGGGTAAATGGCCGTGTTTCCCACCCCAGTGGTTTCAAAGGGGAGGAAGGGGGTTGCGTAGAAGACGAAACCGTGACAAATGTTGACAGCGTTGGGACTTTCCATCGCACCGAGGGGAAAAAAAACAAAACAAAAAAACACGCCTAGAGCATTTTTTTTAAAATTTTCTGACGTTTACTCAAAAGAAAATAATTTTTATTAATTTGAAAGTTAAAAGACATTCTTACATATATTTTCTTTTTTCCAATTCAGTGAATTAAGCAAAAAAAAGGAAATGCTTTAATTTGGATTTTAAATTTATATTGTTTTTGTTTTTTGTTTTTGCTCGATAGTTACAAAGGTAAGAAATATTTTACTTGTTTAGGGTTTAAGTAGAGTTAATTTGTAAATCAGTTTTACCTGCTGCGGTGGTTAAATGGTATAAGGCATCACTCTCGTAACAGACTGGGCTTCCGGTAAAGAGAGGTCAGGTTCAGATCCCGATCGGATTATAATAAGGAGGTTTTTTACAAATTGTTTTACCTTTACCTCCCCTCAAATGTGGGTGTATTTCCCCTAAATTCAAGCTATATATTAATATATGTGATATTTTATTTCACTGAATTAAGTTTTTTTATCACCTCGTCTTACCGCCTGTTCAGGTTACACACATATGTACCAATTACGTTGATGAATTAAGGATGTGGAAGGTTGAATTCAGAGGAAGTTTACCCACATTTGCGTAGATGGAGAGTGGGAAAACAACCCTCAGTACACCGGACCGGGATTCCAAACCCAATCTCCCCGTCACCGGCAGTCTAGTCTAACACAAGAGGGACGCCCTAGACCAGGGATTCTCAACTTTTTTGGTTAGAGGCACCCTTGCGAAGGAGATTAGAATATTGTGGCACCCTTGCGAAGGCCCTTGTGAAGGAGATTAGAATATTGTGGCACCCTTACAAAGGCCCTTGCGAAAGAGATTAGAATATTGTGGCATCCTTGCAAAGTCCCTTGCGAAGGAGATTAGAATATTGTGTCACCCTTGGGAAGGAGATTAGAATATTGTGGCACCTTGTGAAGGAGATTATAATCTCGTGGCTCCCATAAATATAGTTACATAGTAAATAGGTTTGGAAATCAATCAACTAGCACACTAACCAACCAGACTGTGAGATCACATACAATTAATAATATCACTAAAAATGAATTATATGTCGTCATAAAAAGGGAAACAATTAATGTCTCACATCGTGTGTCGTGGCACATGCAATTCAGAGAAACACTGAAAGACAAAACTTTATTCTGTCCCCCATTTCAAAAAATTTGTGGCACCCCTGGAAGATCTCGCGGAACTCTGGTTTAGAATCCTTGCCTTAGACCATGCGGCCAACAGAGCAGGTTGTTTTCATATGTTTGGATACATATTGATCAGTTTTCCATTAAAAAGTAAACTAAAACTACGCTCAAAACAAAATTTTACGAGTAAATTTCCAGAGACTGTAATAATATCCATAGAAAGAAAAAGTTTGTTTATTCCCGTCGGGTCCTCCGAGGCGAGATCTAACAAAAACAAGCTCGTTTAGATGTGATCTATGGAAACGTTGAACTTGAGTGGAGATCCGTTATCGAGTTGAATATCCTCTGCTCGGCTTTAGACTATTGTTACAAACAGCTCAATAACGCTCTCTTTGACTTTAGACTATTGTTACAAACAGCTCAGAGACACTCTCCTTGCCTTTAGACTATTGTTACAAACAGCTCAATAACGCTCTCTTTGACTTTAGACTATTGTTACAAACAGCTCAGAGACACTCTCCTTGCCTTTAGACTATTGTTACAAACAGCTCAGTAACGCTCTCTTTGACTTTAGACTATTGTTACGAACAGCTCAGCGACACTCTCCTTGGCTTTAGACTATTGTTACAAACAACTCAGTAACGCTCTCTTTGACTTTAGACTATTGTTACAAACAGCTCAGCGACACTCTCCTTGGCTTTAGACTATTGTTACAAACAGCTCAGCGACACTCTCCTTGGCTTTAGACTATTGTTAGAAACAACTCAGTAACGCTCTCTTTGACTTTAGACTATTGTTACAAACAGCTCAGCGACACTCTCCTTGGCTTTAGACTATTGTTACAAACAGCTCAGCGACACTCTCCTTGGCTTTAGACTATTGTTACAAACAGCTCAGCGACACTTTCTTTGGCTTTAGACTATTGTTACAAACAGCTCAGAGAAGCTATCATTGGCTTTAGACTATTGTTACAAACAGATCAGAGACGCTATCATTGGCTTTAGACTATTGTTACAAACAACTCAGCGACTTTCTCTTTGGCTTTAGACTATTGTTACAAACAGCTCAGCGACTTTCTCTTTGGCTTTAGACTATTATTACAAACAGATCAGCGACGCTCTCCTCAGCTCTAGACTATTGTTACAAACAACTCAGCGACGCTATCATTGGCTTTAGACTATTGTTACAAACAACTCAGCGACGCCTTCAAACTGATTAAAAAATCAGACCATTAAAAAAACCAAGAGAGATCTACCCATTTTATAATTTATCATGAACCCTCGGGTTATGATCACCAAAAAAATAAATAATAATTTGATATTTTTGATGGATATCGACGTTTAATGACTCACTGAACACACAAGAAAGTGATTATTTGCGATGTCGGCCATCCGGGGCTTCAGACAGAAACACTTTTAGGGAGTTTGTTCAAATTTTATATTTAGCTGCTCCATAATTTACGATTCTGATTCCATCCCTTAAATTTAAGGTAGCTAACCGACAATTTTTTTTAAATTCAAGATCTTACTAAAAATAACCTTAAATATTTTGTTTTAAATATAGATTTGTGATGTCTATTAAAATAATAAATAAAAGTTTGTTTGTTTTCCTAATTTTTTTACTCCCCTTATAATTAAATAAAAACTGCATTGGTGGACACGCGGACTAAATGTCAAGCTCGTGTAATCTGGTTTGTTGGTGAAAGGGAGGTTAAGATTGAAATTGATTTTTTCCCTAAAATGTTCCCTACCTTTCCTCTTTACAAATGCAGGTACATTTGCTTTAAATTTTGCCTTCTTCATCCATAATTAATTGGTGTAGCTATTTGATTAAAGCGTGGAAAATAAGTAAGAAGCAAATAACATTTTAAAATCAAAATTGTATGTTATATAATTTATATATGTATTTTATAAATTGTAAATGTTTTTGTATTTATCCTCGAGACACGCCCAAGGAAATATAGTTTATTGTAACCTACAATGAGAGCCAGAGATGTACAGTTGTCATAGTTGTGAGGTTGTGCGTGTATATATGTGAGCAGTGGCATCCACGCATTGCGTATCCCGACGTATCGATCTATCTTACTTCATCCCCCCCTCTCGCTACCCCCTCTCAGCCCCTACAAGACCACCCCACTCCCCCTTACTCTGGAGACAAGGATAGTGACAGGATTTCAGATGGTGCTATAGGAATGTTTTGATGTCTCTTTGGAATCCACCAGTAAGAATTTATTAACAAGAGAATCAGAGAGTGTTTCTAGAGTGCATGTTCAGACTGCAGGGGATTATAGAGTGTTTCTAGATACATGTTCAGACTGCAGGGGACAATAGAGTGTTTCTAGATACATGTTCAGACTGCAGGGGATAATAGAATGTTTCTAGAGTACATATTCAAACTGCAGGGGATAATAAAGTGTTTCTAGATTGCATGTTTAAACTGCAAGGGATAATAGAGTGTTTCTAGAGTACATATTCTAACTGCAGGGGATAATAGAATGTTTCTAGAGTACATGTTCAAACTGCAGGGGATAATAAAGTGTTTCTAGATTGCATGTTTAAACTGCAAGGGATAATAGAGTGTTTCTAGAGTACATATTCTAACTGCAGGGGATAATAAATGTTTCTAGAGTACATGTTCAAACTGCAGGGGATAATAAAGTGTTTCTAGATTGCATGTTTAAACTGCAGTGGATAATAGAGTGTTTCTAGATTGCATGTTCAAACTGCAGGGGATAATAGAGTGTTTCTAGATTGCATGTTCAAACTGCAGGGGATAATAGAGTGTTTCTAGATACATGTTCAGACTGCAGGGGACAATAGAGTGTTTCTAGATACATGTTCAGCCTGCAGGGGCTAACAGAGTGTTTCTAAAGTAATTGTTTAAACTGCAAATATCATAGAAAGTTTCTATAGAACATGTTTGAAATATATTATGAACTGTAACTATAATTTAAATAAAGGATCGATTGAATCTTTGTGGTGTATCGTTGCATTTATTTACTGCACATTTTTTTATTATTACTGAAAATATTTTTACAAATAATGATATATTGTCTTTGTTTGATTTCCTGTTGATTACTTTATTTACGTCAAACTTCAAAAACTTTTCTCCCGACCTCTCAAAAAACGAGTCGCGGCCCACAGTTTGGGTACAATATATTTTTATTTTCCGGCTTCAGTGAGTACAAGGACAGGGTGTCACACTCATTTGGGCTGTGGGTCAAATATCGGCTTATTTAATAGGAGCGATTTTTGTTTCCTTTTTTGTTCAGCTTTCCTTTCATGTAAATGCGGGTACATTAATTATATAAATTCTTTCTTCCTTGGCCTTACCATATTATCGTAATCAAATGTTCAGACAAGAAGTATTACTGGGCGAAAATACAAACTTTTGTTTCTTAAATAAATGTACACTAAACACAGAACGACTTATCTTAAGGAGTAGGTAGTGTAAGGGTAGATTTCGAATAAATGCACCCGTATTAGTATAGAGTGAGGGATGGGAAATTTACCTCCAGTGCACCCGGCAGAGATTAGAACTTCTCCTTTAACCCCCTCATCACAATACAGCTAGTGTCAGGTGAGACTGATGGCATATACCATGTAACCACCACCTAGGGTTGTAGATAGCGTATAATGTTTTAAGATGAGTCAGTGAATCAATTTGTTGACGAGGTTTGGTTGATTTATTAATTTTATATTTTAATCTAAGATAGCGTTGCTATCATAATACGTACGTTTAAAGGTTCATCTTCCCCCAAAGTTTTGGTTTTAAAACATAAGAAAAGACCCATATAGTTTACGCCATGCAATTTTGGACGAGCTATACAGCCCAGAAAGTCTACGCCATGCAATATTGGACGAGCTATACAGTCTAGAAAGTCTACGCCATGCAATATTGGACGAGCTATACAGCCCAGAAAGTCCGTTCAGTATTCTTGTTGTTTTACAATCTCGAATGTTTGTAAATTTGCCAGTTGTTTTAAACATATATGTGGTATATCCCCCCCCCCATACTATCACCACTTTTAAATCATCCCTCCTTCCTTAAGCCAAAGTCCCCCCCTACACCCCATCTTAACAAACACCCCTTAAACCCACCCTCACTTATAAAAAATGAAATCATCCAATCCAAATTCCTTCTGGATTGTAGCCAGTGCGTGTCTGCAGTATAAAAATTCCACCAAGGAGTAGCAAGGGGGTAAGGGGGTGTAGATGTAGGGGTGGCTGTAGAAATAACCCCCTGCCCCCCTGTTAAGACAGTGTCTCTCTGTCTCGTTGTTAAGGGGGTTGTTCTGATAGAAGTTCGATTATAGCTGGTGGAAATTTTAAAGGCTAACCGTAGAACATATATATATATATATATATAAGTACTGCTTCTTACTACCCGTTCAGGTAATATGCCTATGTACTAATTACACTAACGTGTTAATGATTAGAGAGATTTATTTCAAAAGAAATGCACGCGCATTTGCATGAGGGAGAGTGGTAAACCAACTAGGGAATACTACCTTCAGTCCATTCGATCTTCCCGTCCTCGGCAGTCTTATCCATTGCGAGAGCGACGCCTTGAATCATACGGCCACCGAAGCAAGTGACGTGTAGCTATTAAGTACGTTGCCTTCCTATGACGTCACATCCAGTCAATATAGTATTCCCCCAGTTAGTGAATTTATGTTTTACTTAGCTAGTTTTAAAGATATAACGTTGAAACAAAAACCATGGATTCTTAAATAATTTTAAAAAGAGACCTACAATGTCACAACATTATTATTATTATCTCTAAGTAGGTTTTTTGTGAAGGTATTTTCTATAAATCCTCTACAGCTCAGGCTATTTGGCTTAGTCACCGAAATGTCCTGTAGGATTCTTCCTCCCAGGATGTGGATTAAAAAAGTCCTTGGTAGCAAATGTTTATCTAGAATAGGAAACAAGGAAATGGTAAAATTAAAAATCTAGTCAAAGTTTTAAAGGATAAAATATTAAAGTGAGTGTGTAAACTCGTCAAAGGAAGAGGGGAAGTGATATAAGCAGGTAAACAAGAGACCTAGCAAGGTGAACTGCTCCCTGCCTTCCCTCTCTTTCTATTTCGTACATTGATGTCTAAGTGTGATAGTGCTTAGACTGCTTAGGTGCGTCAAGTTGAGAAGCAACCAGCTTCGAAAAAAGCTTTGAAAATCTCCAAGTAGGCAAAGTCGTCAGCGATTTTGTACAGAGTGATATTTGCTATTTTTAAATAAGGGATTGACTTAAGACAGCAACAAGACCCCTGTATGGCAATCTGCCCCTTAAAGAGAGTCGGAAATTTTAGCCCTATTCTAAAAGAGAAGTTTTCTCCCCAAAACGTCCAGGCGGCTTTAATTTATAGCATTCGTGGCGTCCTTTATACATACTATTGTCTTCTTTTTTTATTTATGCTAGCTTTGTTATAATTTTTTTTAACTTGTATATAATAAAATTATTTTATATAAAAAATCTAACCGACTTAATAAAACGCATTATAAATACAAAAATAATACTTTTTTATAATCTTCTTTAAATTTTCCCTTTTTGGAGTATGCGTCAAATTAATAACTAAAGCAAACAATTACCCACACATTATAGTATACAAGTTGAATAATTGCCTTATTTTTATCAATCACAAGTCAGGAAATGCTGTTTTGAAACTAGCAACAATGAGTTTTTTCTCATGAAGAAGCTTGTCAACAAGAGGAATGCTCATGAGCCAGTTGTACATTGTTATATTTCTGTTTGAGCCTTTTATTGATTCCAACAATTGTTCCAGTTAGTTAGTTAATAAGCTAGTTGCAGGTAATTATTTGGTTTATTATTAATTTGACACAGACTTCAAAAGGTGACAATTTAAAGAAGATTATCAAAAGTATTATATTTTACTTTTTTAACACGCTTTTATTAAGTCGGTTTGATATTTTTTTGTAAAATAATTTTATTTTAAATTTATTAGTTTTATATTAAAAATATTGGTGGTCTTACAAAAAATTCTGATACCCTTATGATGAAGCAATTAGCAAAAAACATAATACATGATAGAGCTGCGTATTGATAAAAAAAAAAAGCAATAAAAGGAGTGCAGAAAAACAGCTGATGAAAGAAATAGTTCCTTACAAACTATTCGTCAGTGGCTCGTAGACGAAGGAACTTTTTCAATGAGGAAGCTATTAAATCAGCAATAAATGTGTTTGCTGATGTACCATGTACAATATGTGGCATGTCTACAGCAGCAGAGCACATACAACCAATTTTTTTTATGAAGTTTCGCATGATGAGAATATTTTGAATATTGTAATGAAGTAAACTTAACTTATATTAGGGGTTCAATACAACTCGATACCGGGCTGTTCCATTCGCATGACCGGATCCACCCCGTCTGAACGAGCTCTTAATGTGGAGGTCGAAGTCCAAACGAAGTATGTTTGACCTTTGACTTTGACCTTAACCGTCCAAAACTTCGTAAACCCCTAGATTAAATATTTATTAACACTACATATCATTTTTATTTTGAATGTTACATTTTCTATGTAACTAGGTTAATCATAATATTATTATCTGAATGTAATAATAATATTAATAATAATATTAATAATAATAATAATATGAATATTAAGGGCTAATAATTCTAATCCTGACTTACAAGGCAAAATTCTGCTACACCTTACACCACAAGTGTTTAGATGGTTTTAATAGATGGTTTAAGATGGTTTCATAGGTTTTACCACAAGGATTATTTAAGGGTATAATCTACGTGTTAAGGAAGAGGAGGGGGTAGCTAAAGAAATGGACCAGCAATAGCGTGGGAAGGAAATGGGAAACCATATTTATTACATCAAAATCCCTCCAGAAAATAGAAGGAAATCCCCGCATTTGTATAAATATGTGTATATATTACACCTATATACTAGAGATTGGAATTGAACCCTGGAATTCAGATTCAGGAGTCAGATGCGAAAATTTCTCCCTTATAACCACCCCTCTCACTTCCTGCAGCAAAGTGTATAAAATTTGAATCCATACATTTTTTATGAGAAGAAATGACGTTGACCTGGTTAAACATTTTATAAACCGATAAAAAAAAAAAACATTCCATTTAGTTTGAAAAAACCAGCCGAGGTTACAACTCCCCCCCCTCTTTTCAACAATCATCAATAACAGTAAAATCTCATGAAATAGAGGTTTGGACATGTGTGTCTATCACGTTTTGGAATTGTGCCCGTTCGGCAGTTTGACCGGGCTAACATCAGCCCTACACTTTGTTCTACAAACTTGGTTTTACTCTTAATTTGGTGACAATTGGGGCATAGCAGTTTAAAACATATACAAGACCAAGGTTGTCTCACAACGCTAGAGTGCTTGATTTCCATCGCAACAGTTCTAGGTTCACATCGTAGACGGGTGTATTTGAGTATATATTTTTATTAGTGTGCTACTCACTATAGAGGTTGTATCTTAACACTTAACTTTGCACTGTTTAGTTTATTTTTCCGCTTGAAAAACCTTCCCCTCCTTCCTCTTTCACTCTTCAAGTAATCCTTGAAAGATGGAGGAAGACGGGTGGGGTGAGGCACCCCGACGAGAAGGACACATCTAATATTAACCTAACGTCCGGTGATCCGATGTCCGTTCACGCGATCAAACTGAAATCCGGAGACATCCGACAAATCTCGACGAAGATGTTTCTCTCTTAGCTTGGGACCTACATCGGCGAATAAGAGACACAAAACCAGTGAAAAGTTAATATAAATAAGTGTCCCATTTGACATTGTTTCCGAGCTATGGTAATGTTTGTACTACAGTAATGTTATAGTGCCTGAATACGTCGTGTCGTAGAATGCCACGATCTTTCAAGACTACTAAGTATTTGTAGAATTCACTCAAAGCCTTCTTGTAAACGTTGATCAAGTATTTCATTGTTGACAATAGGTGTTGAATAAACAATTGGCTTCAAGTGGGCCCCACAGATAAAACATTTTAATGTATTTATGTCTGAGGAATAGGCAGGCCCTCCAATGGCCGAAGGTGACCATTTTGAGAACTTATTACAATGTTAGGCAGTCCAACATTACTGAGGTACAAACGTGAGTATATCTTGGAAACAAGTTCAAATGGGGCATATGTTTATAAGAACTGTTTTCTTTGTAGTTGTGTTTCCTGTCCACCACTGAAGGGAGTCCCACACGTTATGGCACACCCTGTATATCAAGATAAATGTCGATGCATCAACGCTTGATACTTCCATTCGCTGAAAATTGATATTCTTGAATTGTGCAAAAACACATGAACAATAAAAAATGTGTGTTGGCCGATCTGCAAAGCTAAATATAAAGAACTCGTTTTTGTTAAAGTTTTAGCACCGCATTTAACGACCCATTACTCGTATTGATGACGTAGTTGGCTAACGCGATAGTTTCGTGTTGAGCTAGACTGCCGAGAATGGGGTTATCGAGTTTCGAATCACGCTTAGTTGAACTGGGGTGGTTTAACTAAATGGTTTTTCCACTCTCCCTCCACGCAAACGCGGGTTCCCTTCATCTATATTCAACCTTCCTAATTCCTAACCTATAGCGTAATTAGTACAATAAGCGTTTAACTCAGATGGGTAGTAAGACGTGGTGATAAAAAAATAAAGAAACGCGTTAGTACGACGCTCCAATGGTCCCGCGTCCCCTTGGTTGCACTTCCCCGTGAGTATAGGGGCAGGACGGGGGGTTGGGACCCCCCTAGAGCTACTAGAGAAGTCTGGAAATGTCCAAAACTTCTAGAGAGCCAAGAGAGAAACATCTTCGTCGAGATTTGTCGGATGTCTCCGGATCTCAGTTTGATCGCGTGAACGGACATCGGATCACCGGACGTTAGGTTAATATTCGATGTGTCTTTCTCGTCGGGGTGCCTCCCACCCCCACTAACCCCCACCCATCTTCCTCCATCTTGCAAGGATTACTTCAAGAGTTAAAAGGGAAGGTTTTCAAAGCGGAAAAATAAACTAAACAGGGCAAAGTTTCGAAGGTAAAGGAACTAGAAAAGTTGATAGAGAAAGAATTTAAAAAAAATAATTTTGAAATAGTAAGTAAATTTAGTTGATCCCATTTTTTATTTAAAACAATTTAATGGGACCTTCTTGCGCTGTCTAACGCGTCACTCTCTCCATTGAATGAATTACCAGTAACGGTGGAGATCGGGCTTCGAATCCCTGTAGGATGTACAGAGGATGAATTATTTTCCTATGGTTTCCCAATCTTCCTCCACGAGAACTCGAGTACATTTCCTGTAATATTCTGTATTCCTAATTCAAATTCCATTAGCGTTATCAATGCATTAGTATAATTTATTATATTATTATATAAAAATATAAATATAGTACTTTTTTAAAGCATTGCGTCTCTCTACCCATTAAGCTTATACAAACTTAAACTAATTAAGCTAGTGTGGACAGGGATAATGAAGGTTTCATTTTTAAAAATGCACCAGGATTTTTATGGAAGGAGAGTGGAAACCATTTAAGAAAACCACCCTCAGTGCACCCAACAGGGATCGAACCCCAATATCCTTGTATAGGGTATTTTGAGGGTGATACCTTTAACCATTTGGCCACCGAATAGCTTTTTCGAACATTCCCTGTATTAAAATTTTAGAAATAATATTTATCTCCCCAATATTTAATTTATATCTAAGTTTATTTAAGGTTAAACATATTTAAAATACTTATTCAGTGGTCATGCGGTATAAGGTGTTATTCTCGCAATAGACTGGACTGCCGATGATGGGTACATTGAGGTTCGAATCCGGTTGGCTGTACCTATAGTATCTCTGTCGAGTGTACAAGGGGGTGGGTTTTTCCAAAATGGTTCTCCACTTTACTTTCACGCAAATGCGGGTACACTTCCTATAAATATAAGCTTACTAATACCTAAAAGCATTAGCGTAATTAAGTACGTTGGTGGATGAACCGGACGGGTAGTAAGACGCGATGCTAAGAACTGCTATGTTCCATATGGAGCCATGAGTCTTACCTCAAAAATAGAAGGTAGGGATAGGGTTTATTAAGGTGGACTGGATAGAGCTAGCTCAAGATAGGTACAGGCTGTAATGAGGTGGACTGGGTAGAACTAGTTTAAGATAGATATAGGGTGCAATAAAGTAGACTGGTTAGGGATAGGTTGCGTACTTTTGTAAGCGAGGCAGTGAAATTTCGATAAATTTTGGCTGTATTTGTTTGGAGGGAGAGTGGGAAACATTTTAGGAATCGTTACCAGAACACCTGGAATAAATTCGAGCCCAGAACTACCTGTTATATGAAACTAGAGCATAAATTGGCATTTGAAGCAATTTTTTTAATACTTATTGATATTAAATGTTTTTAGCTATAAATATATCTTGATATTCAAAATTAGATAACAGTTTCTCTAAAAAAAGGCTAAAGTATAATTATTAAAAACCAAATATATAATTGTCAGTTTACTTAATCCGAAAAGATTTGTTCTACATATAATGTTATCATGTCTAGTTTATATTATATATATATATATATATATATATATAATCAATATAATATAATAGACTATATCATATATTAGATAATATTATGTATTTGTGTCATACCTAGAGTATAAACTATAAATAATTGTTTGATAATGTGTGTTTTTCATTCCATCAGCTATAAAATCAGGTAAACTTTTCCGATATTGGCGCAGCTTCTAATCCGGCCTAAGATTAACACGTCATGAAAGTTTTGACAGAAAAGCTTTAGAAAAGTTTTAATGCAATAGTTCACTACGAGCGAAAAAACCAAATTATCAATAAAACTATTTTAGACATTGGGAACATTATAGTGAGAAATATGTCTGGTTTAATTTTAGATAATGACAAAGTTTAATTTATTTGTATACCTGGGAGTTTATTAGCTCGTAAGACGATATTTACGATGCATGTATGTGTATTTTTTAGAGAAATATCGATCCACTAATACATATTTGACATGTTAACAAATGAACATCCCAAACCAATGATCTTGTGTTCTAAGGTTGGACACACGGATTTGTTGGTGACAGAAGAGGTCGAGGTTTGAACCTTGGCTAGGTGCACATGATGTTGATTTTCCACGTGAGAGTTTCTGATCCCCCAATCAATTCAAACGAGGGTGGACTTTCTCTGAGCTACCATATCGTTCAACATCCCTTATTAGTTGATAACGATCGCGTGGAGCACTCTATACAAAACCAGCAGGATCAATGTTATACCCAAACGTATCACCTGTGTCATCATCGCGTGAAATTTCAGAATTTTTTTGGGAGATGTTTATGGAGTTCTAGCCCCAAAAATAAATCATCATTTTACCATTAACATTTTTAGTATTCATTTGAGTTACACGTACTTGTGAGATAAAGATGAGGAAGGTAAAATTTCATTAGACAGAATGTACCCACATTTTATTGGAATAAATGCGGGTAACTGTTTTGAAAAAAAAATATTGTTACACCTGGTCTAGATTCAAACCCCTCTATATCTCCGTCAAACCAGGATAGGTGAACTTGACGCCTAGCCCACGTGTCCACCTGTGCGCGTTAAGACCACATAGAGAAGCAGTTTGTCCGGTCAGGGGAAGTAGAGGTGTGAGTGTGTGTGTGTGGGTTGGTCTGCTCTTTCACCGCCAACAGTTCACTCATGTGTTAGGTGAGACCCACTCATATGAGTTGGGGTAAGGGGGTGGCTGGAAGCTTTCACCCCCCACCAAATAGGTGAGTATGTTACATTCGCCTGCACCTAGGTCCTTCTCCAAACCATTGATTTTACACACATGGTCCTCCCCTCCCCCTTGAACTCTCATATCTCCTCATCAACACACGTTGTCACGTCTACCTCTACTTCCCCCTTGTAGCTTCCCACAATCCCCTACCTCTACTTCCCCCTTGTAGCTTCCCACAATCCCCTACCTCTACTTCCCCTTGTAGCTTCCCACAATCCCCTACCTCTACTTCCCCCTTGTAGCTTCCCACAATCCCTACCTCTACTTCCCCCTTGTAGCTTCCCACAATCCCCTACCTCTACTTCCCCCTTGTAGCTTCCCACAATCCCCTACCTCTACTTCCCCCTTGTAGCTTCCCACAATCCCCTACCTCTACTTCCCCTTGTAGCTTCCCACAATCCCTCCCTCTTTAACAACATCCGAGTCTCGATGTAACGTTCATGTCGACTGTTTGGTGTGATCAGTAAACTCTGACATATACCATCCTCGACATCTGCTGGTGGATTGTGCGTAACATCCTCGACATCTGCTGGTGGGTTGTGCGTAACATCCTCGACATCTGCTGGTGGATTGTGCGTAACATCCTCGACATCTGCTGGTGGATTGTGCGTAACATCCTCGACATCTGCTGGTGGGTTGTGCGTAACATCCTCAACATCTGCTGGTGGGTTGTTACATCATACCACTTCTTACCCGCTTCGGTGGCCGCGTGGTCTAACGCGCTGTTCTCGTGTTGAACTAGACTGCCGATGACAGGAAGATCGAAGTTAACACATCGGTTCGGGTGTACCGAGTTTAGGTTTTACAAAAATATTTTTCACTTTCCCTCCACGATAATGCGGGTACACTTCCTCTAAATATAGCCTGATCAATCCCTAAATCCATTAGCTTAATAAATTAGTACTTAAGAGTAAGATGCGGAGCCAAAAAGAAAACACCATTTCTTAAAAACCTCAAATATATACCACATTAGACATCAACTGTTAAGTTGTTGAACTGGTGGTAGGAAGGTTGAATGTTGAGGAAGTGTACCTACACTTGTTTGGAAGGAGAGTGGGAAACAATTAAAGAAAAAAACAGCTCTCAGTTCATCCAGCCGGGATTCTAACCCCGTTCTTTCCATTCTCGACAAATCAGTATATTGCAAGAGTAACGCATTAGACCATTCAACCATAGAAACAGGGTGGGGCTAGTCCTGAAATATTTCTCATATCATAAAGAGGGGTGGTTTGTTGGGGGTTGGGGGCGCGTATTTTCTTCTATTTCCATAAGACATTCTCACACAGATGTAAAAAAAAAAATCCTGTTCTAACACTTCATAAACTCACTGAAAATTTGTAAAAAATATATACATGCAGATTTATTTTATTTGTATCTTTACAAAAAGAAATTGAAAAAAAAAAGGAAAAATTCTGAATAAAGTTTTAATTAATTAATTAATTAACTAATTAACATCCTAACTCAATTCACGTATTCAAGATATTTAAGAAAAGACTTAGAGCTCTTAGCTCTTTTCTTTAAAAATTTATACTTAGATTATTTTTTTTAAAAGTGTATTCATTGAATCATGAAAGAAGTAAATTAGAAAAATATCTGAATGTGAATGATCTACTTGAGCTACGGTTTGGGGGGAAAATTCTCATTAACGTTTCAGCCAAATAAGTTGGGAATATGTTGTGGAAAGACATCCTTCGTCTTTCTTAAAAGGATGTTCTGTTTTTAGGAAAGATCTGACACATTTATTTAAAAGTAGACGATTCTATTTTACTTGTAGCATATATATTCATCTAGACGAAAGCAAACTGGAGTTTTCTGAATGGTTGCCAAACATGTTTTACATTTTGTGAAAAAGGTTCTATACAGTCTACTCATGGGATCTTCAAGGATAAAGATACATATTTTTCTCTCTCTCTCACTTATATTCACTGGTGGTCACGCCGATAAATACATCAGGCTCGTCTTATCTTGCTCACTATTGACGTGGACGTGCTGTATTGAGGTATGATTATTTCTTTTTAACCCTCAAATATTTCTCACTCTAAATCAACACAAATCTGAGTAAATTTTCTCTAAATTTATATTTTTTCCCTCCTTCCTCTTGGTTTCTGTAAACGTGTAATAGCCCGGATGGGTTTCATAACGTAGATCCCTGGTTTCAGGGCTATCGTAGACCTGTACCCATTTCAAGGGGCTATCCTTTCCTATATGTACCCATTTCAAGGGGCTGGCCTTACCTATATGTACCCATTCCACTTCCTTATTTGTCGAGCGTAGCGAGGTGCTGGTTTTAATTTTACCTAATTGGACCTCGTCTTTCTGTTTGTCCCGCTTCCATTTAAAAACACGAGGAGAAACTTCAAGCTTACGTTATGTTAAGTTAAGTTAACATTACGTCAATGTTAAGTTGTTTGGCACCACATCTTACTACCTGCTCGGACTATACGCTTATATATTGCTTAATCTAATGGGCTAAGGATGAGGAAGGGTGAATTTAAGTGAGGTGTACCCGTATTTAGGTCGGGGAGGGATTAAGTGACCGCATGGTCTAAGGCGTCACTCTCGCAGTAGACTGGACTGCCAATCTTGGGGAGATCGAGGTTTGAATCTCGGTCGAGTGTACCGAGGGTGTTTTTTTTTTCCAAAACGGTTGTCCACTTTTCTTCCCCATAAATGCGGGTGTATTTCCTCTAAATTTAACCTTCCTAATCCCTTTAAACCATCAGTGTAGTTAGTACAGAAGCGTGTAGCCCGAACGGTATAGTTAACGGGGTGCTAAAAACAGTCAGGAAGAGAGTGGGAAACCATTCAGAATAAGTAACCCTCAACACACCCAACCGGGTTTCTAACCCTGACCACTTCATCATTGGCAGTCCCAGTCTATTGTGAGAGCGACGCCTTAGACAATTCGACCACCGAAGTGGGTAATGGTAGGTTAATTGTGATCCCGAAATAAGTTAATTTTTGAACTA
The DNA here is from genome assembly GCA_033556935.1 of Timema podura. NCBI lineage: Eukaryota > Metazoa > Arthropoda > Insecta > Phasmatodea > Timematidae > Timema > Timema podura. Next base: position 18,463,965 of record JAVRXN010000013.1, on the reverse strand, counting down.
GTGGTTTATATTATACTACTATAAAGCCACGTGGCCGACTGACTGACTGACTCACTGACACTGATGTTTACCCACTTCCAGAGGAGCTAAAAACTTAAAAATTGTCAAACTTATAGCTTCTAGCCTTTAACCGACGGGAAAATTCCAAAAAGTTAAAACAAATCTAATATTTAACCCCCGAAAAAAATTCAAAATGGTGGGGCAACTTTAAAGTCGGTGCGGACCTTTCTTTGGAGGTCTCTTGTGACTAAACGGTAAGACCTATCAAAAAACAGATTGCACCAGCAGCCACGGATTTGGTGAGATCCACAAGTTTGGTCCTATTACTTTTTGTCGTATCTCCATCGGTTATAACTCAGATAGAGCTAGTTTTTTTTTATTTTAGGTAAATTTTGCATATTTTCCAAATATTTTTAAATTTTCTGACACTTATGGGACAGCCAGAACCATAAAATTTGGCGGGCGTATTGGCACATCCAATTTACAAAAACGTGCTAAATTTGATGATTCTAGCTGCCCTAAAAGTATGGAGAAACTAAAATAATATGTGAAAAATACAATACAATACCGGTAACTTTAAGTTGTTACGTTCAAAACAACACTGGAATTACATTAGTTTACATCCACTTTCAAAGAAAACTCAGTGGGGGTTTGGGGCGGAGCACCCAACGTGCAAAGTGAGTACATACATACATACACTCACAAACAACTAAGCAAACGAACAAAAAAGCTTTTTTTTTCATACTCTATATAAGACTAAGAAGCCGATTAGTTGCAGTATAAGTAATGGCACGTCTATGGACGGTTAGTCCTAGCCTAAGTAATGATACGTCTATGGACGGATAACTCCAATCCATAAATCATCCCATTCCATGGTTTTTCCTTGTCTTGTCTTCACCGATTCTTTTATTCCATCACGCTTTCCGTCTGTCATCATGCGACACTTCCGCGATTCATAAACTTTCATTTATTTATGTTTGAATTCGCTAAGGAAAAGTTCAAAGTACATTTTTTCAAAAGAATAATTAAACAATTTGTTATTTTTTAAAACACATCCATCACATAAGAATCAACAAAATTATACTTCCTATTTATTCCTTATTATTTCTCTAAAAATTTCAAATTCTGTCTTTCAAAATATTTCTGAATTGATTTAAGTCTGGAGAAAAAAAACAATATTTTCACCCTACCTGGTCGCGTTTTTAACCTTTTTTTTGTTTGGGGAATTCAGGTCATCATTGGTCTCTCCTTAACTCAAAATAGTTTTAGGACAAAGGATAAGGAGGATCAAGATTTAGGAGGGATAGAAATTAACGTGAACCAAGATATTATTCCTGCTATTTTTATTGTAAAATATTTATTTACCAAACTAAATAAAATCCTGCTTTCGTAGATATGTTTATTGTAACCTTATACTCTAAGTAATGTAAACAGTTGTTGAATATCTGTCAACAGTTGTTGAATATATGTCCCATGTAAACTTCCATTTATAGTGAAACGTTTTAAACGAAGAGAAAAGTTCTAATCAAATTCATGAACTGTTGAGATTTATGTGTTTAGAAGATCAAAATAGACATATCTATTGGAGAAACATTTTATTTATGAGGATTAATAAATATGTTGTTATTAAAACTGATAAACCACGTCCCTGGGGTAGGGATGAAGGGAATGCGAGAAGAGTGCAATGTTTTTGCAGTTCTTATAGCAAAATTGTTTTTTTTCTCCAAAATAAATCAAATATTTCTCCAGTAGAAACAGAGTTTAATTTTTTACACACGGTGATATCAACAGTTGTTGAATATCTGTCAAGAGTGTCCTGGAATTTAATGACAACTTTTTCTCTTCATTTAAAATGTTTGTCATCTAAGTGCATGACAGATGTTCAACAACTGTTGATATAAACATGTTCAGAAATTAATTTTTATGTTTCTACTGGAGAAATACCTTATTTATTTTGGCTAAAAAAGTTTTGCTGTAAAAACTGCAAAAACAGTGTTATTTTCTCTCTTACACCATACTCTCAGCTTAACTAGCGTCCTTTTCCATGCCATCATAGTCAGACTTGCTATCACTTTGACAGAGCAAGAAACAGTGTTTTTTACTGAGATAGTTTTAGAAAACTAAATACTTAATGATTAAATATGAGGAGGGTAAACAAAATATATGCACCCGCATTATCTTGGAGGCAAGATGGGGAAAAGATCCTGAGATAAATAACAAATATTAGATGGACCTACTTCGCTGGCCGCACCGTCTAAGGCATCAATCACTGAGTAGACTGGACAACCAATGAGAGAGGAGAACTGGTTTGAGTTCTGGTCAGATTTTATGATGGTGGTTTTATTCTAAATAGTCTTCTACTCTCCGTCCACGCAAGTTTAGCTAGACTTCCTTTTATTCAACCTCGATCATCCTTAACTCATTGGTTTAATTAGAACATATGCGTATAAACCGGACGGGTAGTAAGACGTGGGTAGCAAAAAATGATTTACTATAATTGAATCTAGCTGGGATTACAACCTCCTGACCTCCTGGGTCAAGGTTAAATACACCCGTCAATTTCTTTGCCACGTGTCAAAATTTAGATGCCACATAAAAGAAACGTGTCATAACCATACGAAAAAAATTCACCCATTTTGAGAGTTTAAATAAGCGAAGACGTTATTGATTTGTTCTAAAGGTAGTCTAACTCAATAAAGATAGGTGTGTAGGCGAAGGCGTTAGACTCGTCCTGTCTGGGTTTTAGTGAACAGAATCTAAGGGTTGGAATCACGGTGTCCTGACAATTGGTACCAGCAACATTTAGTACCACTAGATTTTTCGTGACATTTCGTACCAATTACCTGAAAAGGTTCTACTAATGACCTCAAAATATTTACAATGTGACAATTGGCACCATTTCTGTCCATTTAGCCTAAAAAAACTAGCTATATGTACAAGCAAGATTCATTACTAGATAGTAGATAGCTGTGAGAACATCAAAATTTCAGTTGGTTTAAGTTAAATAGTGAGTTAGTTTAGATAAGGTTAAGTTAGGTTATACCAGGTTAGGTTAGGTTAGGTTAGGTTAGGTTAGGTTTGGCTAGTTTAGGTTACGTTAGATTTCAAATACTTTAGATGCTCCACTACCATTGCCATTCTCATTTGTGACATGACCTTGACCAGAGAAATCTCACACATTAATTAATTAAATTCACCTTATTAATTTAAAACTGACGCCTGGTACACCTTCCTATCAAGTGGTACCATTTGTCGTATCGTAAATGTTTTAAATTCATTAGCAGACCCTTCTCAGGTAACCACCCCCCTGAGTGGTACGAAATTTCGCTGGTACCATTTGTTGCATATTCGAAATCACGGACAGGTATAGTCAGGGAAGTTTTTTCTGTTTACTTTCCTATCCTTCTTTATAAAAATGTTTGTACTAATTCTCTAAATTCTACCTTTTTCACCCCAAAATCCTGTAATGCAAATATGTAGACATTCCGGATGGATATTCAGAAACGAAGCATGAAAAGTGAATAAATAAGAAAGTCAAATGCTTTTTTTTTAAAAGTGTCATTAGGGACGCGGAAGTCCCATTTACGAACATTGCATAGCTGTCATATCAGTAGCCATCTTGTGTCGGGGACATTAAGAGCAGGCGATGTTTGCGTTCTACGACCATTAACTTAATAGGATTATGCCGTGGTGAAAATGCCTGTTGTGGTATAAATGAATAACGTTTTCCGCCTTGAGCTTAGTAAACCTTACCACAGAATCTTAACTGGCAATTCAATTATTTTTTTAAGAAGGAAGAGCTTTAGAGAATAACTTGTTGAAATTACAATATGTTATGGTCTTAGTCAAAGAATATTACGGCAAATTAATATTAATATAATACATATATAAATTTTGTTGGTAAAAAACAGCCAAATTGGTAGGGAAACTATACAAAAAATAATATTATAATACCTTATATAAATTACTATTAAAATAATTTATAAGATTTTTACCATACTAATTTATATTTTATTATTAATTTAAGGGTCGCCACTAGGGGTGGGCAAGGGGATGTCGGTCGTACCACTGATACTGTATAAAAACATATGTCTATAAAACTTTTTCTAAACTAATAAATTATTCACAGACATATTTGATATTATAGTTATTTCCTTTAGCTTTTCAGAAAAGCTTTGCATCATTGCTGGAACCTTAGACTGTTCAGCCATCAGTACAGAGGAATTTACATGGTATGAATGTAAACATTAAAGTCTAATTTATTATTAATATACTTTTTTAATCTATGAATCGAAATTTTGAGCTAAATTATTTTTAATAGTCTTATTATTAGTATTGTATTGGTCTTTGTTATTTTTACTTCTCAAAATTAAATTAAAATATTTTTAAACTTATACTTTAATATTACATTATTTATTTATTTATTTATAAGTTTATATAATCAAACAAATCATTAATTTAAAATACATTTACTATATGTTATTTCAATTAATACAATTAATTAACTTCACCCACCTCAGTGGTCAGACAGTTCAAGGCGTTATTATCGTGTTGGACTGGTCTGCTGATGATAAGGAGATCGGAGTTCGAATCCTATCTGGGTCTATTGAGGGGGATTTTTTCAATTAAAATAGTTTACCACTATTCTTCCATGAAAATGCGGGTACATTACCTCTAAAAGTCTTTCTTCCTCATCCTTAATTATAGTAATTATCATATTTGCATGAAATGATTATAACCTAAACAGTTAATAAGACGCGGTTATAATAAAAAAAGTTAAAGTTTATTTAATAAAACAAATCCTTAATTTAAAATACATAAAATGTATGTTATTTCAATTAGCACAAATTAATTTCATTTTGACCTCAAAACTGAAATGTAAATGTTTAAAAAAATCATTTTACTCTGTGATGTGTTACATAATTTCAGTCGAACGAATTTGTTTGAAAAAAAAAGGATTATCTTATCCGCCTTTTCCAATAATCCATCCAAACTTTCTTTTCTCTCCAATGAGCCGATATATATATTTTTTTTTTACATCGGGACATCCTCACTCTAATTTCAATCCCGTTCTCTCGACTTTATCGCTATCACCTTCCCATCCCTTTCTTACCTCACCTTTCCCTTTTGTTCATCGCCTTCCTACCTTCTACACTCTAAACCCTTTTCGCACAAAATAAAAAAAAACAATAAAACACGCCCGCGCACACACTGGCAATATCTTCCATCTCTGTCTTAACCATACAATCCTGTGACGTCTGGATTGCGATGCACACGAGGTATAAAAAAATATTTTTGTTTTTTTTTTAGCCTTGTAGTCAATACGCATGCGCTCTATGCTAGACGTACAACCGAGCCTCCCTCCCTCCCCCTCTGTACGTAACTGTCTGTTCCACCTCCCCCACCGAAGTCAGCTTGGCCCAGATCGTTTTGGGACGTCCGACACGAAAGTTTCGTTTTAGCGCTTAGGTTCCGATGTTCTTTAACGTTCCGATAAAAGCGTTCCGCGTTTTAAGATAGCTTCTTTTTATTTATATAGATATATAGTTCTCTTCTCACCAACGGATCAAGCTCTAGGTCCTTTCGAGCATCAAGAGATTCTAAAATACGGTACATTATCTTTATTTATTTGTTTTTAAATATTTGGTGTTTATTTGAAGTGAAATTTTCTGTTTAAAAAAGCCCCAAGAAGAACAATTTTTTTTTGCTCATAATTCTTGACTTTAATTATGTTTTAATTACATAATCCAATCAATGATTAGTTACTACCGTGTATTAATATTATTGTCACCACAATGATTTTTTTTATGATCAGTGTAAGTTTGATCAATGTTGTAACACTTGACTTTTAATTGTAAAAATTAAGTTAATTTTTAAGCTAGATTATCTGATCCTTCACTGTTATCTTATCAAACTGTGTTTAGGTTGCATCTACTACATCATAGAAGTTATTTCTTTTTTTAAACTTTATAGCTTAAAAATAAATCAATTATTTTGAGTAGGAAGGTATAAAATTATATTAGCCTGAAATTACATTTTTTTGTTGATACATTTTTTGGAAAACTAAAATAATATACTAAATAATTGGTCTCATACGTATATATTTGAGGTATGTTGTAAGGTCGTGTTTAATATTTTTGTGAGAAAATTCCATCGAGAACTTACTTTGTTATTGAACTCTTCTGCATGAGTTTATATCAGCAAATATATATATTTTAGACGACTTATGAAAAACTTATTTTAACATTTTGTAGATATATTAATATCATGGACACACATTTTAAAATAAAATACACTAAAAATGTAAAACTTGTAAGCACAAGTGCAGCAATGTTTTCAAACCATTTCGAGTAATTGGCTTGTAAAAAATATTTAATTAATATAAGAAATACGTGTTAAGAAATAAAAAAGTAAGCTTAGAAGACATCAGTAGCATTTGTTCGTGAACTTCTAATATTAATTTAAACATGTGTTAAGTAATTCACATAATTGTATGTAAGGTAATAGCTATTCATTTAAAATTACCCCAAGCCCCCTAACCCCAGTGATATATTTAATCCACGAGATTTCTAGACAGCATACAGTTTATTTTAAACTAATCTGTATACAATAAAACATTTACAGGTTCAATTTACAATTACGTTCATCAAAACTCTCACTACAGAAGGATGTATTGAAATGTTTTATTTCATAATGCTTCATTTTTATTCAGTTTCATTTTGCGTGGCTGGTTGAAGAAGTTTACCGAATAAATTATAATGAAATTAGTAGTTAGTATAATAGAAATAACTATAAACGCTATGCCCCATCGTATGAGAGTATTTAACCAATCGTTAGTAACATTCAACTTTCTCAGCTATATCGCGACTCTTCATAGGTCCCTTTGAAGAAAAAAACTTAATTTCTAGGGAATTCCGTGAATAAATCTCTTCCTATGGGATTTCTGGTCCAAATGGCCGAACTGAACGACTACCCGAACCTTCAGCCCTCGTCCCCTCTCCTAGAAATGGCGTCTTTACGCCTCCCCGACTCGGAGGAGTTTGACTTCGACGCCAGACGCCGGATGGAAAACGACGGCTTCCTGCCGTTGACTTCAAGCAGCACCGACTCTCCTTCTGGGAACGCCGCCAGAACGCAGCACTACCGACAGAACCTCACTAGAAGAATCTTATCGGAGAACGGTCTGTCAAGGATAGACGTCCTGGGAAACAGTTACCTGGATCTCGTTACGATGAACAACGGCAGCGGGGGTAGTTTCGTCAACGAGGACGCCGGCGGTTTCTTAGGGGAGGACTACGGGGGGTACAACCTCACGTACGGTAACGGTACCAACGGCTCGTTCAGCTACGACGAGATGGTGTACCGCCACACGTTCGCCATGACGGCCATCTATTGCGTGGCCTACCTCCTGGTGTTCGCCGTTGGCCTGGTGGGGAACTGTTTCGTCATCGCCGTCGTGTACAGGTCCCCGCGCATGCGCACCGTCACCAACTTCTTCATCGTCAACCTGGCCGTCGCGGACATCCTGGTGATCGTCTTCTGTCTGCCGGCCACGCTGATGGCCAACATCTTTGTCCGTGAGTACCAGACTGAGCATGCCCTTGTGACACGGGACTATGTTTATTCCTCCACCCTAGTTTAGCTGTAACATCCTCTTACAGCCTTAATGTGTTCACTTATACTAGGATGCATTGTGTGGAGCCTCCATGTCAGAGGCAACGTTTTACTGTAGAGGCCTTTTACAGCCTTAATGGGTTCACTTATACTAGTATGCATTGTGTGGAGCCTCCATGTCAGAGGCAACGTTTTACTGTAGAGGCCTTTTACAGCCTTAATGTGTTCACTTATACTAGTATGCATTGTGTGGAGCCTCCATGTCAGAGGCAACGTTTTACTGTAGAGGCCTTTTACAGCCTTAATGTGTTCACTTATACTAGGATGCATTGTGTGGAGCCTCTATGTCAGAGGCAACGTTTTACTGTAGAGGCCTTTTACAGACTTAATGTGTTCACTTATACTAGGATGCATTGTGTGGAGCCTCTATGTCAGAGGCAACGTTTTACTGTAGAGGCCTTTTACAGACTTAATGTGTTCACTTATACTAGGATGCATTGTGTGGAGCCTCTATGTCAGAGGCAACGTTTTACTGTAGAGGCCTTTTACAGACTTAATGTGTTCACTTATACTAGGATGCATTGTGTGGAGCCTCTATGTCAGAGGCAACGTTTTACTGTAGAGGCCTTTTACACTCTTTAAGTGTTAAATTGTATTAAGCTATAGATATTTACTGTACCAGTAATATTTATTATATTTTATATATAATGGAGATTTTATTAACTAGTTGGAAAGGGAAGAGATCATGGGGTATTAATAAGAGTGATGAAATATTGGCTCTTAATAAGGAAATGTTCTCCACATAGATATACTAAATTCAAAGTTTAAAACAAACCCAATTCGATGAAAAACCAAGACTTGTAATGTACTGCGGTTATATAAATCTGTTCATTAAAAAAATGAATAATGACTCGAGTATCGAGGGTGGACTACATCTCTTAGTTAAGAGTTTGGCCAATATTTGACATAAAACCTAAGAGGCTTAGCATGGAAATAGTAACAATTTGTCAAGTATATTATTCAACCCATTTAACTTGGCCTATTAAAGATAATAACCAGAAAACCCAGTCGTATCGGTGGACGCACGGATTAAACATCAAGCTCGTCTAAATTGGCTTGCCCATGTTGTAAAGGTTAGGGGCTCAAATCTTGGTCAGGTATGTAAATTAGTTTTTCATAAATAGTAGTTTAATCTCCCTCAACGCTAATGAGGGTACATTGCATCTATAATTATACTTTATTCATCACCAACTAATTAAAATAAATAAATGATTATAGTTTTAATGGCGAGAAATAAATGGAGCGTCTCTTTATTTCATAAAACAAAGTGGCAATTAAAGTATGTATTAGTTTCTTAGTACAGTGGCAACATCACACAGCAGAGAAGAAAAGGGTATTATGGGAAGTATCAGGCCAGGTACGACCAAGCTCTTGTGTCGATAAAGTGACAAGGGTGGCGTGGTCTGTAGTTTGACATTGAAACTTTTAAGTTGTCTAATCTGACACTGCCAATTAAAGGTAAGTATATGTAATACTCTCCCAACATCCTACCGTATGTAAAACCTCTATGATTGTGTCAGATGATAAGACACTTAGGCCTATATGAAAATAACAACTAATTGACCCCAACTTTGGATCGATTCAGGAGTTTTAAGTGAGTCTATATCACGGCCAAGTTAGCAACGTTAGGAAGGATTATTTTTTTAATTTTTAAATATTTTTTTTAGTTTTATTATATTTTTACTTTCTCGTACTAAGAAAGTATTGTAATCGCAAAACAGTTCTACTTCAAGGTTAAGATGGATCTTTACGTTTATTTGCCTCATGGCTAAAATAAAAATGGGGCTTACACTTTTGTCTGGGTCTGTACTTCCCTCTGTGCGTCCTGTCTGCACCCGGGGCTACAGCCCAAAAGGTATTATGGATTTTACTCAAATTTATCCCAGTTTGACATACATTTAAGCGTTCTTGGAGGTCAAATTGTCAATTTGATACTAGTCTTAAATTTAAAGTTAGTTTACCGGTGACTGATTTTTGAATATTAAAAATTTTTGGAAATGTCTAACGATTTATGGAGGTGTTTTATATGATAAACTATCAATTTTAACCGTTCTTCGTAGGGTAAACGTTCAACATCCGACTACCAATTTTTTGTATATAGGGTTCTGTCTTACGACAGGTCAATTCCTTTTGTCAGTGAACTTAGACCTCCAATGCACCCTGTCCTCTGCCTCCTCCTACAGCTCGCAGAATTTTCTTCTTTCCTTCAAGTCATCCAATATTTGAATGCTCCTTCTTCCTAAATTCCTCTTTCCCTCAACCTTTCCTTCTCTGCAGAAGACAGCTCCTCCTAAGGATGTGTCCGATCCAGTTTGCTTTGTACCGAAGAATCACATCCAAAATGGTTCTCTTCTCACCCACTCTTCTTAGGACTTCATTTGTCTCCCTGTTTGTCCACCTGATCATCTCACCCACTCTTCTTAGGACTTAATTTGTCATCCTGTTTGTCCACCCGATCTTCTCAAGTATTCTCTAGCTACACATTTCAAAGCTCTCCAAGTATTTATTTTCCCTCTTCCTAAGAGTCCCAGTTTCTGCTCCAAATGTAGCGTTTCATCAGTTTCTTCCTCAGTTCCAAACTCAACTTGCTGGTCAGCAGGGACATCACCTTGTCATCATCTTCCTTGCTTATGGAGATCCTCGACATAATTTCCTTGGTGCAGTAGGCATCTTTTGATTTTCAGTGGCTCTTCATTTTTTTTTAAATCATCACAACTTTTGACTTTTCCATGTTGATCTTCATTCCGTATCTTCTTTCTGTCTCCATCAGATGGTTAATCATTCCAACACTTCTTTATTTTTGGCCATCAATGCTAGATAATCTGCGCAGCTATTGGTTTGATGACTCGTCCTCTTATTATGAAACTGCCACGTCCATCTAAGGTTTCACTGACCAGCCACTCTCTATACATGCCGAACAGACTGGGTGACAAACAGCATCCCTGCCTCACTCTTATTTCTACCTCCACGCTGTTGGTCTCTCCATCATTCAGCCTCACCTTCACTCTCTGTCTCAGGTACAGGTTTGCAATCAGCCTTCTTTCCCTCCAGTTGATACCGATATTCTTGAGTATTTCCATCCGTTTCTCTCACTTCACTCTATTGAATGCTTTTTTATAGTCGATGAAACCAATATATATTTCTTCCTTGACTTTCAGCACACTCTCTCTGAAATTATTATTCTCAGAATCCCGTCAAAATCTCTGATTCCTTTTCTGAATTCAAATTCATCTTCTTCCATCATACTTTCTATTCTTTGTTCCAGTCTTCCTTTGAGTATTCTTGCCACGATGCTCCCCACAGGAGAGATGAGGCTGAAGGTCTTGTGGTCACTGAATTTCTAGGCCTCCCTTCCCCCGATTTCCCAACACTTGATTTTAAAATTCCAAACTTTCCAACTTCAATGTTTTTGTAGGTTGCCCCTTTTACCAACTTGGCTAGTTTACATTTTCTTCCAATAAGAATAAAATTTTTCTAATTCTTTGGAATGATTTCAAGCTACTTCACCTCCCACCTTGTTCATTTTACAGAGTCATATTTTGAAGTTTTAAAACATGTTTGGTTATTTTATTTTAAATGTTTTTTATACATACCAGTGAAATTTAGACTTTTAACAACATTAAAAATAATGTTCTATATTGGTAGTATACTATTTAACATTTATTTGGTTTTTGAAGTAATCCCTCTATATTCTGGACAAATTTAACTTATATAACTGACCTAAATGTGTTTTATTTTTCATTTAGTCATCTGGAGTAATATTTATACCCTTCTGTCAAATTTTTATTTTCTATCTCTTCTTTTCTAATCCTCTTTCCTATTTATAATAGTCACATTTTGAAATGTCCCATTTTAAAATAATTTGTATGACTCTATGGGGATATCCCTCTACCTTGCCGCCAAATTTCAGCTTTCCATCTCACCTGGAAGTGCCTCATAATTTTATGGGAACACTCATCCACACACACACGTTCTTATATATATATATATATATATATATATATATATATAATGTGTTATATTATATATATATGTTATATATATATAATGTGTTTGTACATAAGATAATAATGTACAGTATTTTTATATCTATATTTATATATACATATATTTATTCTAAATAAATTAAATGACTTGCAGATGATTGATTTTTAAATATTTGTTTTTTTAAATAGCTTTAACAATTTTGTTACCATTCAGATAATATTTTTTCAGAGCAAATATTATTTTAGGGTAGTTTAGCTATGGCCATATTTTTTTTAAAACTGATATCAACTACATTGTTTGCTAACGAAGAATAAAGAAAACGCTGGGTTGGAGCTGTGACTATTCTTAAACTTTTGACAGTTAAAAATATAATAAAAACCGTTAATTATCACCAGTTTCTCAAATAAGATCTTTACTTATACCCACTTCACTTTTCAAAACATATTTTCAAGGTGGATGAACACAAAACCTTTTTTATGTAGAAAATTTTTGAACTGTATTTAAAAAGTCAAAGATACCGTAAACTAATTAAATCTACTTAAGTTAGGTGTTATCAGTGAGACTAGACGGGCACTTAAGATTGAATGTAGAGATTTGAACAAGTCTAGCGGATATTTCACGATGATACTAAAATATAACTAACTTTAAGTTTGTCAAAGTGGCCATCAATTTGAGAGTTTAGAGAACGCCGTATTTATCGCCGGAGCCATTTCAAGATGAATGAACCCTTTATAAGAGCAATTCGATATGGAGTCGGTGTGATGGGGTCTTGGAGTACTTGTCAAAAACTTTGCAATCCAAGTCCTCAAGTTCAACTCCATGATCCTACTCAAACAAGATACATTAGAACCTTAAAATGGGAATAAGTTATTCTATAAAATAAAAGTAATTACTCCTGCCTGACCTCCAAGATAAAGTTTCCCCTCAGGCTCTAACTGTTCTTTGGTTGGTATATCAACGTGAGATGTCTTGGAGGAATAATTATAAGTTTGTTGTAATGTATAGTACATTCACAATAAGACAAAGTGGAATAATCAGAAGATTATTGCAATGTATAGTACATTCACGATAAGACAAGGAGGAATAAACAGTAGATTATTGTAATGTATAGTACATTCACAATAAGACAAAGTGGAATAATCAGAAGATTATTGCAATGTATAGTACATTCACGATAAGACAAGGAGGAATAAACAGTAGATTATTGTAATGTATAGTACATTCACAATAAGACAAGAAGGAATAATCAGAAGATTATTGTAATGTATAGTACATTCACGATAAGACAAGGAGTAATAAACAAAAGGTGATTGTATTTTATTATAAATGTGTCAACGTATATATTGCTCTTGAGATTATTTTCTATTTGAATAAACTAGTGTAAACTGACTTCATACTGTAGTTCTTTGAAATAGTGTTAGCCATAGCTAGCTTGGTATTATATGCAACTATATTATTTAATTTATATAAAATGTCTGGAATCTTGTTTACTCATAAAATATTTTTCTTGTTAGTATCTTTTTTTTTTTTTTGAAAAATATGTATCAATATATTTTTTTCAGCGTCACTTAAAAATATTATTATATCATGTTAGCGTGCGTTGCCAGATTTTTAATATCCATCTCAAATTAAATTTTGACAAAATTTAAAAAAATTAAAAGGGCTATATGCTTAGGAGCACCCTTAAAACTGATATCCAAACAATGAACATCAAACTCTCCATGTTTGTTTAAGACACTCGCAATTTAAAAATATTTTATCTCTTCGAACACTCTGGTCAGAAATAGCAGTTTTTCTCTAGAGTGCTTTCAGACTTAAATCGTGGTATATTTTAGGACGCGCCACAATATTTTGTTTTTAGGTCAAACACTTTATCTAGTTATAAAAAATATTTTAACGACGTTGTTTATTTTAAGATATCGGAATTATTTTGCGAAGCAGGCTGCATCTGATCTTGACGCACCTTAGCACTATAAGCTCTATCACACTTAGATACCAATGTACAAAATAGAAATAGAGAGAAGAAAATCAGCAGTCCACCCTGTGAGGACTTTTGTTTATGTACTGAAAACACTTTCCTCCCTTCATCTGACGAGTTTACGCACTCACAATACTATTTGCTCCTTGATAGTATTGACTTGATTTTTAAAAATCGCCTTTTTATCGTTTCCTATTCTAGATAAACAGATGCTTCCACGGGCTTTTTCGATTTACATCCTGGCAAGAAAACTCATATATTCCATTCTCGCAACCAAGACAAATAGCCTAAATTTTAGATGATTTATAAAGAAAATACGAAAAAACTACATCAGGATAAAAATTATAATTTTGTGACACTAAGACAATTTTTATAATTATTTAAGAATTTATTGTGTTTGTTTCAACGTTATTTATTTATAACTCGCTGAATATAACATAAATTAACTAACATGGGAAATACTATCTTTACCTGCCGTAACGTCACAGATAGGCAAGTCCCTTAAACAACTATAATTTTAAAATCAACAGAGATGTTGCACAAAGGAAATGGCGGACAAAAGTTCACACATTGGACCATCTTTCGTTGATATCTGTGAATAGATCCAAGCAGATGAACTGTTCTTTGAATAGAGGGAATTGTCAAAAGTATATATTTAATATCTTTATAGAGAATCTTTCTCCTTCCCTCTGTTTTTTTACTCACCTCTTACAGAAACTCTTCTCTCTTATTCTTGAGTTATATGCATCTCTTTGTGACACTTGATGTGCCACAAGATATAACAACAAGCAAAAAAATAAGAATAAATGGTACGATGCTCCACACAGACTTTTTCTCTCTTCAATTTTAAAATGCAGAAATTTACTAAAAACTCGGTAAAATTCGTTAAAATAATATACACTGTTGTAAAAACAATCCATCAAAGAGCCTGAGTGAAATATTGTACACTGTTAAAGAACCATTGAAAAAAGAGGAGAATCTATGTCCACCAAAGAGCTAAGTAATTGATTTCATTTTCAGAATTGAAAAAATTAATCTCAATACTATCTTACAACTCAGAAACTATTGATTTAAACAAATATATTTCAAGTAAAGGAGTTTTATGTATAATACTCACTTTGTGCATGAGTTTTATTTGCAAGTGGATGTAAACTAATGTAATTCCAGCGTTGTTTTGAACGTAACAACTTAAAGTTACCGGTATTGTATTGTATATACCGCACCGACTTTAAATTTTCTTCGCCATTTTGAAATTTTTTTCTGAGGTTAAAATTTTTTTTTTTAACTTTTTGGAATTTTCCCGTCGGTTACAGGCTAGAAGCTATAAGTTTGTCAAATTTCAATTTTCTATCTCATCTGGAAGTGGTAAACATTAATGTCAGTGAGTGAGTGAGTCAGCCATGTGGCTTTATAGTAGTGTAATTACTACATCTTTACAATGATAAATTATTTTGTATCTCAAATAGCTGTGTAGAAAATAGGAACTTTATGCTTATGTAAAAATACCCTTAAATGTATTTTCGTGGAAAAAAAAAAATAATTTCCATTTTGTTTGTAATGTTAAACAATGCCTCGATACAAAAATTAATAAAACTCGGTATAGAGGATTTTGAGAATATTAATTTTATCACTTTTCGCCTTTCAGTAAATTACCCTTGATTTTAAAATTAGATACATAATTCAAAAATCCTTCGGGAGGACCTTATGAAAGTCCCAGATACCAAGTTTAATCCCAATCCGTAAATCAGTTTCTGCTCTAGTCCGAGATACAGATAGACAGACAGACAGATGGCGTCACATAAAACAAATTTTTCAGTTTCAGGGAATCATGAAGTGTCGAATTTTTTTTATCAAAATCTTGAGTTCAATTTTTTTGAAGATCATAATACTTCTCTTTTCTAGGGGTCGAAATAAAGTAAAAATATGTTGTTGTAGACAATATTAAAATAATTTCTAGATATATCTAAATTGCTCGCATTTACCAAATTTTGTTAAAATTGATCGACACGTTTGGCAGTTATCATGGAACAAACACCCAAACAGATAGACGAGATGTCGAAATGGTCAAGTTAAACCAGGACATAGCTACGTTCTGTCAACTAACTAACTTTCTGGACTTAAGTAAATCGAAAGTTAATGCCCGCCAGAACGTAAGCTCGCTATACAATCCCTTATTTTAACACTATTCTCATAACGAAGTATTAGTCTACCAAGGTTTTATTTTAATCTCCAGGTTTCTCAACTAAAAGGTTTTGTGTACACGCTTGTCATCCCCCATACCATCCCACCTTGCCTTGATCATCCTTAATATGTTTGGGAATGAATATACAACGTGAAAGTCTTTAATTATGTAACCTTCCCAATCCTCCCCTTCGAGCATCAATATAAAACAAATTAAAGAAGTAATTTTTAAAGAAAAAATATCCATAGCCATTTTTCAAGAATTAATTTTGTTATACATTAATCATAAATAAACTACACTCAAATGACATTTTTATCTAGAAAAATTAACATAAATTCTTAATTATGATGTACAATACTCAACATAGTCCATTTTTAACTAAATCGTTAAAAATTTAATTAAAATCATCAATTTTTCAAGATCAATCATCAGTTATCGAATCATAATTTTAGAGCTAGAGTTTTTCTTGGATTATAATCATATAACAATTTGACTGGAAGATCAAGGTTCAAATCCCAGTATAGTGTACTTAAGGTGGATTTTACCAAATGTTTTCCACTCATTCCATGAAAATGAGGTTACACTTCTTCTAAGTTCAATCTTACTCATCCTTAGCACATTATATTAAGTGGAACATTTACTTACAAAACGAACGTGTAGACGTATGCATTAAAAAAGTTTAATCAAAGTCCATTGGTACGGTTAATCTTAATTTTACATTCCTCATCTGTACTCCATTAGTGTGGACATCCTGAAAGTTTAGAGACATACCTTGAATAAAAACCCGTCAAAGATCGTGGAATACAATTTTTGGAGCCACATTATTTTTTTTAGTCACTGTACTGATTAAATTATCTTTCACTTCTCGCCAAAAACCAACAACTTTGTTAAGTCTTTCTTCCATCACCTAGTTTTACCAGACTGTACTATTCCCAGTATATTTTATCACCTCAGACTGTACCATACCTTCCTCCACCGCGACACAAACCTAGTTCTGACACTTTCTTCCCTGAGGAGTTTTAAAACGAACAGATATCGGGATGACTTAAATTTTCACTTTTCGCTTCTGGCGTTGCACATAGATTGGTTTGGTTCGGGTTGTGGGGTGTGTGGAGGGAGATGGGGGGTGTTTCGGCCCTAGGAAAGGAACGGGAGGACGTGATACGAGTCCTCAACAAATATCCTTACCACATCACGGCAACAGCTTCTGTGCAGGATCAAAAAATAAATGAGATATAAAAGATATAATCTCGAGGTGGCACGCACGACCATGTGAGGTCTGGGGATTGAGGGAGGGATTGAGATAGGGAAGGGTTGATGAACAAAGGGATTTAGAAAGGGATACATTGAGGGAGGGAAGGATTTATGGAATTAGAGTGGAGGGGTTGAGGAAGGAAGTGTTTGAGGGAGGGAGGGATTGATGGAAGTAGGAAAGAGGTTAAGGAAGGAGGGATTTGAGGGAAGGAGGTACTATAGGAGGGCGAGGTTGAGGGAGCGATTTGAGGAGGTGATGAGGGATTAAGTGGTTGAGGGGTGGAGGGATTGTGGGGGAGGGGATGAGGAAAGAGAGGTGTTTCAGAGAAGGATGTATTATAAGAGGAATAATTTGAGGAGGTTTTGAGGGGTGGAGGTTTTGAGGGGTGGAGGGTTTGAGGTATGGAGGTTTTGAGGTATGGAAGTTTTGAAGGATGGAAGGTTTGAGGGAGGAAGGGTTTGAGGTATGGAGGGTTTGAGGGATGAAGGGTTTGAGGGAGGAAGGGTTTGAGGGAGCGTTTGAAGCCGAGAATTGAATCCCGACCTTCACTTCAACGACAACCAAAACTTATTCCTAGTTCGAATAAACTGTAAAAATGACATCTGGACACGGGAATTGAACCTGGGACTTTTATCTTAGCGTGCCAATGTTCTAGCACCGAGATATTTAGGGATCGTCCCGTGGTCAGGGTAATTTTTCCACTCATATTTTTAAGGCAGAGTCTGTGATGGACGTGTGAATATAATTGGCTACTAAGAGTTATCATTCATACCACAGCCACCGGTTGTGTCTTCATTCTACCAAGAGTACAAACACGTTGTACGTTTCGAGCGAATCAAGATGGAAGAAAGCGACGCTATAATTATAATTAATCTAACAGTATTTCTTTTTAAATCTGATTGAACGGCTACTTAACTAGAATGCCGGTTTGTGTGAACCAGGCTTTGTACGTCTGGTAAATGTGAAAAGGACCAACCCAATCATAATCGAGCAATGATTGTTTCACAGTAATTTGTCACGAGCACTCTTCTTGCCCCTGTTACGGTCCACATGAATAACTTGGTTTCACAATATTTAAAAAGCACACAAAAAAAAAGTGAACCAAAAATAAACTTTTTTTAGAGTGTGGCGGTGGGTTTGAGGGGAGGGGGGGGGAGGGTGTTCAATTGTTGGCTCCACAAAAAAATATATATAATGGTCTCATCCGAGAGGGTTTTAGTTATTACTATTCAGCGTGACAAGGGGAAGAGAGGGGGAATGATTTGACAGGGTAGAGGGAGGGGAAGAGGGGAGAGGGGGCAGTCATAACCTTCATTTGAAAACTGGCAATTTACATGTCAAACCACCGAGTAGTTTCGGCCCGTTCATTAAACACTCAAGGTCATGACCGCTTGATTTTTAACTATTTTTTTTAGCACCACGTCTTACTACCCGTTTAGGCTATACACACATATGTTGGGGAAGTGGAAGGTTTCATTTAGAGGAAGTGTACCAGCATTATTATAGAGTAAGTGTGGTAAACCATTTAGGAAAAAAAACACCCTTGGTATACCTGACTGGCATTCGAACCCGGATATCCCTGTTATCTGTAATATATTATATTATGAGCGCGACGCACTAGACAATTTTACCACCGAAGCAGGTGAAAGATTATTATTTTCACTCCTTCCCCCCCCCCCCCCCCCGCGTCTTATTATACGTCCAGGTTGTAGGTATTAAAATCGATTACGTTAGTGTGTAGAGGATGACTAAGGTAAAATTTATAGGGAATGTACCCGCATTTGCACGGGATGAGTAAAGTAAATTGTCTAGTATAAGCCACCACTCAGCACATTTAATTGATATCTGAGCCCAGTTCACACCATCCTTGGAAAACCAGACTGAATGAGTCTGATATTTAGACCACGTGACCACCGGATCTGACATGGCTTCATTTCAGATTTGGTTTTAAAGATTTATAAATCAAATCCATCATGTATGACGACACATCCGGGCTGAAGGCGTATTTAAGCTAAAGAGATAGGGAGGGGTGAGTAAGTTAGAATTTAGATAAAATGCACCCTTCATTTACCCTAAGAGGTAGCAATCTTACCTCGCATAATTCACTTAAGGTACAATTTATAAACAAGTGACCTGGTAATCTAGGGGTAAGGTGTCAGACTTCTGTGCTGGGGGTCCGGGTTTCAATCCTCGGTCCCGGCACAGATTTATCTGATTGCCAAACCCTTCCTTCACCTCTGACAAGACTTGTATTAATTACAACTTGTGAATGTGTGGAGTGCCATGCCTCCACCGTGGTTCGGATCCCACGTTAAACTGTAGGTCTTCCATTCCATCTCACAATCACCCTACCATTACACATTAGCGTAAGTGCGTATAACCCGAACGGGTAGTAAGACTTGGTGCTAATAATAATACAATTTATAGGGTAAAGTCATAGTGTAATTTATCAAGGTAAGACTTCTACTTTTCAGTGTAAGTGAAGTATACAAGCAGGCATTGTCCAAGAAAACACCTCATTGCGTTTTGAACTCCAAACTCCCCGTCACCCTTTAAGCTGGGATGGAAAAAGACGCGAGAGAAGGCCAGTGGTTTTGCAGTTTTTATGGAAAAACATTTCTTTGGCCAAAATAAAATAAAAAATTACCAGTACAAACATATAGTTTAATTTTCTTCACATGTTTATATCAACAGTTGTTGAATATCTGTCATAAGCATAGCAGCATTATTCAACAAACTTTTTAAATGAAGAGAAAAAGTTGTCCTTAAATTCCAGAACACCCTTGACAGATATTCAAGAAATTATGAGGTCACCTTGTGAGGAAAATTAAACCTTATGTTTGTACTGGAGTAATATTTTATTTATTTTGGCCAATAAGATGTTTTTCTATAAAAACTGCAAAAATCACTGGCTTGTTATCACGTCTTCTTCCGTCCAACCTTAAAGACTAAGACTAAGGCTGTGTGTGAATCAAATTTAAAAGTGTTAAATTTACGTGATATACAAAATGATACTGTAATATTATTTATAGAGATCTGAAGCCCACTTGACTTTAGCAATATTAGAACTCTAGTCCTTTTCGATCATTGGCGCATAATTAGGTGTTGTTAGTTTCTTTTTTCTAGTTTATATCAACTAAAACCATGAGTAGTAAAGAAACATACAGAGATGGACTTAGATTCTTGTTGCATGCACTTACCCTTGAACGTGACAATATCTAAGCCTTGAACTTGAAGCTATTGAACTTGAAGCTATTGAACTTTTGACCTCATGTAAGGGTGAATATCTACTCCCCCTTGAAGGGGTTTCAAACAGAGATAAAATCTGCTCAAATACAGAATAAGGAACAAATAACCTCTTTTTTTTTAAAAAAAAAGATCTCTCCTCATACATACCTCTATTTTTAACCAAAAAAATAAATCACGTTTTATCCTTTTAAAGAAACAACACTTTTTTATCTATTTTATTTTTTCACATCTCTTGTGGTATTACAAGAACCACCCCATAGCTCAGAGACACTATTTCAACCCCCATAGGTGCGATTTGAAAAAGGGGAGGAGATAACTCCCCTTGGGGAGATATTATAGACATATTTCTGGTAAAGGGAGGGGGCTTCCCACGACATTCCATAAAAGAGAGCTTAGGGAGGGGGACAAATGGTAGTTGGGGGGTTGAGGGGGTACCCATGTGCTTTTGATACCAGTCTGGGGAGTATTGCAAACAATGGAAAATTTCTGTTCACAAAATAAAAAAATAAAACGGTGGAAGGTCACTAAACTTCTTATGGATGAACTCCACTCCCATTTACACCCCTCAATACATCCATACTACGAGTCTCTTTTTTATATAATGGGAAGAAAAGAAAACAAGCAAAAAAAAAAAGATGAAATTCTCTCATCAATTTCGTTAATGTCTGAAACTAAAACTCTGTCTGGTATAACTCTCTCGTTATTATGGTTATTACCAACATTTCCCTTGGAGTTATGGCCCCACTTCTTTCCTCACTCACCCTCTCTTTCATGTAACAGTGGGTGGGGGGGAGGGAAAGAGAGTGATAGTAGCAAGAGTGAGAGGGGGTAAAACTTGTATAATTCCTAGTTGGCAACGTTTCTTAAAGAATGAGTGTGGTAGAAGATTGGTGGGAATGTTAGTCCTTGCAACTGAAGTTTATGGTCACAATAAAGTAATATGTAACTTTAGTTTGGACATTTATGTTTCTTTGGTTAGAAGTATTTACTATTCATGTCCGTTTCCTTGAAAAAAAATATATAATCCTAGACGTAGGTTGTATGAACATATTTTAAACTTTATTTAATTAGTTACCTTTGTAATGAATATAAACACACATGTTACACATTATTGTAATCATGGCACTGACCGTAGGGGGGAGACAACGTTTTTATTAATTTAAATTAGTTTTAAAATAATACCTGAGCAAGGGAATCGAACCCAGGACCTTTGGCATAACGCGCCGATGCATTTCCACTGTGCTATAAAGGCTTTGACCCGTGCTCAGGGTCATTCTTCACTCATATTTTAAGGCAGAGTCTGTTATGGACGTGTGGGAATTGTCAGCTACATATGAGCGACCAATAGTATCTCGAGCTATCAGAAAACAAAGCCATCTGCAACTCTGAAGGGCTGTCATGCTGACAAGTATACAATACAAGATTGTAATTAAAGCGAAATATCAATTAATATAAACACACAGGCTCATGAGTAGCTGACCATTACCACACGTCAATTACAGACTCGTCCTTAAACGATGAATGAAGAATAACCCTGAGCACGGGAAGAATCCTTGTTAGGAGTAATGGAGTGCAAAGGCAAATGTGCCGGGTTTGATTCCAGTGTCCAAGTGTCATTTTTAAAACTAATTTAAATTAATGTAAATTTAAAATTAATTACATTTGTGTTAAATGGTTTAATTTAACATGTTATAGAACGTGTGAGCTGATAATTATACCAGACTTGGTCCAAACCCTTAGGTTAGTCGTTAGTGTGTCTGCCAGGTGAGTTAAGGGGACTAGAGGAAAAGGCCAGTGTTTTTACATTTTTTATGGCAAAACATTTTTTGTATAAAATAAATAAAATATAGCTCCAATACAAACCTAGAGTTTAATTTTCTTCCCATGGTGACCTCAACTATAGTTGAATATGTCAAGGGTGTCCTGGAATTTAATGACAACTATAGTTGAATATGTCAAGGGTGTCCTGGAATTTACTGACAACTATAGTTGAATATGTCAAGGGTGTCCTGGAATTTAATGACAACTATAGTTGAATATGTCAAGGGTGTCCTGGAATTTAATGACAACTATAGTTGAATATGTCAAGGGTGTCCTGGAATTTACTGACAACTATAGTTGAATATGTCAAGGATGTCCTGGAATTTAATGACAACTATTGTTGAATATCTGTCAAGGGTGTCCTGGAATTTAATGACAACTATTGTTGAATATCTGTCAAGGGTGTCCTGGAATTTAATGACAACTATTGTTGAATATGTCAAGGGTGTCCTGGAATTTAATGACAACTATAGTTGAATATGTCAAGGGTGTCCTGGAATTTACTGACAACTATAGTTGAATATGTCAAGGGTGTCCTGGAATTTAATGACAACTATAGTTGAATATGTCAAGGGTGTCCTGGAATTTACTGACAACTATAGTTGAATATGTCAAGGGTGTCCTGGAATTTAATGACAACTATAGTTGAATATGTCAAGGGTGTCCTGGAATTTACTGACAACTATAGTTGAATATGTCAAGGGTGTCCTGGAATTTAATGACAACTATAGTTGAATATGTCAAGGGTGTCCTGGAATTTAATGACAACTATAGTTGAATATGTCAAGGGTGTCCTGGAATTTAATGACAACTATTGTTGAATATCTGTCAAGGGTGTCCTGGAATTTAATGACAACTATTGTTGAATATGTCAAGGGTGTCCTGGAATTTAATGACAACTATAGTTGAATATGTCAAGGATGTCCTGGAATTTAATGACAACTATTGTTGAATATCTGTCAAGGGTGTCCTGGAATTTAATGACAACTATTGTTGAATATCTGTCAAGGGTGTCCTGGAATTTAATGACAACTATAGTTGAATATCTGTCAAGGGTATCCTGGAATTTAATGACAACTTTTTATCTTCATTTAAAAAATGTCTCCTCTAATGCCGCTATGCCCATGACGGTTATTCAACAACTGTTGATATCACCGCGTGAAAGAAATTAAACTCTTTGCTTGAAATGTAGCTGCATTTTATTTATTTTGGCCAAAAATATTTTGTCATAAAAAACTACAAAAGCACTTACCCCTTCTCGCGTCCCCTACATTCCACCTTAAGGTTCCCGGATTTGATTCCAGGCATGGCTGAAAAAGTTATTATCAGTGAAATATGGGTTTCCCCTTTCACAGTGATGAGTTAACGGCCAGAGGGCTGGTTGTTGTGTCTTTTATCGATTTAAGTTAGTTTATAAGTCGTGTGCTGATAGAATGAATCTGTTTTTAAAGTGCAAACCCTCACCTTTTTATCAACAAAAACAAAACAACAAAACAAGATTAGTCTGTCGCTTAATCCGCGTGCTCACCGATACGTTTAAATTTTTCGAGTGTGGATGTTTTAGGTCCTTCTATTAGAGAACCAAAGATATGATTATTTTAACCAAAAAAAAAATATATATATATATATATGAATAGCATGTGTGAATGCTCGCGAATATAAAACACCGCCAAATATAGGGATGTAGGGAATTGTAGCAGATAACAACAATTGGTTTTGTTGGAACGGACAAAAGGAATGAATATCGGACGTACGGATGAGAGGTAAAAGGGAGAAGTTAAGAGGATAAGAGGAGATGAATAGAGAGAAAGGGGGAGAATCTGACTTGTGTATTGTTGCTGTAGCGTATCCCAGGCTTTACGCCTGCGTGACTCTGTGTAGACTAACCAGCTTCACTGCTAGGTGAGATAAGTTGCCGCGTATACTTTCGAAGGGAAGTCAAGACATCTTGGAAGCATTATAATACCTAGTATTATTAATACTAGTTTTATATGTGCTACAACACAAAGTGGGTGAATAGCACCAGGGACTACATACCTTATTACCACTTTATGCCACAGATCACACTCTCTAGTTTTATAAATAAAAAATATACTTCAGTTAAACTAATGAGTCAAAATATTTTTTATTTTATTTTTTATTAAAGTTAGTGAATTAAACTCAGAAGTATTATAAAATGTATTTACATCTAAAATATCAATACTGATGATCCCTTCTCGTTACCCATGTTTCGACTGTCATTCGTTTTTCATTAATTAAATGGTATAGTCGGATTGAAACAAGGAAGAGTTTTTTTGACTCCTCAAAATTTACTATATACTAGTCATGTGTTCTTGTGCAATATGCAATTATTGTCATTTATTTTACGGTTATGATATGAATATAGCTTTTTTTTATCAACATTGGCTAATATGTATGAATGATTATGTATTTTTTAAATATTATTTTTTGAGAACAGACTATATAGAACATTTTGCAAGCTTTTTTTAAAATATAAAGACAAACATCAGGATTAATAATGGTGTAATATAAGGGAGATAATAGTTTTGAGTAAATGTTCTCACATTGTTGAGTAGATAATATGGATAAACGACAGTGATAAACCCATATAAACCACACCTCTATACAATGCAACAACGCAATTTACCAATGTATGATATCAAACATGTTAAATGTATTAAAAAAATATTAAAATCAAACCCAAAATTTATGAGATTTTGCGGAACATTAAAGGTTTCTTAAACAAAAATTATTATTTGTGTATTTGTATTTAAATTGGACATAAATTAATTAATTTTATGTTAAAATTGATTAAAATATCTTGTAATTAGATTTAAAAAAATTCCTCACTGTATCGTATTACAGATTAAGGCTATACGTATTATTATTTATTAGGTGTTCTGTCTTCCGACAGGTTCATGCCTTTTGTCAATGAACTTAGACCACAAATATGCCCTGTTTTCTTTCTCCTCCTTCAGCTGCCAGAATTATTTATTTCCTTCAAATCATCCAATATTTGAATCCTCCTTCTTCCTAACCTGCTCTCCTCTTTACCTCAACCTTTCCTTTTATGACCTCGTGCAGAAGATAGTTCCTCATGAGGATGTGTTCGATCCAGTTTGCTTTGTACCGAAGAATCGCATCCAAAATGGTTCTTTTCTCACCCACTCTTCTTAGGACTTCATTTGTCCTCCTGTCTGTCCACCTGATCTTCTCATGTCTTCTCCAACACCACATTTCAAAGCTCTCCAAGAATTTCTTTTCCCTCTTCCTAACAGTCCCAGTTTCTGCTCCAAATGTAGCGTTTCATCAGTTTCTTCCTCAGTTCCAAACTCAACTTGCTGGTCAGCAGGGACATCACCTTGTCATCATCTTCCTTATTTATGGAGATCCTCGACCTAATTTCCTTGGTGCAGTAGGCATCCTTTGTGAGCACACTTCCCAGGTACTTGAACTGCTCTATGTTTTACAACTCCTGATTTCCAATTTTGATTTTCAGTGGCTCTTCATTTTATTTAAAATCATCATCACTTTTGACTTTTCAATGTTGATCTTCATTCCGTATCTTCTCACTGTCTCCACCAGCTGGTCAATCATTTCCAACATTTCTTTATTTTTGGCCATCAATGCTAGATAATCTGCGTGATTATTGGTTTGATGACTCGTCCTCCCTTCATGAAACTGTCACGTCCCTCCAGGGCTATCCTAACCAGCCACTCTCCATACAAGTTGAACATACTGGGTGACAAACAGCACCCCTGCCTCACTCCTATTTCTACCTCCACGCTGTCGGTCTCTCCATCATTCAGCCTCACCTTCACTCGCTGTCCCAGGTACAGGCTTGCAATCAGCCTTCTTTCCCTCCAGTTGATACCGAAATTCTTGAGTATTTCCATCCGTTTCTTTCACTTCACTCTATCGAACGCCTTTTGACATTCTATGAAACCAATGTAGACTTCTTCCTTAACTTCCAGTACTCACTCTCTCTGTCTGAAATCATTCTCAGGATTCCAATGAAGCCTCCAGCTTATTTTCCTTTTCTGAATCCAAATTCATCTTCTCCCATCCCACCCTTTTTATTTTCTGTTCCAGTCGCCTGCTGAGCATTCTTGCCCAGTTCTTTCCCACATGAAATATGAGGCTGAAGGTCCTGTGTTCACTGCATTTCTTGGCTTGTTTCTTCTTATTTAGAGCCACCATGGTTACGTCAAGAATGCCCTTGGGTCTTTCTCTTCTTTCTTATTTATCCTATTTATACGTTTTATCAGAACTATTTAAACCCATGTATGATAATTACTCTAATGTGTTAGGAATGAGGAAGGTAGCATTTTTAGTGGTAGTCTCCCCTCATTTTCTTGGAAAGACAGTGGGAAACCATTTAGCAAAAAAAAATCTCAGTAGACCCGACAGAGATTCGTGTCAAGATTTTACTGTCATCAGCAGGCCAGTCTTAACGAGAGGGTGACGCCTTAAACTATTTTACCACTGAAGAGGATTATTTAGATAAGAATTTATTTTTAAAATACCTGTACGTGTTTATATAGTTTTAAATACTATTATCAAAATATCTGGATTGAGGTATCAGGCCCAAGCCGCTGTTACGTAGAGGTTGAGGTACAAATCTAAACTGTAGGATAATTGGTATTTTCCTCTTCCATCCTAATATGATTACACTTTATTTAAATAAACCTTCTAAACCTTACCCCTCTGATTAATCCAATAATAATATTGATGCTTCATTTATAATATAAAACCAAATTAAAATTTAAATATACTACTTTTTTCCTTGAAGTTAAAACTTATCTCGATGTTGAACCACACATT
The DNA here is from genome assembly GCA_033556935.1 of Timema podura. Lineage (NCBI taxonomy): Eukaryota > Metazoa > Arthropoda > Insecta > Phasmatodea > Timematidae > Timema > Timema podura. Next base: position 18,436,995 of record JAVRXN010000013.1, on the reverse strand, counting down.
TCAATGAATTCGTCTTAGTTTTTGTTTTTGTACACTAAATAACCTCTTATACTCACTTAAAACCGATGTATTCCCGAAAGTGGAAGAGTTTAAATTGCATAAAATTGCAAGAAAACAACCCCCGAAAACTGTCGGTTGGCAATTTTGGATCTCCACCACACAGTTTAAACGGGGTTCAGTTATTTTATTTTATTTTAAAAGAAGGATGCAAGAGAGAAGCAACCGTAAGTTTAAAATTAAAATCGACCCGCTGTGAGGGTGGTTGGTTGGTTGGTAAGAGAGTAGAGGGATAGGGGGGAGGGAAAAGTGTAAAGGAGGGGTTAGAGGGGTTGAGGAGATGGTACAGCACCCGGACTCTCAAAAGTTGGAGCGCGAGTTATATTCCGATGAGTCTGGGGAATATTTTTTTTCTTAGTTAGACAATTTTAATTATGTTCATAGTACTTCATACATTTACTTTAGTTAAGTATTTTTAAGCACCACGTCTTACTACCCGTTCGGATTATACATTTATGTACTTAATACGGTAATGGTTTTTAGGGATTAGTAAGGATATATTTAGAGTAATTGTACTCGCATTTGCGTGGAGGTGGAGTGGAACCTCGATCAGCAGTCCAATCTACAGCGAGAAAAGCCCCTTAAACTATGCGACCAACGAAGCGGGTTATTTAAGTGTTGAATAAAAAATTAAATCTAAGTACTCACTTATTATTCACATAATGTTATCTTCAAAGTGATTCTTCATAACTATTATTTTTTAAATATGCAACATTAGGAATATGAAGCAATGTAATATTTTGTTTCTTTAGAAAATCAATGGACACATTATATTATCCTACATTTTTGGAACCCAAAAAAATGAACAATATGCACAACAGGGCTTACTAATATACAATGCACAGACACATAAACATAATTACAAATAAAATTATTGTAAATCATAGGATGACCGCCTGGTTTACGATGACCTCCTAGACTTGAACCAATGGCTTCTGTTCTATGAACATACAGTTTACAGATAGGAATGATTGGCCGGTTCATAATCCGGTGTCTATCTGGAAACAAACTAACCAGGTAGTAGACCGGTTTATTCCGGTTCTTTAAGAGATAATATAGTTTAGAGTACAACCTTCACCTGGTCTAGAAATTTAAAGTAGAAAATATATTTTCACCCATTGTAATAAATATACATCCGCCTGATAGTTTATGCAAATAATCGAATATAACTTTTTATTTTTTTAGCACCACGTCTTACTACCAGTTCGGGTTATAAGCCTATGTACTAATTATTACACTAATTGGGTAGGGATTAGGAAGGTTTTATTGGAAGGTAGTGCACCCACCTTTACATGGAAGGAGAGTGGAGAACCATTTAGGAATAATCACCCCCAGTTAAACCCGACTGGGATCGAGCCCTGATCTCCCCGTATTCAGCAGTCTATATCAACACGAGAGTAGCGCGTTAGAACACGTGGCCACCGAAGAGGGTCTGAGATTATTGAATTATTTATTAAATGGTAAATTACTGTGTTTCAATTAAATGTGCGGGCCACATCTTCAATAAATAGGCAACCGGCAATAACATCATCATTATATTTTTTATTAATTCATATTTATTCCCCTATAACTCACTTGCTGAGAATTGCAATATCATAAACCTCATTAATACGCAAGTCCGATACAACATTCGGTGATATTCATATATGATTATATTCTAAATACAACTATTTGATTTTTAACTATAATAATTTATTATTTTACTGAATTTCATTATATTATTTATTTTTACAGTAAAATAATTATATCCTATAAATTATATTTTAAACTAGCAATCCTACACGGTGTTGCCCGTGACCCACTGTGATATAAACATTATATAAGCCCCACCCCCTCACCCATGGTGCCCGATTTGGTTGTGCTGCCATCTACAGATTCAAAATGAAACGTTATCTCTGAAACATGTTATCTGCCTCTGTTTTCTCCTTGTCGATTTCGTATACATTTTTTTTTCCGAGGAGGATGCGGCATATTTTTATCACAGTTGACTCTGAAACGTAATTCTAAGCCAGATTAACAATATCTTCTTCAAAAATTTATTAAAAATAGCATAATTAATAAGCTAATTAAAAATTTAAAAATCCTGTTTCGAGGTGCATTCGGACCCCCTTCCATCCACCTATGTTAAAAATTTCAGGTATCTGCGTGCCGTAGATTTGGCTGGGCATCACACACACACACACACACAAACACACTTCCTTTTTTTATCATTATAGATTTTTTAATCAGTCTTTCTTATACAATATTTTATTTAAGTTTTAAGGTTAAATGTAAGGGGTTATGTTTGTTTAATGTCTCGAAACTTCCCTGTTCTTCCTGTTACCTCTGACCAGCCAGTATAGCTATAATAACGAGGGACTATATATATATATATATATATATAAAAGATGATCCCACTTATGACCACCACTTAGTTCTTGTTCAAAGTGCCCTCTGGGATAGTGAGGCTGTTAAGAGAAGTGGGTGATTGGTAGATGTGAGGATTGGAAAGGTGGTGGAGTGGTGGGGGGGGGGGAAGCGTGTCTCCGTGGTTAAAAGGGGAACCTCATTTCCCCTTATCTCCCCTTTACAACCACCTCTCAAATTCATTGTTCACTAAGGATAAAGGAACTAATATAATGGGTATGTGTTTGACTTTAATGATCGCGTGAAAGTCCTTTGTCTCCAAAACATGATTTTATACTTTCCAAGTGTAAAAAAAAAAAGCAGAAAACTATCTCCAAATTACTGATTTTATTAATATTCTATAGCACGTAGAACGCTTCTGAATGCCCCATTTGATGTAAGCTTACGTCAGTTAGGTTTATGTTAATATTATGGTTGGAAGGATTTTTTTTGAAAATACAAACATAGGTTTTAGCTGACTAAATGTATCGCATTTTTCTATGTTGTAAAGATTATTTCATAGGTATTTACATTATTTTTCAAAATGATGGTTGACAGTTGACATATACTTGTATAAAAACTATTTTATTAACTTTCTGTGTCTGAGTAAACTGTTCCTTCTGATTGAAATCGGACTGAAACTGAATCTTTTCCCTGGCCAAGGTCACTGTGCTTCTCTCAAGACAACTTACATAGACATAATTTATTTATAATCTGGTCTGAGATAAAAGTTTCACTAAAACGTGTCAGACAACTACTTTTTATCTATTTGTTACCTTTAACATTGGGAACATGAACATATCCGTTAGTATTGGATTGTCAGATTTGATGGTAAGACGGAGATCAGGTTCAGAATAACTCCCTTTCTCCTGGTGCACTGTGGTATTTGATAAATGGTTTCCCAAGATCTCTTTATTGTCAAGGTAACTTTTATCTTTAAGTCTTCACTCCTAAGTCTTGTCCCATAAACTTAAATACGTTGATAGCCCAGATGGTTGATAAGAGGCATGTAGTTGGTAAAACATGAAAAAGTAATTCTTATGCGTTGATAATAACCCTATCGTCAAGCCCTCAAATAGATAATATGTGTATAAAAATCTATTGGGAAAATAAAAATAAATTATATTACACAACCTTTCATTCTTTCTCATAAAACCTATTATAGTTAAAAACCAAAATTTTAAAAATCATTAATCATTAAACTACCTTTAAATAATTTTTTCTCAGAAAAATTATCATATTGAATTGATAATCATATCAGAAAAACTATTCAGATGTAAATTTTGAACATAAAAATACATTTAGTTATAAAATTTCTAAAAATTTATCATCAAAACACCCAATTTTTTTTTCTAAAAATTCAAAAGTCACTATACTTACCATGTAAAACAATCCCCCCCCCCCCCAAAAAAAAATTTATATATATATTGAACAAACTTGTTAGAGCCATTCTTAAAATTTTCAAATTTAAAAACAATCAAGCGTTTGCAAATAACTCTTGTTTTTAAGGATGGAATCAAAATCACGATTGATTTGGCCTACAAATATTACCATACGACATCTAAATATCAAGTTTAGATGAATTCTATCGAATTATTTCGACTGTAGCTTCAAGGACAGACAGAATTGTGTTTACCTATTTTCTTAAGTTCGGGTGCACACAGAACGTTAAGATTTATTGTAATATCAAGGTAAAAGCTATTTTCACCATCACAGTACTTTCTTTATTTGATAAAGCAATACGTGGTCCTTACATAGGTATCCATGGGTGCATCCTAGATACATATTGCTTGACCAGTCTCGGTGGCCGTCTGATCTTAGACGTAACTCTCTCAATAGACTAGACTGCCGATAATCGAGAGATTGGGGTTCAAATCCATGTTGATTGCACTGTGGATTATTTTTCCCACTCCCCTTCCACGCAAATGGGGGAACATGACCTCTAAATACAGCCTACATTATCCCTAACATTGACATAACTAACACATATGCGTACAGCCCGAACCAGTAGTAAAACGTGGCACTAGTGTGTGTATATATATAGACGTATTGAACACACACAAACCAATATTCTGAAGCAGAGTTTCACCATTTTCTCCCTCCATCTCTCTCTTATCATGTTCATATTAGTGTCTGAAAGGCGCGGAACATATGTCTACTAACGACTCTGGAAATAAGTTTAAAGAATCTGAGATCGTGCCTGACATCTGGGGACTGGATCCCAAACTAATACCACTGATCTGATTTTAAGAACTGAAACAGTGACACGTGATTTAAATTCAATAACCATTCACTTTCTGAACTGTGTGACATCAGACCACGACATACAAGCTGGTTCACACTAGGACCAACACACTTAATGTGGGGATGTAGGAGACGCGAGAAAAGGTAAGGGTTTTTTGGGGCAGTTTTTAGAGCAAAACAGTTTTTTGCTCAAAAGAAATCAAATATTGTTTCACTGTTAACGTATAGTTTAATTTTCTTGCTATAGTAATTTTCATAGTTCTTGAATATCTGTCAAGAATTTCCTGGAATTTAATGACAACTTTTTTCTTTTCATCTAAAAAGTTAGTTATCTAATGCCGCTATGCTTATGACAGATATTCAACAAATGTTGATATCACCGTATGAAGAAAATTAAACTATATAATTTTACTGAAAAAATATTTTATTTTATTTGGCTAAAACATTTAACTATTCGGTAACTCAACACTTCAAAAAGTACGATGGAAGATACCTTAGACTTTAATCGCGCACTAATTATATTTATTGGTTTTTCTTCTACACAGAGGAAAAATTAACGACAGTAAAATAAGAAACTGCCAATCACCAAAAACTTTATAGTACAAATCAGTAGTACCAACAAGGAAGACACAATTTTCTACACTAACAAATTACATACTGTACACAGAGAAAGTCTAGTTTGGTTCATAAACTTTCCCTTTTGCATTGTCAGAAGAAGGAAACATTTCTTTCTATTTTATTTACTGCAGTCATGAAGCTAACTTGACATTCTGAGTGTATAGAGATGAAGAGAGATAAAGACAGTGTGAAGAAAAAATGTATTTGGTAAGGAGATCACGAAAAATAAATAAAGTAAATATGTTTGAAATAAAAAATCTTTCTGTTTGTATGACTTTGAAGGGAAACGTTTTATTGAGTAGTTGGTTTAAGAGAAGATTTCGTGGAAGAAGGAAAAACTTTTCAAATCTTTTCATGGAGGAAGGTAACTGTAGGGGGAGCTAGGGGGGAATAAAAAAGGAATAGTAGGGGATAGGAATCAATGAATAATAAACGAATAGAGTTCTTAGAATTTTAAAAAGAAAATTAGAGGTTAAAATAGATGCATGATAGGTGCTATATGGGAGAAGATAAATTAGACCAGGTGGCGAATATGGCATAACATAGAAACAATATTAAATGATAAAACGTCGTAGTATTTGAAGGGGTGAAGGAGATGGGAAAGCTGGGAATAAGTTATCCGTTTCTTGAAACCTATCTATATGAAACAGTGGTTCGGTATTCCAAATAAATTAACAGAAGATGTTGGCTATATCCATCGGCGTGACGTTTAGTGTTGCTAGGATAAGTAGAGGTTTATTAAGCTCTGCCTGTAATATGTTATCACTAACTTGGTAACCAGCCCCACGGTAGAGTGGTCAGTGCACCTGACTACGAACCTAGGGGTCCCGGGTCCGATTCCCGTTTGGTACAATGAGTATACTTTTTCTGAAAGGGTAGTTACTCCAACGTTCACCAGGGTTTAGTTTATTAGTCTTAAATTAGGTTTAATATAAATACTGGCTCCATACCTTCATAATCATTATCATCACATCATCTAAGTGTGGGTATTACGTGTATACAATCTCCTAGGGGCAACGTTATGTCCCCAGAGAGCAACTAAAAGTCTAAATACAGGGGCAACCAAACTAGATACAGTAAGTCTAATATTCAAATATGACATACGCTAAAAAAAAAGCTTGGTCCATATTTGACCAGTCAAACATAAGCCCTTCACTACATACCTTACATGAGAATATATTTTCATTGATATCTGACGATAATGGAATAAGGATAAGAAAGAAAGACTTGTGAAGGAGATTTACTCACATTTAATAGTAATAATAATAGAATATTTTGGAGTGGGGTTCCTTATTACACCTAACCTGGATTCTAACCCCGATCTACTCTTCACCAGTAATCCAATCCAACACGAGAATGAAGGATTAGAACCTGCGACCACCGTTGTGAATTTGATCTTAATAAAACTGTATCCTTAGTATTTTACTTTCCACTTGGCCCCCATTCGACAACACCAACGATAGTCTCTACTCTACAAGCCTCACATCGGATTACATTTCCGGTGATACTTTACCAGATAGTGTTCTACTGAGTGATGAGAACAATTCACAAGACAGAGTTTAAATTATCTCTGCTTACCCTGGCTACAATCATCGTCAAGACAATGATTATATCACTTGAGCAATGCCCAAAAGAAAGTATTTGACTGGAATGGTTAACATTTAGAAAATATTCATTCAATCATATGTTATTGACTGTACTGGCAGGTTTAAATTCATCACTCTGCTTTGAGGGTAAGGAGTTCTATTCCCCATCGATATAAATAAGGTGGAGTTTCCATTACTTGTTATATCTATATCCTAAGGGTAAGAGTTAGAAAGTTAGATTAGAGGAAATGCATTAGCCACTATCTTAGAGAGAGGAATGGGAAAACTATTTTCTAGTGTACCCATTCAAGAGTTGAACCTTAACCCCTCACAAAGCATTATGTGAGAGTGACGCCTTATAAAACATGCCCCTCCTGAAAGTATTCATCATCTCGTAGCGCCTAACAAAACAGCTAAAATAAGAGTAACAGAAATGTCAGGTGCTAAAAAATATGTAAGTATGTATATGTCCTTCTTGCCCTATAATGCTGAACCAATAACATTGTTTACCGAGTAAACTGTTGGAGGATTCATGAACAATCCCTAACACGGAACAGGATTATTGAATAGTGCATGATGGTGACAAAACAACATGAGTTGGCTCAGTGTGTGTTTGGAAAGCTTTTTGACGAAACTGATAGAGAGTGTAATTTAACCACAGAGGGAGGATCAAACGGATTATGTCAGGGACAAAATGATAGGGGTGGGGGTGAAACGGGGGAGGTTTGAATCATCTATATTATAGTTCCAGGGATGTTTGCAAAATTGTCCTGAAAACAATGTGGGATTTCGGAACAATACAAACAATTTCCTGAACCAAAAGTAGCAACAAATTTGATGTGAATTTAAAAAAAAATTGACACATATTTCACGTATTTTATCGTAGTTATTCAATTATAATTTTGAAAAAAAAAGTCTAAAAATGTTTTAGCTGTTGCTAAAGAAATTGATTGTTTACAATTGAAATCTGTGAAATAAAATCTAAAAATTTTTATCAGATAAAATAACAGAGAAATGAATTTGTTCCCACATTATTTCAATGGTTAATATTTTACATTCATCATTCCTGACTTTCTCTCACATTACTGTTTTATGAAAAACACGGAAACCAGACCCATGATCATCAATTTATCAATTTACGAATAGGATAAATACATATTTACAAAGCAGTCTATGCAGTGCAGGAATTTAACTAGATATTTTAAGATTATTAAACTAACTTTCTTTTCAGAACCACGTCTTACTACAAGTTTGAGGTAAACACCACTGAGCTAACTTCTTACCGAGATAAGACCTTTTTACCTTATGTCTTTGCACGGTTATTAGTACCTATATATTTGTTCAGTAAAATTCCGGAAACCACGTAAAAATGAGTATCCCATTTTTATCTAGAAATTGATTAATTTTGAGCTTTAAACTAAATTTTCTTAGTATCAACTTCATTATTTTCCAGCGAATTTCAAATTAACTTAACCTAGGATAATGAATCGAATATATACCCGTATATGTGATCGTACGGTCTAAGAAGTCACTCAGTAATTCCAACCAACTGTACTAGGACTTTTTTCAAACATACATTTTTAACTTCTATTTCCAAGCAACTTCCTTTGAATTTGGTGTTTTCCATTCCTATTATATTAATTTAAATAGTCCAATATTCCGGATGGGCATTTAAACAAGGTGCTCTTAAAAAAACTGCCACATATTGTTAAACATAAAGATTTAAGTACCCCAAACATTAAACATATGTGCAACTTGAAAATATCAAAGTTTAAGACCAACATAACTTTTTGGACTTTAAAAACCAGCAATAACCTTCGCATTTTGGAAACATTTCCAAGTAAGAAGAAAACTTTTAAACATTATGATAATGTTTGAAATATCTCAATAAATATGACATATTCCAACATATAATCATTTTTATAACAGCCACTAAACACCGAGCGACTGGATATTAAATGACATATATAACGTAAGCCGATATAAATTAAGATATGTCAGCATAATATAGTATAGTGGGCTTTGTTTATTGCTATAAAATAATATATAGTGGGCTGTGTTTATAACTTAAAAATAATATAGTGGGCTTTATTTATAACTTAAAAATAATATAGTGGGCTTTGTTTATTAATATAAAATAATATAGTGGGCTTTGTTTATAACTTAAAAATAATATAATGGGCTTTGTTTATTAATATAAAATAATATAGTGGGCTTTGTTTATAACTTCAAAATAATATAGTGGGTTTTGTTTATTACTATAAAATAATACAGTGGGCTTTGTTTGTTTATACAAACATTTCTCTTTACCAAAATGCACTTGATGAACAGTTTAAATATTAATGCTAGGACCACAAAAACCCTTTCTTAGTTTTCAGTTTATAGTTTGTCTTCCGTGTTTCAAGCTTCGCACCCGCCTCGGTGGCGTAGTTGGCTAACGCACAAGTCGTGTTGAGCTCGACCGCCGAGGACGGGGAGATCGAGGTTCGAATCTCGGTTGGGTGAACTGGGGGTGGTTTTCCTAAATAGTTTTTCCACTCTTCCTCCACGCAAATGCGGGTTCACTTCCTCTAAATTCAACCCTCACAATTCCTAATCCATTAGCGTAATTAGTACTTAAGCGCATAACCCGAACGGGTAGTAAGACGCGGTGCTAAATATTATTCAAGCTTCGCTTCACATTTCAAGACTTACATTTGTTCACGCCTAACATCCAACTTTAGATGGTAGTAGAAGAAATGTTACTAGGTCTACTACTTAAAATTACTAGAGCATAGAAATACAGTAAATTATTCCATCCACCCCAAATGATGAAACTATTTTTCGCCACCATAACTAATCATTCAATGTGTAGTTGTGTTATGAAAACAAATTTGAGTCCTATCTATTGATTGAAATATGTGAAAATGTCCAAGTCTAGCTAAACGTTATTATTTCAGATTGCAAATTTGTCCGGTATAAGTTGAAATCAATAGCCATTTAGTACAAGTTGGGTCAGAAACAATTATACGATCCATGCCGAGGAAAGTGAGGGACAACATGCTGAGGTTTGTTTGACATCCGATGGATTTCACCTGAATAACATTATCTTCAAAAAAATGTGGTATATAGTTTGTTTTTACTTAACTAAGAAATATTTCCTTTCTAATTAAAGTGTTAATTTTAAAGTTACCAATATAGTCAAATAGTTGCAGCCCCATCCTCTATAAAATGTAAAGTTAGAGCCACGTTAAGTGTCACCAATAATTAGCCGCCTGATATTCAATAAATCAGAATACCATTTTAAATAAAAAGTGAATTCAACATTTACTCTTTTTTTTTACAAACAATCTGATCAATCAGTGAGAGGTTTTTTTAAAGAAACGTAGATAGTAAGATAAAGAAGTGAGCTAGATCTACAGGTAGAGAAAGAACAAGGATAAATGAGAAAGACAGTATAAAATTTGAGAGGGGCGAGGGGTGGGGGACGAGGCTGAACTTGAAAATAGACGAACCCTAGTGGCGAGAAAAGCTTGTTAACATTACATCCCTGTGAAGTTGAGTATAAAGACAGATTCTACGATCCATCCCTCTCACTCTACCGCCACAGGTTTCTCTAGAATCTGATCAGTCATTTGAAATGTAAATTGAAACGGGATTGAAATGCATGGGAGGGTTTTCAGTCGGTTCACGGTTCGTTGAAGAGGGAATACTCTAGAAAATGAGAAGTAATCAGATGGATTCTTTTTTTACTTGTTTTACTTAGTTTTTTATATATATAAATTCTAAACCTATTTTTTACAAGATTCTGTTATCTATTTTAAAAAATATTTTAACCTATTAAAGTTATTTTAACCAAGATCAAAAATAAATGTAATACGGTTCTGATAAAATCATTGTATATGTCAGTTTGGAAATTACTAAAACTTAGGTCAGATTTGCGTCAATGTTTGAACAGTTTCTGTAACAAAAAACACAACTTTTTTTTTTTGTAAAAATTATATTTTAACTTTCTACAAAATAGTAATATCAATATATTTGTAATAACGAAATCTCATAATTTAAAATGCCTATGTTCAACTCCCTACCGTGATGCCTATGCTAAATATTCAAGAACTGTTGATATTATCTATTTTAAGGGTAAAACGGGGTAAAACACATTACACTTATTTTCAAGTATAGCATTATTTTATACATCACACCCCATAAGGACCTCAGAAAAATATTTTTAAATTTAAATTTGACAACCACCACTTCTAACCATAGTCTGAAGTGCATTAAAAAGGTATCTATTATTGTCTAACTTTCATAATTTTATATTTCTTAGCCCAAAATAATTGTTACTATAAAAAATAACTGTGAAAGTACTGACCTTTACCTTTATGAATATACCATCTATTGATATCCGTACTATCAATATATATTGTACTAAATTATCCATTCACGTTACTCTTATAAAATTTCAATATACTTTTTATATTTCTCTAATAAAAACGTATTTCCAGAATAGTGAACCTGTTTTACTTTTAGTCTTATCTCTTTTAAGGTTTACTTGACAGGTTTTTTTTTCCCGCTCTCATTTTTTTTAAAGTACGTGTCACATAGTAGACAACGAATTCTCTTTCCAACCCAAACACTACTACAGTGAACTCTTTTATCAGAGCGCCAGACCGAGATCAAAAGAATGTGTATGTGAGAGAGATGGAGAGATGGAGGAGAGAATAGAGATAAATATAATAAAGGAAATAGACTGGTATATATATATATATATATATAAAAGAGGAAATTTGAGCCGGGCGTTTCAAAAAAACAAAGTCTTGCTATTTCTTTTACTTTGCCTCATTTTCCTACTATGATCAATCAGAGTCATATCAGTAAAAATATAATTTTAATATCTACGATTTTTTGTAAGCAATTACACGTCTTACTGACCATCCAGTATATTTTAATGCTTAAAATAATGAGGTAGGCATAAGAAATGTATAATTTAGAAGAAATATTTACATAGAAGCAAATTAAGAAATATTTCAAAACAGCATATATAAATTCAGCCAGGATTTGAACCCTGGCCTCCCCATAGCCGGCAAGTAGATCTTGTTAGGATGATAAAATCTCTCAGGTTACACAAACCATTGACAGCATAATCAACTCTGGCAGATTATGGAGGTCACGACACGCTGTGAGAATGAGAGAACCTGGAACCATGCTCAATGTATTGACTGGCAAACTCAATGGGAAGACTCAGATACATAATGGAACTGAAAGATATAGGGTGTAATGAGGTGGACAGGATAGTAATAGCTCAAGATAGTGATAGGTTGTAATGAGGGTGACTGGATAGTAGTATCTCAAGATAGGGATAGGGTGTAATGAGGTGGACTGGATTGAACTATCTCATGCTAAGTATTGGGTGTAATGAGGAGGACTGGATAAAACTAGCTCAAGATAGGGATAAGGTGTAATGAGGTGGACTGGATAGAACTAGCTCAAGATAGGGATAGGGTGTAATGAGGTAGACTGGATGAAAATAGCTCAAGATAGGGATAAAGTTAATTGAGGTGGACTGGATAGAACGAGCTAAAGATAGAAATGAGTGGTGCACTTTTTCGTAAGTGCTGCATTGAAATTTAAAATTCTTTATTCCAACGAATAAAAAAGTTAGTAAGTTTTTTAGATAAAAATATATTCTCAAGACCAAATATTTTATTTAAAAATTCAATTCTTGCTTTTTTCTACGAGTTTCAACTTTTATTTTTCTTTGTATTGCTTTCAAATTATAGGTACCACAAATGCAAATCAATTGGCTTAGTCAATAATCTTGATTTTATCATAAATCTAAAAAACTACATCAATTTAATATTGAAAAAAGTTGGCCAACTCCTCAGTGAAACATCTTTATAATATTCTTTTGGTCCAACAAAATGTTTAAAGTATCATAATTTAAATTCAAAGCAATGGGAAGTTATCTTATAATATTTGATCAACTTACAGAAACTTATAATACATACAATATAAGTAACAGGTTTTCGTTAAATTTCGTTAAAATTACACCATCATGGTAACAGAGAGAAACGAAGGAGGAGCTATTTATTTTGAACTAATCATAAATTCAACCCCAAAATGGTTAATAAACCTAAATCATTTTGATTGTTTGAATTTAACTTCGCAACCAAGGCTCACTTGACTTATACTACACCCAATATCATTGCTGAGGGAACTGCAGGTCTTATGGAGAACATATTTATCTTTTCTCTCTCACTCTTTGTTAACTGTTGCCAAATCTCCTCGCTCTCAGTTACGTCTGAAGGTGGTGAGCTGGGGTAAGAAGGAGCTACTGGCAACATCGACTAGCCAGCGTTGCCAAACTTGTCTTATATTTAAGGCAAGATTGTCCACACGGAAACAAGAGAATGGCAACGTTTTTTACCAATAGTAGCCATACAGTTCCTCAGCGATGATATCCAGTGTAGAACAAAGAAATAGTTTAAGAATGACAAAACTAGAGAATGTTAGAGAAGGCCAGTCTGTGAAAAGGTTGAGAGCTGAGATTGGTGAGGGTTAAGGGGTGAGGGAGGTTCTGTGTAATTCTCATAATGAGATGTTTCTATCTCTCTCTTTTCTCCAATGAAACTAAACGCCATTATTCTCCCCACTCTGTTCCGGAACCCCCTTTTTTACTCTTTCTAAACTTAAAACTTAATGCGGGTAACATTTATTGAAGCGTTCTTCATTGCTGAGGATTACATAAATCAGTATCACAAACAAAGGCTGGGCAGATAATTTAGGAACCAACCCTTGTCTTTATCTTCTATAGCTTTTTAATGGGGGAACAACTTCATATAGAGAATATAAGATGTTATTATTGGAGGTAAAGGGTAAGTAATAATTGGGGAAGCATTTTGTTTTCCAATGTTTTATTATATATAAATGAATACGTAAAACACACGTTTGTATACCACTAGAAATATTATATTTGTTCATATGTAGGAACTGAGTTGAGGATCGAGAAATAAGGTTAACTATGAGCTAAGTGTGTGGACAAACTTGACTAAGTTGGACTAAGTTTAAATTAAATAATTAATAAATTATGATGTATATTTTGTTTATTAATAATCTAGTTTAAAAACTACCTGAATTAATGTTCCACACACACACACACACATATATACATAAATATAAATAAATAAATATGTATATAGAGAGTAACTGACATTATTAGCCGTTGATTTAATTTTCAATATAAAATTTGAACTTTAGAAGAATATTTTTTTTTTTGTTTTTTCAAGAGATAAATTTGTGCCTTTGTAAGATTTTTTTTTAACTCTTGGATATCTATATTTATTATGTATATATATATAGATATATTATAAAGATAGATTTGTGCCTTTGGATGAATATTTTTTCTAAACTTCATCCATAGGTACAAATGTATCTTTTTAAAATAAAATCAAAGAAGAAGACCAATAGTTGTAGCACTGTACACCTATATTGACACTTTCTCCTCCATATTATAATTGGAACCACTTTAAGATGGATTATATTGATTTTGTTTCCATTTTAGCTCAAATCAAATCTGTTTGTAAAAAAAAATCTTCTTGAAGCCACCAGAAGTCAATGTGGATTAAATAGAATGTCTACAATCAGACTTGTGGAAAATGCGTTAGTCTCGTATTGTCTGGTTTGACAGTTAAAGGGAGGTTGGGGGTTTGAATCTCAGATACTTGTATCAAGGTAGATTTACCTAAAGGGTGTTTCAAATTTCCCTGTAAGCTAATGCTTATATATATATATATATATATTATATATATATATATATATATATATATATATATACATATATATATATATATATATATATATATATATATATATATATATATATACATAATGATTTTTCCCTCTAAGATTCCATACTGCTCTACCTTACCCCAATCAGATTAAATTTTCGGACATCCCAGATGGGGAGTAAGACTTATGGAACAGTTTATCTTAAGTAAATAAATCATAAATCTGTGTTATTTTATTTATCATAGCAATATTATTTTGTTCTCAAGATAAAGGTGACATTTTGTCCGTTCTTCATGAAGTGATGCAATAACATAGACTACATAAATACATAACTAATCACACCGTTTCTTTATGGGGTGAACAAAAAACTGTGCTTATTGCTAAACAAAAAACTTCGAACTTAATACATTATCACTTTCTCCACACTTCCCTATCCGTGCATTAATCCTTAACTTCAACAACATCCATACATCGAGTCATTCATGCTCTTTTATGCTTAAAACTTTTTTTTTATTTTTCACGTATTCGTCTATAACATTTAACCACGTATCACATGGCCTACCCCTTCCTTTTGAGTCACACACTTTATCTTCATATGCTTTCTTCGTCACTCGACCCACACTCATTCTATCAACATGCTCAACCCACCGCTGACCTATTGGATTCCCTTTCAAACCGCATTCCTTCAGCACCCATTCAATACCGACTCTGTACAAACGAGTTTTTTCACACACATTTCTTAAATATCTCATTTCAACCACATTCATCTTGTTCTTGTGTTTCTCTTGTCAAACCATCGCTTCACATCGATATAACAATGTTGGTGTTAATACAATTTTACATACTACCATCTTTGCCTCTTTCGACACTATTTCATTCTTTGCAATAGTCCAAATACATCCAACTACTCTCCGAGATGCATTTATACATCTGTTGGTTTCACCAACCATTCTTCCATTTTTACAGAACCTTCTGCCCAGATACACAAACTCATTCATTTGTTCTAACAGTTTTCCACTATATTAAACTGACAATTATATAATATGTTATGCATGGATACAATAGTATATGTTATAAATTTGCTTTTATTAAAACTGGTAAAATATGCTTTTATTTAATAATACAATTTCGTAATTGAAGGTCGTATATTTGATCCAATTTGGTTATTTACATACTAATATCACTATCACCAATCTACATGATTAAATAGTAAAGCGATCCCTTTCAACCATTATTCCCCGGTTTTAAATAAATCGATTTTCATCTTTATTTGTTTTAATGAAAACTTATATGCCAGGGATTTTTCACTACAATCTTAAATTTAAAAAAGTATTAAAATGTAAAGCCATAATTTCAGAAATATACGATACATTTCAACATAAATTCTAACAAACCTATTAAAAAATAAAGCATTTATGTCAAGAATCTTCATATTTAATATATAATACCTTGTCTTAGTTCCCATTCGGGCTATACGCATACATTGATAGTTATGATATCAAAATAGAAATGAGGAAGGTGTAATTTTGTAGGAAAGGTACCAAAAATTGTGTAGAAGGAGAGTGGGAAGTTTAGGGAAAACCCCCCTCAGACCACGACGCTACCAGGATTTGAACCTTCATACACACTTCACCGGCAATATATCTTAACATGAGAGTGGAGAGTGACACGTTAGACTATCAGGGTTTATATCAAATAACAATTCAATAAAGTGATTTCCACAATTCTATTAAACCGATTAATATTTTTTTTTAATGAAACATCCGGTTCGCTGGCCGCACTTCCTAAGGAGCCACTCTCTAAAAGTCTGGACTGCCAATGATGGGGAGATCGGTGTTTGAATACTGGTCATGTTTATTGAGGGTGGTGTTTCTTAGGTGGAGTTTCAATCTACTTCCACACAAATATGATTATAATACCTCTAGGTGCAGCAGTCTTCCTCATCCCTAACGCATTAGCGTAATCAGTATACAAGCGTAAAATCCAAACAGTTAGTAAGATTTGGTTCTAAGAAAAATAAATTAAACTAAAATTTATACATTGAAGATGATTACTATGAATAAATGATTATTTAGATTTTGAAAATCTTGAGCTTTACATTTCTAAAATATTTTAGAATTTTAGATCAATCGTTACAAAATCGACATAATACAGTGAACATAATACAGTGTAACCTGACTTATTCAACCTTCCATGACTCTAAATCGTCTTTAATTCGAAATTTTCGCTCAGTCGGGTGAATTTTGTATTAAAACAATGTTAAAAAATCGAGGATGGTTTGAAATTTTTTGGTTTATTCGAACTTTTCATAAGTTGTAATGTATTGTGAAATATTGTTTTCCTACTTTTAGTTGCGGCGCCGTGTTGTTCTATTTTCGGAAACAGGGGAGGTGACGTTGGAATGTGGTCAGTACCCTCCTTCACGCCCATCCCCCACCCCCGCTCACCCAAACGTCGTTGTTTACACGTACAGTTCTGTACTACGTTAGTCAAGATCGAACCTCTCGTAAGGTTACGTGCGCTGCTCTTAGTGATTCGGTCGTAGCGATATTCTTGTGACGTACGAGTTTAGTTTATTTTGTTTAGTTTTTGTTCAGTTTTTGTTTTGTTTAGTACATACTGTACAGTAGTGTTTGTGTGTAAATGTGTGTGTATCATGATGTCAATGTCCAAGCCACAGTCCTATAAATCATTTACTTTGTCCAAAAAATTAATGGTGATAAAGGAAGTGGAAAAGGGAATTTCTTTTAAGAAACTTATTTAACTCAAATTTTTGGCCGATTTAAAATTTTTTCCTAGTCCCTTCATGTTCGAATTATCCAGGTTACACTGTAGTATATATTTTTTTGTTACAATAGTTTGTGAAACACCCTGTATACTGACACAATACCCCGACAAAGAGCTAATGGGCTGTTTCCTTTTCAACCCTCTGTGAACCACATCAACCAACCCTTTACAGTTACACTCCAGTATTCAGGTTTACGATACAAAGGACTGAACATGGATGGAAAATATCCTTCACGGAGATTATTAATTGCCCTCCATTGTTTTATTTTAACTCTCAGCGTCATGTACCAGCCAGAACACACAAAAAAATTGATTAATTGTTTTATGAAGTATAGTTTTTCAAATTATTTTAAAAACCTTTTTTATGGTATGAATTTTTGTATTCTTACTACTTATTGTTTTGAAATTATAATATATTTAATCATTCAAACACACCATTTTTTATCATTATTTAAAATTATTACAAATTATATTAACCTTGAGCAGCTCATACACAGTCCAATTTTCAAATTAAAGGTCTAATATGACAGCAAAATATCCACTAAATCTACTTTCATGTATTAATGCATCAAGTCATGTTATCTGTAGTTGACACTTTTGGTAAGTGGTTTTCCACTCGTTTTCCACGCAAATGCTGATAAAATACTCCTCTAATATGCTTCCGTCCTGATCTCTACCGCATTAGAGTAATCATCATATATGCTTACAACCTAAACAGGCAGTAAGACTCAGTGATAAAAAAGAAATCCTAAAATGTATTCAAGAATGCTTTAAAATGCCTTAAAATGCCTAAAAATAACCCATAAATGATGTAAACCAAAAAGATTTAACCTAAAAACCAAAATGACAAAAACCTATAAACCATACTTTCGTGAACAGGGCAATATCAAAATAATTTATGTACACATCAGCAATGTCTGTGTTGTACAAAAATGAATAATACATATTGACATGTGATCAAAATACGGACCCTGCTCTTGAAAGGTATTCAAGAACTCTTGATATTTCCGTGTGTAGAAAATTAAAATAAATGTATCTACTGGAACTGTTTTTTAATTATTTTAATCAAATATTTGTATGTTATAAAAAGTGATAAAATACTGGTATGGACTCGCGTTACGGCCGGTCTTATAGAACGAAAACGAGTCTTAAGACCAAATGTCCAAGCAAATTCTGATTCTAGATTATTTTTTCTACTGTACTTCTATATACTACTTTAATCTTTAGATCCTACTTCACATTTAAGTTCTGTCGAATGTGGTTCTGGATATTTTATGGAAAGGGGGGAGTATAATAATTAAATTTCAACGTTAAAGTTATATAAGAACATGTATTTGATTTTGTTTTATATTCTAATGAAAATAATAGCTATATTCTTTAACTTAATTTCATTTTTGTTTAAAATATAACATTAAATTGGTCACAACTTTACTGAATTAAACTCATTTTACAAAAAAAAAAAATTTCAATTCCCTCCTCTTTTGAATTACGTCATTTTGATACATGAATGTTATTTGAAACACCATTAACTTTTTTTGAAACACATTTTACCTGCTTTATTTTTTTAAATTTGCATTTCAAGTACACAATATATACTACACTAAAATGTTTATACAGTTGCCTCCATAAATTCAATTTTTAATGGTAAAGAACACAATTTGATGTCATTATTATTTTATAAATGTAACTTATGTGACTTTGGCTCCTACTCACTGAAATAGACTTGGCTAGACAATGGGATGACAGTTAACCTTGATCTTTACGTAAAAGAGTCAGACTGTTTGATTTGACGACTAGATGTCATGAACAAGTAAAATACCAATAAGTTTCTTGAAATAGTTTTATCTAAGATTAAATTGTTAAAATGGCTATTTTTGTGAGTAAATCCCATTGTAATGGTTTATAAGATGTCATTAACCCAGGTACTAAATATTTTATTTAGTTTATTTCGGATAAATTTATCTAATTTTTTTTCCTCTTTCACAAATCCTTTTAGATTATTTTTACTATTTAATTTACAGGAATATTATATGAGAAATGAATAGTCATAAATATATAAATTAATAATAGTTTAATAGTATAAATCCAGAAAATTAGGCAACTGGTTTTATAAGGATTTTGGTAGGAAAAGACTTCCAATAAAATATAAACTTTTTTCTGTCCACATTAAAAACATTTTATTATACTACTATCAGAAGTACCCCGTGTTATCTGGGTTAGCCACGTAATACATTGCGCGGTTACCCCTGCCAATGCTTTTTTTTGCTTCAAGTAAACAAATAAATAATATCTTAATTTTATTTCTTCCAAGCCAGTTTTTAATTAATTTATAAAGTAAATTAAAAATTTTTAAATTCCAGTTTCTAGGTGCATATGTTTGTAAACAGAGGTTGCTATTTTTAAAATTCCAGTCCTTAGCACGTGGTAGATGTCACGTGACGCTCATGACAGAATAACTCTTCATTTTATTAATATAGGAGATTAGTATTATTTATTTAGAACGTCGTCTTGCTCCCAATTCAGATTTTACGCATATTTACTAATTACGCTAATGGGCAAGTGCCTATCCTCATTCTATCGAAACGCAAATTTGGGAAATATTGATACAACATTTTACTCATCCCTATCTCATTATTGCATTTTTGAAGATAGCCCGGACGGGTAGTAAGAAGTGGAGCGTCATGACTGGCGAGTCCTCTGTATCACCGAGACTCCGAACTCCCTACACAAGACTCCTGAGGCGTACTTTATAAAGCTGTGCCACAAGATAGCCCCTCCCCCTTTCCCTCCTCCTAACCTGACAAAGAGCAGTCGTCGAATGTTTACACGGAGCTAACACGGCAGCGCACGTCCTCTGCTTCCAATAAACTCGGCGCGTGGCGCCACCTGCTAAAACGTCACAACTGGACGATGTACGGGGTGAGCTAAGCGGTCTCTCAATAAGGGGCACGCAGGCCGCTTGTTGCACAGGGAGCAAAGGCGTTAAGTTGTTGCCAGGTTAGGCAGAGATTTTTATGTTAATCGAGTTTTAATACCTGTTCTGGTTAGGGAAATATGTGGTAATAATGCTAATAAGTTACGGATTAGGTAGGTTAGATTTAAAGTAAATGTACCTTCATTTGTGTGGGGAGAGAGAGTGGAAAACCTTTTAAGAAAAACACCCTCAATACACCCGAACGGGATTCAAGTCCTGACCACGCTATAATTAGTAGTCTAGTCTCTTGATATTGAGTTATATTTTTATTTTTTAGTTTATACCTTTTAACACATAGGATACTTTTTTTAGATCCACGCATTAGTACCCGTTTGGGTTATATCCCTATGTACTAATTACACTAGGGGTTTAGGGATTAGGAAAGTTTAATTGAAAAGAAGTGCACCGGCATTTGCGTGGAAGGAGAATGGAATACCATTTAGTAAACCACCCTCAGTGCACTCAACTGGGATCAAACCCCAATCTTCCCGTCTTTGGAACTCTAGTCCAACACGAGATTAGTGCGTTAGACCACGTGGCCACCGTAGCGAGTTACATGGGTTACTGATTTGTTAATAGGATGGATAGGGGCTGGGAGTATAATTTTTTAGTAGGAATTGTAGCTAAACTAGCGTAAAGATAGGATTGTAGATCACACAGTCAGACGTGATACATAACCCCCACTACACCTGGCTGAAGTTCAAACCTCGACCTTTCTGAGAACGTTTGTCCATTCTAATGAGATAAAAGAGCCTTAAAACGTGTAGCTACTTACGTGGATAAGATTTTACCTTGCAGATAAATTAATAGCCCCTTAAGTTTTCACAATAAAAAACACTACATAGCTTTTAAACACCGTTGGATAAATATAATACTACTTCACATACAAGCTTGTGACGTGGGTTCCATCATCATCAAATACAGGGGGTACTGTTAATAGCCATTAAAACAACTGTAGCTGTGAGATAAACATAATACTAAATTTTATGCAGGTGTGTAATGCGGGTTGTATCATCATCAAATTTAGGAGATGATAATAATAATTCGCAACTGGTTCATTTTGAATTCTACAGCATCCAGGGAAAACACAACCTTAGGTAACTGTAATCTACATTTAATTTATATTTACTATTCAAAACGGAGGATCTATAATCTTTTATCGCTAAAAGCTGTCACGAATATCACGGTACCCTTGCTGTCACCTAGATATATAGCGTGTCTTTTATTAGAGACAGATATCCTCTATAAAATGCCGTATTTTATCGCCACCTCCCACCTCCTGCCCCACCTCAATCCCAACCTATCCCCATCTCCAGACCATTGTGTGAAGGAGCTTCTGTCGCCTAGTGCTAGAAAACACTAGACGTTTTCTTAACACATTTCGTTGAAAGGAAAGGCCAATGCACCCTACCAATAAAATAATTCTATGAACGGGTTTCCTGTAGAATATGGGGTGGAAAAAATAAGAAAACAATAAATGTTCTCGTTCTTAGCTAAGGAGTCTAATCCCCTTTTATTGAACGTCCAAACACTTCTTTGCTCACCTCCCACCCTCAAACCAAGATCTGTCTCTTTAAAATGTAAGGTTATGTGAGAACTTTTTTTTTAAAACTAACTAAGCCCAACCCTTAAAGAACTCGTTTTATTAAAGCGAGCTAAAACTGTGCAAGTTATTCCTTGATGAAGGGCTATACACTATAATTTTTTTTATATTTGATGTAAATCCGAAGATAAATTTAATTTATAATCTTACTTTTTGTTTGTTTTCATATGTAAGCCTATTTAACGATAAAAAAATTATATTATATTTTTATATTGAATATTTTATAAAGGCAGGTTATTGATCTATATACATTTTTCAAAATATTAGTAAAAAATTAGGGTAGTCTTATACAATAAAGTACCTGAATAATTTTTTTAACTGAATATAAATTTAATTTTTATAACAGCCATTCAGAAAATTAAATGCCAGATCAAACTAATAACTTAAATATCTACGCCCCATTTCATAGCAGACTTTTGAACACATAATTTAGATGTTTGCGGTAATTTTCACTATAATTACATTTCTGTAGAGAAGAATAATCATAAATTGTCACTAACAAATACTTAGTTGAAATAATTATCATATATATATATATATATATATAAAGCGAATCACAAAGGAAGCTCATATTGAATGTAAATATGATACTTTTTTTCCTGGTACCTTTTATTACTACCCATTCAGGCTATACACCTATGTAGTGACAACACTAATTCGTTATGTATTAGGAAGGTAGAATTTAGAGGGAGTGTACCAGTATTCGCCTGGAAGTATAATAGAAAACCATTTAGTTAAAAAACCACCCTCAGTATACCCAACTGGGATCGAACACTTATATCCCCGTCTTTGGGAGAGTAGGAGACCATGTGGCCACCGAAGCGGATCGTTAATTATTAAAACATATACTTTGGGTTTTTATCTCTCTACATTTCCTTGATTAGTAATTATTTGTGATTTAATTAGTAAATATTTAATTTAGTATCAACGTTATAAAGATAATTTTCAAACAACCTGTATATATATTTATTTTGTTGGTAACTTGAAGGTATGTATGGTATGGAATTTAAGGAACGCTTTGAATTATTATCAAGGGGGTGTTGGAAATAGTTTTTGCTATCTAAATATAAGAAGCATGTATTTATATATTTATATAAATAATAAATAAACGTTTAGCCTAAGAGTATGGTTGTTTGTCTACTGCTACTTTAATTCAACTCGTCCCAAACCTCTCTCCCTTAATTGAAACAATACATGTGCATTGATCCCCAGGTAGGTCAGGGGGGAGAAAAACAGACTGTATTGAACAGTAGAAGAAAACTCTTAACACTTGGTTGGACGGGACAATGGCTGGTCTCAGAGGGACTGACGGCTCTTTGGGACCAATTCACTGAGAAAAAAAAATAGGAAGCACAACATATCCAGGGGTTGTGCCCCTGTAAATATTCGTCCCCTGACTAGCCCATTCTTCGTCATTGGTCGCAAAATGGAATAGGTTCTACAAGAGTAACTTATTTATTTTATTGTGGTATTTAACGTGAACTTTTTGAACCGATTTATTATATGGGCATACTAGAATTTCTATGAGCGAGAGCGAAAGGGCCTACCTATTTTTCTGGGAAAGGTATATTCCCAATACCAGGGTTATTTTATAGGACACAATTAAAATGGGACCAACATCTTTACTTTACCTCCGAAGGAAGTTGTGCCACGGATTGTTATCGTCCAAGATAAATCCGTCAGCCCTGGCTGGGTTTGAACCCACGAACTTCGGGTACTAAAATGAGCATTCTACCTTAAGACCACTGAGGTTGACCTAGAAGAGTAATTTCAATGTGAACGTGCCTTTTTTTTGTCATAGTTTTTTTTTGCACCATGTCTTATTACCCATTTGGGCTGTACGCATATAATAATAATAGTAGTAATAATAATAATAACGCTAATGTGTAAATGATAGGTAAGTTTTATTTAGAGGAATTGTATCTTAATTTGTGTGTTATGTGAGTGGAAAACTTTTAAAGAACACCGCTACGTCTCTAGTCTGACATCTTATCTAAGAAAGAGAATTTTAAAAGTGCGGACTCAGTTGCCATATTGGGTCAGGCAGCCAGTATCTGGAGAACAAACTCTTCTTTCTCGTCTACTCCAAGCCATCATGGCTCTGTGCTCTGAGAGTAGCCACGCACGTAAACACGTGCAGCGGGCGATTTAAATAGCAACAACCACGTACCTGCCGCCGATCTCAGTCGTCAAGGGACAGATAGGAAACCCACCCACCATG
Source organism: Timema podura (assembly GCA_033556935.1). Classification (NCBI taxonomy): domain Eukaryota; kingdom Metazoa; phylum Arthropoda; class Insecta; order Phasmatodea; family Timematidae; genus Timema; species Timema podura. The sequence goes on along the minus strand of JAVRXN010000013.1, from coordinate 18,412,753 downwards.
ACCAGACTTCAATCGACGGGAGGGGTTGGCTCAGCACACACGTCAAGAAGTTAAGCCATGACCTAGGAATCACTCTACCCGGAGATATTTGATCTAGGTTGCCCTACTGGGAGTCAAAAATTGATCATAGGAATCACCCTTAAGAGGCTTCTACCTATATCACCCTTCAGACCCTCGGAGGTGGTCAATTACCTAAAAGGGCATTCAACCTAAGTTGACCAGCGGGGACCACCTGAAGGGGACCTGACAAGCTTTCCCCGAAGGGACTACCAACAGCTAAGTGTATGATCTTGACAGAGATTTAGCCGCTCATCGGGGTAAGCCCTCTGGACGTTGCCCAGGGGCTGCCGCGAGGGCGGGAATTCATCTCAATTCCATGGGCTTCCATCCTCGACCCGGTGCTACTTCCCAGTGGAAAATGACCATCAATGAAAATTCTCCCTAAGTACACCCAACCGGGATTTAAACCCCATCAGTCTGATCTACTGTAAGTCTGAGGTCTTAGAGCATTCAGCCACCGAGGCAGGTATCAAGTTGTGAATGTACTCTCAAGGAAAAATAATTACACACACCTGTTTGGAGCAGCGTTATCCGAAATTAAAACAGTTTTTTTATATAAATTTAAAGAAGTTGAGGTTAATATGTTGAAGAGTATTCTTTAAGGGCAGCCAAGCACAGCAGCAAAAAAAAGATGCAGAGGAAGTTAGTTAGATTAATATAACACTAAATAAAATACATTTTCATACATTTCAAAATTTACATTTATTTAAATAAATGAATAATAACTTTAAGAAGTTCATAAATGTCGAGTAATTATATTTATGAGTAGAGATTTGCATTTGAAAATAGTTTCTGTAAGTATAGGTCTGTCATAAAAAAAGTTTCCGAATAATTTGTTATCAAAACCATGATTACATTTAGAAATTTGCGTTCTACAATCGAATTTATAGCTACACTTCTTCAATTGAAGGCAACGACTACTCAAGGTCACCCAATGGTGATATCTATTTGTACGATAACCACGAGCTTTATCAACACCTTAGTCTAGGGGACCAGGAGGGTTAAATCGTACCCACGCTAGCACAGAGAGAGAAGAGAAAAACTCACAGTTTTAAAAATGTGGAAAAACACCACGAGTGGTATTTGAACCATGACCTCACGTGGAAAATAACTAATAGTTCACACTTCCGGAATTAAAATCGGACCTACACATCTTTGATAGCTAAGTTAAAAACTAGTCAAGCATAGTCTGGCAATATTTTCTTATTCAGTTGAAATATATTTCAGGTCGATATTATCAGAGATATAACTGAAATAAGTGCACTGAGTGCATTTCCTTAAGAGCATGAAAAAAGTAGAGCAAGATAAAAATTAACATTTACGAATGAAGATTCAAAAGTAAATATAAAATAATCCAGGTTGAAAAAGAAAGAGAAAAGAAAATAAGAGTATACGATGGAGAGTATTTGAAATCCTCCGAAAATATGGCGAGTCTATATAATAGTAATATTAATAAAACGTTGGAGGATTTCTTTAATCCTACAGACGAGAGGCAAAAACACTTTCATCCAAGGGATTTGTTTAGTCTATCAAACTAGATATGAGCACGCATAAGAAATATTTCAAAACGGTCCTGAAAAAAATAAATCCGTGTGTAAATTGAATCACGAATCAACGGTTATTACCCGATGTGTTCTAAGAGAACAACGCTGCACTGCTTGTTACATCTGGGAAAGTTTTAAAGAAGATTAAATAAACACGTTAGGACAGAAAAATGTTATCTCCTCTTTTTTTAAATATATTTGTATATTTGCACACTCTTGTATAGCAAATTTAGAATAGACTGAGTGTTTTTTTAATGTGATTTACGACTGTGATCCTATTTAATCTTATCAGAACGATCGTTCGATTCTGATTATATCAACATCTCCAGTAAACATTTTAGAAAATATTCTAAAGTGGTTTAAAGTAAAGAGTGGTAATAATTAAAGCTAAGACTTAGATAGAAAACTCAAGAAATAACTATAACAAAATATTTAAAAAATTTAATTTGATGAATTAGATTGTTTCAAAATTGCTAGATGAATTAAGTGACATTAAAATTCAAAAATATTGGTTATAATTTGCTTCTAATGAGCAACTAATTGTCATATATGAAAATGTTCAATAAATTGATATAACACCATCAACCAAATTAAAACATATGTTGACGACAATTCTAAAATACACGTTTAACATATTAAAATTTAGTTACAAAGCTTAGATACAATTAATTAAGGACAAAACAAAGTTTAAAGTTCAACTGTATTGTAAATAAATGATAAAATTTGAATTAGTAGGTTAACATCTCGCATATGAAGTTTGCGAGTAAGCGTTCTTGTTACAACGGTTGGAAGAGTATAATAATTTTAATTTTAAGGTTATGTATGTAATGTTATTTTTTCTCTATCATCTCGCTATTGTTTCACTAAAGAATGAGATTAAGAATACAGTAATAATATTATTTTTGTTTGTATTTTTAAATATATTTTTGAACCAATTTATTGCAATGTGTATTTCATTCAATTTTATTTTATTCATTACAGCCTTTTATATATATTTTTTGTTTATGAAACGGAAATGACACAATGTTTTCATATATGCAAATACATTTTTAATGTCGATGTCATTTTATTTTATATAATTGAGATAATCTACTTGAAACAAAACTAATTTTAGGATATATTACAATATGATCCATTAGAAATCTCATTGAATAAAATCTATATGTTTCTAGTTCTAACAATGAATAAAATATAAATATCTTTTGAACAAAATTAAGTGTTTGTTTTAAATTCCAGGTTTAAAAAAATTCAGAATTCATTAAACTATACTCAAATTCTTTTTTAAATTATAATACATTCTTTTTTACAACTTTACACCCTCCCCAAACATCCCCTTTAATCAAAAACGCTAAAAGTCAGATTAAAAAAAAACCTTTCAGTAATGAGTAATCATTGAGCATCCCTGATATTAGTTTTCTTCCTCCCCCTCCCTCCTCAACAAAATCATAGAGTACCATTTACCATACAAAATAGGTAGCAGATAACAATTTTAAACAAACATCTCTAAATCCATTTCTTAAAATATGAACCTTTGAAAATCAATCTCTCTAAGCTATAGTAGTCTACTCTTAATTTTAGAATTGAAATAAAGTTTAAAAAAATATGCCCAAGGTATGTACCCTGCATTTACCTTTAATGATAGCAAACTTACCTTGCTTGAATCCTATATGGTGTGACCTAAAAGACAAGGTCATATTGTAATCAGTCAAGGTAAGACAGGATAAACGGAGTGTACCTATAACATATATATATATATATATATATATATATATAAAGTTAATACTAAATCCATCAAACAGTTGTGACTGTAGTCCCAGAACGGACAGACGAGAGCCTTAAGAGTAATCTCGTCTCGGTATTCTGGGCACGCAAGACATTTATATTCATAAACATTTCGGGCTAAAAAATGTTCACGATTTCAATTATTTCTTTGTATTTTTTATTTACATCTATTTGGGGTATTTATCATGCAGGTTCTGAACCAACTGAATATAATATCAGTACACTAGAATGTCTCTGAGCGAGAGCGAAAGAGTCTATCAATCTTGCGAGGAAAGGTATTTTCCCACACTTCCTAGAGCTATTTTACACGTCCACAATCGACATGGGGACCGATGGCTTTAGTTCCCCTCCGAAGGAAGTTGTGCTACGGATTATTTTAGAGTTAATCTACAAGCATTTATGTGGAAGGAGAGTGAGAAACCATTTAGGGGGGGAAAAGAACCATCCTCGGTGGATCCGACCCGGTTTCAAACCCCGATCTACCCGACGACACAAGAGTGATGCTCTAGAACATTCGTCCACCAAAGTGGGTAAAAACAAAATCAACAAACGCAATAATAATAGAATAGTGCTAAGCTTCTTCAGAGTTTGGGTTTTTAAGACGTGTATACCGTACCACATAGCTACTTGAACGAGAAAGCTATTCACAATGCCGTAATAACGTTTCTGTCTGCCCCTACGCCAGACAGTTTTGAATCGATATTTTACTGGGGTAATACTCTAACACCCCCCATCCCCCCTTCCCCCCCTTTTATTTGTTTACCTACATATAGCGCTGTGCGTATAATACGGTAACAAAACTCAGCTCACCTAACGTTCCCTGCTTAACAGTTATTTAAGGTATAGTAGTTGTAAATTGACAAGAAAATATCAAGGTTTTTTGTGATTTACTAATTACGTTATTGATATTAGGCATTATGAAAGTTATATTTAAAGGAAATGTATCCACATTTGTGTAGAGGTAGAGTGGAAAATTACATAGGTTAAAAACTACCTTCAGTATATTCTGAAAATTGTCAAATGAGACCTGGACACGGGAATCGAACCCGGGACCTTTGACTTAGTACGCCATTGAGCTATCCAGGAATGGTCCTGTGCCCAGGGCACAAAGAAGGAAAGAATCCTTGTCTGTGGCCCAGGGTCACTCTTCACTCATGTTTTAAGGCAGAGTCCACCCTCAGTATACCCAACTGAGATTCGAACCTCAATCTCCTTGTCATCAGCAGTCTAGTCTACTGTGAGGCCATGGAGCCACCGAAGTGGGTGTGGCTAGTATTTGTCAAAAAAAAGTGAACTTTTGTATTTATTTTTTTTATTACATCTTAAGATGCATTCTGTCGAAACATTTCATGAAGGAATAAAAGTCGGTGGAGATTAACACTTTTTTTAGCAGCTTGTATCAAATATCAGTATCCAAACATTGATAAAGGGAAACTCGGCGATTTCATTTTTTATCTACTATAAAATAACACGACCATATCGTGTCAACTTAGAGCTAATCAACATGAAATATTCTGTGCCTTTTTGACTTTTAATAATTAATTTCAATTAAAAATCAATAATATCGAACCATGTCGACTAAGCATGTTTCCTAAACCTAGTCCAAGCGCTGAAGGAAATGTTAAGGGAGGTCGGGAGGTTAAATTATGCATGCTAAAGATAAATAAGACCTATTGATGAGTTGTTTTTTTTAAATAGGAAATTAAGATACATAATTAGTTCCCAAGCTACTGGTAGAAACTTTGTTGGGTTGCAAAATATTTTTGAAATTAGTATTTTTTAGTATTTATGTATTCAATAATATACTAATAGTTCTGTGAACATTATATCTCATGTTATTATAGTTACTAGAGTCTTAACATTTCTCTTTAGATTTAAAGTTGAAATATTTACAATCATTTCTCCTTGGATTTGAAGATAATATTTTTAACTTGGTGATAAATCTAGACAGAAAGAAAATTAATACAATAATAATAATTATTATATTAGATTCATAGAAAACCATTTTGCTCACGCAATTTTATAAGTTAATTTCACAATATTATAAATCAAGATTAAAAAAAGCCTTTTTTCATTCAATTAATTGGTTTCAATTTTAAATTAAAATCCCCTGAGATGAGCTATAAAACAAAAAATTACTTTTTAAACGTCCACCATATCAAAACAAATTACTAAATCATTGGATTACTATATCGTTCGGCTTAGTTTTAATGAATGTCGCTGCCAAATATATTTAAAATTTTCATAAGAATTTTACAGCTATCATGGTGAAAATATATCCAAACAGACAGATGAAATTCTAAATGGTCAACTTAATAAAAACTGTAATAACCAATATTTAAATATAAAATACCCCTCCACCCCCCTCATAGCTTATAAAGTTGTGGGTCATGAAAGTTTTAAAATTTAATCATGGCTCTGAAAGATTTGGCAATCGTGGTCTATATGAATAATATTGGGTCATGTAATTCTAGGTCTACTGTAGCTACTATAATCTTGGTCTGGATAGATAATACTGGGTCGTGTAAATCACTGTCTACTGTAGCTACTATAAGCGTGCTATGTATACATAATACTGGGTCATGTAATCCTAGGTATACTGTAGTTACTACAAGCGTGCTATGTATACATAATGCTGGGTCATGTAATCCTAGATCTACTGTAGTTACTACAAGCGTGCTATGTATACATAATGCTGGGTCATGTAATCCTAGATCTACTGTAGCTACTATAATGTTATCCCTCCAGGACAGAGTGGTTATGACCATCTCCCGGTTATATTGTTTACCGCATCATTCACTCCAGTGACAGCCTCCGCGAAGCTTATTTAGAGGCGCTAGAGCAATAAAAGATGTGAGGGCTGGGAGTCTTTATAAAGCCGAGTTAAATATATATGAGGTCACCTGGTGAGGGAAGAACTAACTACAGTCCAATTGACATAGAAATATTCTTATCTTCGAGCTAGAAAATCTGTTGGATATAATTTTACTTATTCATACGTCAAGTCATGTGATCTTAGGTGCTGTATCTATCTACTTTAAAGTGGTATAAACCAGGGCGGTTAAATTCATTTGATATTAAAGGTCATATTAAAAATGTATAACACTAAGAGGTCCATATTAAAAAAGAAAAAGAAATCACTATTGTAAGTAAAAATGCTTTGATTTAGAGCCCTTTAAAATTAAAATAAACTAATATATTAAACAATAACAATAAGATTCAAACTTTTTTTTTGTTCCAAAAGTTGTTTCAGTTTTTTTTGTTTTTTTTTCTTAATTGGACCCTTTGAGAAAGGCTTTGAATTTGATGCAGTTACACGTGACAAAGTAGGCTTATAGCCCTTCCCTTTATGGTGTATTTCTACAACTTCCATATAACGTATCTAATAAAAAATAATCGGGCAACATAATCATGGACTGGGCTAAATATACATGGACTGGGCCACATTCCCGGCCATTGGCCGCATTTTTCCCATGTCTGGTATAAACCTAGGAATTTTTCTTTTAATAACAATGCGCCTTAATACCTGTTCAAGTGTAATCATTACTCTAATGAGTTAGGGATGAGGAAGGTTGAATTTCGAGGAAGTGTAATCGTATTTGCGTAGAGGGATAGTGGAAAAACATTTTGAAAAAAAACCTCAGTACAACTGACTGGGATTCAAACCCCGATTTAACAAAAGAGTGACGCCTTAGACCATGCGGCCACCGGAGCAGGTAAAAAACATGCTTGTTCCACAAATTTCTAAATACTTCCCGAAAGATAAACCGGTTTGTTTAGTTATAGTTTTAGTTTGTTTAGTTTCAACGAAGTATTTTTTAAACGTAGTTACTTGCATGCATTGTCACAGGAAATATTTTAAATAAACTTAAATATTTGGTTTAAATTTTAGAATATAACACAAGGATTATTTCATTAGTAAAAATATAACTAAGATCCTTTTTGAAGGTTATGTTTTTTTCTTCATGCAAATGCAAAACGGGTTATTAGCTAATGGAACCATAAATTTACCATCCCATTCAGAATTTGAATTAGAGCCTTTCTCGTGGTGGTTATTTCAAGTCAATACAAACGCCTCAGTGCTCTCGACCACGCCTGACTTGAAAATGGGCGACGCAAATATTTGTGTTCTTTGTTGCCGATGGCGTCTTGAATATTAACGAAACAGCTGTTAAGTTTCCAAGGACGAGTATTGCTTTACACAGATGCCAATCACAGGTAACAAAACAACATCTACAACGCACTAGCGAGGTAAAGAACGTGTGTGTGTGTGTGTTTAGGTACACTCGTGTTTAAATTAAAGTGACACCTCTTTAAATTTATAGGAGCGCATTTGGCAGGTACAAGAGATCTAAGAATACCGTTACTGTATTAGTGAAGGTGTTTAAGGTGGTATATAAAGTAACTTTAGTTAAGGCGGGAGTGTAGAGGACGCGAGAAAAGGGGGGGGGGCTGAGAGGGCGAGACTCGTCATAAACTTTGGAATGTGAAAGAATGAAATTCTACTAGCAGACAAATCTCCTGGGTTTAAACCTTATCCAACGAGGTGAAGGGGATATCTAACTATTTAACCATTGCGTTCACAGCAAAACGAAAAGAGAAGTAAGGTTTACGTTAAAGAATTTGACTAGACCAGTTGGTTCTAAGGAATTGGCCGAGATAATTAGTTTGATCATTATGAAGAGTCTTAATACGTGATCCATGAGTAGTATTTTCAATCTAACATACAAACCACTAAAATAAAGTTCACATTATCTTTATCATACAGGGCCTGGAGAAAATCCATTCGCAAGTTGGGCACCTCCACCTTAAACCATAATCGAGAAAACATTACGTCTCAAATATGAGTAATCACGTGGCTATGCTCTGGTGTTATTTGCCACCATACTGTACTTTTGACATTAATTTTTTACAATTTGTTAAAATATTTTACAATTTATTATTTTGTTTTTGAATTAAAAAATGGGTTTTGAAGTTTTGTCCGTGACATAATACGCCATTTTGTCGCACTTGTTAAATATATTTTATGTCCATTCACAGGAATTTGGAGAGAAGAGCGTCCAACACTGTTTAAAAAAAAGTAATAATAATAATAATAATAATAATAATAATAGCAAATTTAGAAATATGGGAGAACATTTACCACAATTCTAAACATATTTGTCCTTTGATGTCGTCTGTTGGGTTCTTGTTCATTTTCGTGGTTGGCCATAATTACTCAAAGCATTATCAGCTGATGACAAGTGAAGAGCTATTCTCGTTCGTAATGAAAATAAAAGAAGTGAGATATTTATTTTGACAGAATGATTCCACACAAAGTATATTCCTTTGGACAGAGCTAATCCTACACACATAGAGGAAGCCTGCGCAGAGGCTCTTGGAAAAAATAAGATTTATTTATTTCTTAGCTATTGTGAGAGCTTCGATTTCGACAGATCTAAGTGAAGATTTTAACTCTTCTTTAACAATTCTCCTTTTAATTTCTAAATACTTTCAACTTTTGTATTGAATTAAATGCTATGATATATTTATCTCTAGTTCATGGCCAACACTTTTACCTTTGATATAACGTATTAATATTCTTCTTAAACTTGGAGAAAAATATTTTTTTTAATGTTCTGGTATAAGATACTTGAAATGCTTTTTAAATAAAATTCAGGTCTTCTTCTTGGAGTTCGAAATCTTTCAGGATGATATATATGTTCGTGCTTGTCAGAAATATTAAGAATTATTTACTGTTTATGGTAAAGGAAATTTAAAATATATCTAAAGTGAGCTAGAAGCCTAGTACTCAACATTTATTGATTGAAATTAAATATATTTACTGGAAAGAAGAAACTAATCTTCAATTAATATTTCATAAGGAATCATCATCAACATTATTCTTTTTCCTGGTGAGATCTGACCAATTTATAGATTTTTATATTAATATATCTCCATGATCCAACATCAGAAGCTACTAAAACTTATAGAAATAACATCTACTAAGTTGATTATCTATTTATATATTCTCTAGAAAATCCTTATTTTACTTAAAGAGCTTAACTCATCTAATATACATTGTAAATTATTTTACACGGGTCAAACAATATTTACATGTTCCATATGTAAAGTCAGCCATGTTCATGAACTTAGATATTCCATCTCCCAAACTAGATAGAAACTATTTGTGGTTTAAAAAAAATAGTACTTAAGAGAAAGATGCAAAGATGAAATTATAAGAGGAATAGAGGAGTTTTTATAGTAAAGAGGAACTTGGCACTTGACCAAAAAAAAGAGAAGAATAACTAAGGTTCAAGTCTTGGCAAGGTTAATCCTCTTCTAGACTTATCTCATAGAGACGCATTCATCACTCCCTATTGGACGAGAGAGAGAGAGAGAGATAGAGAGAACGCTGGCTCTGTTGGGTCCCTAGCTCTTACATCTTGTGTCTCGAGTACTGGTGGCTCTTTATGTCCCGCACTTGACCCTTAAGCGTCGTCTGGATCGGAGAATATGTACACAGAGACAACGTTTCTAGTGTTTTATGTGGCTTTCAGACAAATATAAATACACATTTAGTACACTCTGGTGGAAATCTCACGAACTATAACTTACTAACACGTTGTTCGCTTTTATGTATTAACATATAAATAGTTTTTATATATACCAGTAAACCCGTGCGAAACTTTCGCACATTCAAACTTCGTCCCCCTCCCCCCAACCCACAAACAAAAATAAAAAAATTAATCTTTTGTTGGGTTGTTGAAATTAAATACTCAGCTAATTGTTTACACAAAATAGCAAAGAGAGTTTATTAACGTGAACGTATTTACAATTTACATTACCTCTTTTTATACATGTCAGAATGCAATCAGCTTGAATTTTTGTTTGTTTGTCATTTTCGGTAATTGATACAAAAATATAGTTAGATTTAGTGACTGTTGAAAAGGCTACATAGAGCTGTCCATGAGTAAATACAGCATTTGGCAAGTACAATCCAGCTCTTTGAAGCGTTTGTCCCTGAGACTTATTGATAGTCATTGCAAAGTCAACAGAAATAATATATATAGGTTTTTCTTTTAATTTAAATTTTAAGCAAACAATGTATTTTAACATAAACTGCGTATGCTATGTCAGATGCCTGTAAAAAATTCCTATCCACTGATACCTTATTCATCGCTGTAGGCTTTGTATTAGTTGAGAAAAAGGAATGTTGACAACAGAAATAATATATAAGATTATACGTATACTGGTGGATCGCTGCAGGGATTTGTGCAAATTTTTGCTCTAAAATGTATTCGGCAAAAGTTCTATAAAATGAGGATTCACTAGAATTTATAATTAAAGGTTTACTTGCCAAATGCTATCTATCAAATTTTGATGTATCTAGAACTTCCAGTGTTTAATTTCAATCAAAACGTATATTTTCCCCTTCATTCCACTATGAAAACTTTAAAAAGAACCCTCTCCCAGATTTATATCTATTTATTTGCCCAAACCACTCAAATAAGAATTTAGTTATTATTTTTAACCAACAAAAAATATTCTATTTGCTAATATATTATTATAAACCAATCAGGATTTCCATGGAGATGTAAATAAAGAAGTATTTTTTATATTATGAGCCATTGCTCAAACAGCAGGAAAACTGGAAAGTTGCTAGAAAAATAGGGATTTCATTGGAAGCTATTTTTGCTATTTTTGCAATCATTATGAGCTAATAACCTTAAAAATGAATTCTCGTTTGCCAAAATGGTTTCAGAAATTTTCACCTAATTTCAATGACCAGAAATAGCTTTATAAAATAACATATAGTGATTTTTATAGATACAGTAAATTTTTTAAATTTACACTTTAGGTCGAGTTCATACCAATAAATATATATATATATATTCTGTGTTTGTGTGTGTGTGGGTGTGTGTGTGTGAGAGAGAGAGAGAAAGACCCGCAAACCGCGCAATGATCAAATGGGTAATAAAACGTGGTGTACAGAAATATTGTTTTAAAAATAATCAAAGTAATGATAATACGTAACAAATTTACCATAGTTAAGCAATTAATGGCTTCTTAAAATGAATTTACACTAAGAACTATATTCTGACACATTAATATTTGTATCCTTTACTTTTACTATAGATGGTACATATATTGGTTCCAAAATCAAACAAACCATGTAAGGAAATTATCATTACTTATTTAAAAAGTTGTAGGTAAAAACAAAAATCTTTTTGAACATTGAAAGTTTTTTGCTTTAAATTTTAGTTACCTAATAATAGAGATTAGTTTCTATATAGTAATATATGGGTGGGATATTAAAGAAACTCAATATAATTTTCTAAGGACATAATTATATAAAATAATTTAACCTATATTTTAATCCTTCATTTATGAATGGATAAAATATTTGATAAAAATCCGTGTATTTGCTTTTCAGTGATTTTATAATATTCAAATATCTATGTCCTACTCAATAAAGAGAGTTATAGTAAACATTCGTTTATGGAATAATGTGGAAACTTTTTTCCTTCTTCAAATTTTGTATGAAACAAATGTTCTCGATTTTTAATAGGGATGTATTATTACAAACCAATGCATATAGTTAATACAAATTAAAGTTATTTACGCTTTTTTGTTATTATAAATTTAATTTTAATTTTAATTATTACTTCTAAGGGAAATATTATTATATATTTATATTCATTAATTGTTAAATAATATATATTTACGTGAATTTAATGTTATGTTCAAGAATTTTATTTAAAATATGGTAATCCATGTTATTAAAAGTAATTTTTAAATATTTTTGTCATGAAATAAAATAGTTTAAAATGTTTATTAAAACAGAAATGTCTCAAAGGTTTTGGATAAAACAAATAAAAGCTGAGTCCTTCGCGAAACAAAGTCAACACAATGCAAAACGATTGGGAGGGGATAAAATAAAATTATACACGTTCATGCTCCAACAAACTGAAACAATAAAAAACATTCACTCTACTGGACATAGAATAAGAACCACCATAGATACCGTGTATAGTTAGATAATTAAAGGCTGATCTTGAAATTTTAAAAATAATATGAGAAGGACTCCAAGAAGTTGTACTGTACTACTGATCACTCAGTGGATGTAACAGGGTTAGAGAAGGACTCCAAGAAGTTGTACTGTAGTACTGATCACTCAGTGGATGTAACAGGGTTAGAGAAGGACTACAAGAGGTTGTACTGTAGTACTGATCACTCAGTGGATGTAACAGGGTTAGAGAAGGACGTAGCCTTGCCGCCCCCGCCCCCTCCTTCATCCCTCAGTGTATTATGAGACGTAGAAGAAAGATCTCCAATCTATGTGCGGTCTCTTCTTTAAGTTAAACAACAATTTCCCCTTCCCCTTAAAAACCTTTCAAGACCCCCCCCTTCTAGCCCTTTTCCCTTTCCCCAGTCTTAAAGTACCTCAACCTGCCTCGGAGTCAGACCAGATGTTCGCTATTTCGTCTGAAGGAAGGGAGGAAGAAACCCCCTCCCATGAGAAGTGATGTTTAGGGGAGGGGGTGGAGGGGAGAACTCTTGAGAACCAATAAACAAGCTCAAATATATTCGATCCCTATTCGTCTCCGAAATGTCCTCTGCGTGTTCAGCGGTTTTGAACAAAGGGCTGCAGGAAATGTCAAGAATCGCGGACATTTTAGTTCATATCCGTGAACATCAACGAGATTTATTCTAATAACTGGTACTCAAGTGATTTTTTTTAATTAATAATTTTAGTTTCAAGGGGTTACTAATGGATCAACTTAAATGGTAGGGTTAAAGAGGGTATTTTAAATTAAACGAACTAATAAACCGAATGGGTAGTAAGACGTGGTGGTAAAATAAAAATTAAATTAAATGCACCGGCATTAGATCAGAGAGGAGACAATAGAACCACAGTAATTAAATTCGTGTGTAAAGCCAAACCAGGTTTAAAGCGTTCAACTCCACGTCACCAGCTATAGAGTATATTGAAATGCCTACGCTTTATACGGCGTGACCACCAGTATGTTACATTAATGTTATTAATACATGAAAATTATATGAAAAGAGTGTACATTTTTTTAATAGCATTATGCTTAGGCAATCCAATATGAATAATGATTATAGTTAGAGAAATAGTTTGACATGAAATAATACAAGTAATTACTTCTGTTTAATGTTCTTTGATTCTTACCGAATACAATTCTTTCTAAGATAACGGGTGACCTGGTGGGTTAGGGGTAAGGTATCAGACTTCTCTGTTGGGGGGTCCGGGGTTCAATCCTCGGTCCCGGCACAGATTTATCTGATTGTCCAAACCCTTCCTTCACCTCTGACAAGACGTGTATTAATCACAACTTGTGAATGTGAGGAATGCCAGCCCTCCACCGTGGTTCGGATCCCACGTTAAACTGTAGGTCCTCCATTTCATCTCACAATCACCCTACCATTACACATTAGCGTAAGTGCGTACAACCCGAACGGGTAGTAAGACGCGGTGCTAATAATAATAATAATAATAATTCTTAGTTAACGTTGCGACAGTTTACCGGTACATTTTTTACATCCAATATTGTTTCCAGCCTGTGGTCAGTTTTTTATCCAAGTCATATATTTTCCACTACCGGCCTGCTAGGCCTGTTATAGCTTAATATACCTTATAATCTAATTTAAGACTAGAACAAACACAAACATCCTGTCACATTTATCAATGTGAAATTGTAAAACAAATATTTTCATCGATGATAATTTTTTGGCCATGCCGGGAATCGAACCGGGACCTCTTAGCTCAGTAGGCAGACACACTACCGACTGAACTAAGATATTTTACCAGTAATGAACTAATTTTATTATCTAAGCAAATCCCTTGAGCAGTTATTTCACGCCATCCTTATCAGCTACTATAGTTAATTAACTGTTTTATTGAAATAATATTCACTACCATTCAGTTTGTGGTCCAATCAAATATTGAACAAACTATTGTTTTGTATAAATTGTATAAAATATTAAATATTATATATTTTTAGTGTAAAAGGTGTAGAGTCTATTAAAATAATGTTCTATCCTTGTTAAATTTATAAATTTAAATTATAATCTGTCAACTATATCTAATTTATAAAGTCTATCGGATTCAACTGTAGATGAGCAAAAAAGCTTCCTATGGTTAAGTAAATTCTATAATCGCAGATGGTATGAAACGTCCTTATTCTGTACTTTTCATCAATCTTCATTTACAATCGAGTTCTTCAACTTCTTCTTTAAACAGTTTCTTAAAATCCATTAATCTTCTTTGTCTGCTTTTACACTTGATTCTCTATAATTTCATTTGCATATAATTACTATTGATTTTTTAGATGCATTTTCAACATTTGATTTTTTTAAATGATATTTGTGTTCAAATTTGTAAAAAAAATTAAAAAATTCCTAAAATATAATATTTATATTTGATAAGCAAGATCTTTGTTGATGTTATGATTCTATTTTTTCAGACTTCTCTCTTCTTTTTTTTGTAACATTATTCGGAGATATTTGTGAGGAAAGATTAGTAATAGTAATAGATATGAAAATTCTAATTAACAGTCAAACGCACAAAACCTAGTAACAGAATTTGATTATATATTTTCAACATCTCGAAACTAGATTTTAATTAAATATATAATAATATGAGCATTTAATTATAAATGTTTACCAATTAATAATACCTAATAAACATCACTAATCAAATAACTATTGTAAACCATTTTAAACTATTGTAAACAATATTAATATTAAATATATTATAAACAAAGGAAACCAAATAATTCCTTTTTAGTATATTAAATAGCCCACTATAATTAATTAGAGATAAAAAATATTTCTTATCTTAATATATATAATTCTTCTGTACGTGTGTATGTCACTG
Source organism: Timema podura (assembly GCA_033556935.1). Lineage (NCBI taxonomy): Eukaryota > Metazoa > Arthropoda > Insecta > Phasmatodea > Timematidae > Timema > Timema podura. The sequence continues at coordinate 18,397,483 of JAVRXN010000013.1, read as the reverse complement.
AACTCCTCCTAAACGGCTGGACCAATTTTGATGAAAATTTTTTTGTGTGTTTGAGTGGGTCCGTGGATGGTTTAGATTCACAATTGGACCCGGTAGGTGGCTCTGTAATCGGGTTCTAGGATTTTTTTAGGGAATTTAATTTTGGGGTGATTTTTTTTTTTTTTAGATTTTTTGCATATCAGAACATGTAACCTCAAAATTTCACCCCCCCCCCAATATTCATTCAAAAATGAAAAGATGTTTTATTTTGTATGTTGTCTTGACAAACACTGAAGTTGTAATATTTGTGTAACTCACTAATTGGAGTTCATTGTGATGATCACATAGTATTTGTTTTATAATCGAAATCAACTATGCCACCCAAACGAAAAGCCAACGTTCGGGCAGGACAAAGTCTGTCAGGTCCGCTAGTTATATTTTAAATAGATACTATTAATAATTTTAAGAATAATAAATAGAAGGCATTGTAAGTTATTCTATAATAAAAAAATTAGCAAAATAGAATTTATTCTTATAGATTTCGATTAGTCAAAAAACTTATTTACGTTTAGTATTTTTGAAGAAATGTTATCTTCTGAAACTATACTTTAATAATACTAGCATGCTATCACTAATTAGTCAACGATATTTATAAAATACTTAAAGAAAAACATTTTTTCATCACTTTTCGGGCTGTTTGCATACTGTACTAAGTATGCTAATGTTTTAGAAATGAGTAGGGATGAATTTAAAGAAATTTGCGTGGAAGGAGAGTAAAAAATCATTTGGTAAGGACAACACTCGGTACACCCGATCGGGTGTCTAATCTATTTTGAGAGTGACGCGTTAGACCATTCGACCACTGAATCATAGAGATATTCATTAAAACTGGTTGATTATCAGGACTCTTTAAAGCAGGAAATAGAACAAACCAGCCTTCAATCAGAATCTGATAGCTCGATTCGTATTCTTGTAAAAAATACATTTTTTTAAAATATAATAGTAATTTTTTGTGGCCAACATTGATACATTTTAACTTTAATATTATTATCGATATTTTATAAGAGGCATTGATAAATATATAAAAAAATTGACAGTTGCAGATTACATGAGTTGAAGTATGGATACGATTAATAATTTTCTAGCTGACAAAAAAGATTCTTCAATGAACGTTGAACTGTAGATGGCTTTCTTTAAAATTAAATTTATATATTCAACATAACATACGACTTAACATAAGGTGTCTTTAAAGCTAGTCAAATGGGCCGCCGCAGTAGGCCACCCTTGCAGTAGATTAGACTGCCGATGACGGGGAAATCGAGGTTCGAATCTCAGTCGGGTTTACTAAGGGTGGTTTTTCCAAAATGGTGTTACACTGTCCCTCCATGTAGATGCGTGTACACTTCCTCTATATATAACCTTTCTCAGTATTAAAACCAATAGCGTAATTAGTACATAAGCTTATAGCCAAAATGGGTAGTAAGACGCGATGCTAAAAAAAATAGTGTACCAACACTAGTTTAGAAACAAGATTAAAAAGCCACAGTGATAAATTCATCTTTCGAGTAAAAAAAACTACCCCTAAGAGCACGCCCAACCTAAATTCGAATCTCGACCTTTCTGACGCTGGTAATCAATCCTATTGTGAGCTTTACGCCTAAGACCGCGCGACTACCGGAAAAAAAGGAGGAGAGGGGTGGTTTTCTAGTTGGCAGTCAACAGTCAACTTGAATATATCCTGATCCACCAACACAACCCCCTTCAAAACCTACCCTTGCAGCGTTTCAAGAAGTTGTGTCACGTTCCTGACATACCCTTGACTGTAGAATAATTTGGTTCTCTTATTTTATGTGACGGGAAGGAAAAAATAAAATCTCTCTTCTTAAGATGGTAGAGATAAGAGGTGACTTGTTTGTACCGTAGCCGGGGTCTGAACACGGCACTTGCCGGCTGGGGGGTGCTACGTGATCCCGGGGCAAGCGGAGAAAAAAGCGTCTAGACGCCGGAGTAGTTCCTTTGATGTGCCCTGGGGGAAACGCATTTCCATTATTATGTTGTTGTTTTTTGCTTTATAGTGACAGACATGAAAGGTATAAGGTTTTGAAAGAGAAGTAAAAAAATATATTTCGGAAACTGGAAGATCCTAGATGTTCTAAACTAAGATGTTGACTACTAGTCTCGATACATAGATAGCACCATCATCGGGTACATCTTGTAAGTGAAATAGGAGAACCAGATTGCAAATCTGTGAACATCTTCAACATTGTCGTGTTGTGATGGCAGCATAGCTGACAAATTGAAAAACATTGAGGAGAACACAATTTGTCCCAGATAAGGGAGAGGATAATGGGTGAAACTCTACTCATACACTGATATTGTTCTTCGGAAGAAAGTAAACACATCAACTGATATACCTCTGACACATCAACTGATATACCTTCCGACACATCAACTGATCTACCCTCCGACACATCAACTGATCTACCTTCCGACACATCAACTGATATACCTCTGACACATCAACTGATATACCTCCGACACATCAACTGATATACCTTCCGACACATCAACTGATATACCCTCCGACACATCAACTGTCCATCCAAACTTGGATTGTTCAGTGCAAAAGAGTACTAAGTACATAATGTATACCGTAAACCCTCCTTCCCCCTCTTCCAGCATCCCAAAATCAGGTAGTAAAATTTCACAGCACTGGCATCACAGTTTGTCGTCAAAATATTAAATATTACATTCAGTCATTTCACATGCACTGTATTAAAATCAAGTAGTTAGGTTAGGTTAGGTTAGGTTAGCTAGAGTCGTAATTACTTAGTACTCTATTGCGCTGAACAATCCAAGTTTGGGTGGACCAGTTGCTGTGCCTACTTTCTTCGGCAGGACAATAACAGTGGACGAGTCGAGCTACAGTTAGAATAATAACTTATTCTAATTCTTTATTTCATCTTTTGCTGGCTGTTTCACTCTTTATGTCCTTCATTGTTACTTGTTAAAAATAATTATTTTAAAGAAAATTTAATGGTATTAACATAGTTCTCCGGATGTAAGTGTGTAGGAATTTGTTTTATTACTTTTAGTTCAAACAAGCTTTATGTGCAGTTTGGGTTATAATTTTCCAAACACCCTGTACATCCTTCAAATTCTCCCTTCCTAATACCTACTCCGTATGTGTTGATAGTGTGAATAGCCTGGACGGGTAGTAGGGCAAGGATCATGGTAAAACATATTAAAATCCTACATCCTCAGCTACTTATCACAAGAACAGATGTTACCATCTGATGATCTATTTATGATGAGCTCCAAAAGGCTTTTACCCCTATATGCACTCTTCTGACTTGTACAATAACTTTGACCTGTACGGTATTCGAATCAGACCCTTATCAGAGTGTGTTTGACGTTAGAGCCTTGCTCACAGTCAAGTGGATTTTCCATAACCTCCTCTCTCACATTGTTCGCTTAGTAAACTTCGTCCTAGATAAGACTAGTCAAATAGGGCAAAAATAATGTCACAGTTACAGTGACTTTTCAACTTCTAAGAAAAACCTCACAGGCCTCCCCCATTTGACTAGTCCAACCAAAAAACCTTTAGTGTGATGTAGTTGAGCTTTTAGTGAGAGCTCCCGTGGTAGGATATAGGGGTGAGAATCCTACCGTCCATCCTTTGAACGTGACAGGAACGATAAGGCTTGGTTTCACAGGTCACGTTAGATGAGGTCTGAGGTCACTAGGTCTTGCCAAGTGTTAGAACGTTCGGGAAGGGGGAAATGGGGGTAATAAATACTTGGAGGAAGCTGATACGATCGTAGTGGACCTTTCAATCAACTTTTATTTTCTTAAGAGAGTTATAGCTTCCTTAGATAGAAATAAAATTGTGTAGGATGTATTAGGTAGGATTTTACCACACACACACTTTAAATTTTAGGGAAATAGGGTAATTAAGATCAAGTATCACCCATCATATAGCTCAACGCTTAGGTAGATAATACAGCTCTAACCAGACGTCTTAAGAGCCTGTCTCACCCCACAGATAACACCTAACTTAGGTAGGTAATACAGCTCTAACCAGACGTCTTAAGAGCCCGTCTCACTCCACAGATAACACCTAACTTAGGTAGGTAATACAGCTAGAACCAGACGTCTTAAGAGCCCGTCTCACAACATGAATAACAACTTAGGTATATAAAACCGATAATCATATTATAGTTTTCTATGGATATTTAAAAAAACAGTGGAACTGAGATCATATAAACTATATTTACCATATTGTAAAACAATACCTTTGTAGAATCCACTATGACCTTGTTGTGTAAGCTACACCATACTGTAAACAATAAAGGTAAGCTACTTGTCAGAGTTATCGTGACGTGTACACTCCGTTTAGCCCGAGAGGTAGCAATCTTACCTTGACGTTTTAGAATATGATAGCATATTTACAGCAACACCATAGTAGAAAAATCATGGGAGCAGTCATATAAGATAATTTCATAGTGTAATCCATCAAGATAAGCTTTACCATAGCGGAATGAAGCGGGGTAAGCTTCCTACCTTACAGGCTAGACAAAGGGCACCTTAATTAAATTGATTCAGTTAAATTTATGTTTAACGTAATCACGTCAAAGTTAATTCAACTTATGTTGATGATGTTTTTAAGTCAGTTTTTATTTATCTCAACATTGACGCCTCTATTTCAAAGTAAAATGGTTTAGATTTGTCTCATGTTATTAATTTATTCAAATATTTAATAAATGGATAGAAGAGTGGAAGAAGGAATAATGGCATTGTGTTTGGAAAGTAAACATTGTTAATGTTTTACTGAGAATAAACTATTCCTATCTAAGATAATATTAAATTAATCAAATTCTAAAGATCTAAAAGCATACTCGTTGTTCTATGAAACAACAAGAATGTATTTACAGTATAAATAACAGACCGTCAAATGAAACCGTTATGAAAATATCGGTGGATTTTACGTTGAAACTCACCTTAAGTTCCCTTAATACCATTCCCTACCTATTTATTCGTCTCGTCTTTATAATGGGCCCACCAGAATCTCCTCATTTTGGTTCAAACCGCACCAACGCGTGTCGTTTCGAAACAAAACCATAGATTTTTCATCCAGCGCTTTCCATACACATTTCTCGTGTTTCGAGTTAACACAGATGTTTTGGTTTTGGAACGCACGCTCAGAGACATGGGGTATTTCTGGGGGGAGAGGGTTTGGAGGGGTAAAATGGAGGAGGGGGGGCTGGAGAAGAAGTGTAGGAGAGAGATCCAGGCCGCTCATCCATGAAATAGCGAGTACCCTCTGCTTGAATCCGCACCGTCTACGTTTCTCTCATAATTGTATCAGATCGATACACTGAAGAGTATCTCTGTCCCTTTTCTGTACCATAGCACCACTCTGGACCAACAAGGGTTGGAATGAAACAGATTCGTGGGGATTATAGTACAAATATGTTACACATGCGATTAACCCACTTCGGTTGACACATGGTCTAACGCGCTACTCTTGCAGAGGATTAGACTGCCGATGACGGGGAGGGTGGGGTTTGATCCCAGTCGGGTGCATTGAAGGTTATTTTCCTTAAATGGCTTTCCACTCTCCCTCCACACAAATTCAGGTGCACTCTGTCTAAATTAAACCTTCCTAATCCCTAACATGTTAATGCAATTAGTACATAGGCGTACAACCCGAATGGGTAGTAAGAAACAGTGCTAAAATAAAAATAATGTACACTTCATTTAATCTAAAATGAGCTTACCTTGTTTGTTTCTACTATGGTTTGTCCTTATATCGTATGTCCATAGTGGAACCCGTGAAGGTAATACGGGAAGTTTCTACTGTAAACGGACTGTACGTGAGTTAAGGGTAGGCCTAGATCTATTGATATGTTGAAATTCTTCCTTGATCCTTAGAAATGGAGACATAACGTCAAACGTTGACGCTGAAAAGAGGTAAGAAAAAACTACTGTTCTTACAGTTGTGTTAAACTGGTTGCTTTTATCTATCTGCAAGGATGATGTTAAGATATTTTACCTACGTGTTCATTAGACTTATTATTTCAGAGCTCTTTGTCTTGGTACGACATCATTGTAAATGCTTTATCACATATTCCACGTCTTACTAACCTTTCCAATTATTACATATTGTTCTATTTCTAAACTAAATTTTCAAAAATTGTTCCTAATTAACAAGTCTTAAATATGTTATCCTAAGAAAAACAAATATAATACTTTATTAATAGACATTCAATTAGAGTTATAAGCAAAGTTGTTAATAAAATAAAAATAAAATTATCTAATAAAAGTGATTGTTGCGGATAACATGACTGACTTGACGTATGGATACGTGGAAGTAGATATAATAGTTTTCTAGCTGCCAGAAAACGTATAAAAATTGGACCTTATCTCCCGTTTTAAAGGTTAAAGGAAACATGTTTTAACATCTACATAATTTTATGCCTCCTCTATTTCCCTCTCATTTTTTCTTTTCTCTCTCTCTCTCTCTTCCTCCTTTCATCCACTATTTGTTTGTTGCGATTCCAAGGTTAGGAATTTGCTGGAAGCAAGGTTTATTTGTCAGAGAGGGGTAAAAATATCCATCGCACTTTTTTATGTTATATAAGAAAAAGGCTTCTAGTTATCCACCCATGTTCTGCCAGCCAGTTATGGTCTACCTGTGGGTTAGCTGGGTAACAACGGCGGTAGTGTTTTTAAAATGAAAAGGGTGAGGAAGGGGTTAGGGGTACGTTGGAAGCCATATTTAAAAAAAAGACCCTTATGTATTTATATAATTTTTTTTTAATACACTTCTCCAAACAATCAAATTCATTTCATAAAAGCTATTTATAAGTTTTGTTTTAGTCTGTAATATTTTAATAATTTTAACGAAAACTATTTGTTTTTTAAAATATTATTTACTAAGCAAGCGTATATCCTTTATTTACTTTATCCAACAAATAATTCACCACAGCTGCTAGTAAGTTCTGTCAGCGAATAGATCGTACAATATTTATTACGTTTATAATATATGCATGTGTATACATTTACTCGTTTAACCATCTTTCCCCTGCAGTTCTGGGTAAAGGCAACCCCGCAAGACATATCTTATAACATCACTCTTAATTAAACTGTGGGCTATATCTACAGTTAGTATGAGATTCATCTGTATTAATTAATTCCCAGCAACCCATAAATTACTCAACTCAAAGGATTCAGGAAACTTTTTCCAGCATATATAAAGATAAAGTTGTGTGGATGAGATCTATGTATTTCGTTTAGCGTTGTATAAATAGGCCAAGAATGTTTCTAATGGATTTAAAAGTAGCACAAATAAAATATTAAGGAAACATTACATTAAAAATGTTATTAATAGGATTCGAAAAATCAAACAAAACAGTTTATTTTATATTTCATTTGTTGGCTTTAAAAATAATTGCTATGGATTAAATAGTAGAGATATTATATTTGTTAGTTACAGTTATAACGGCATCTATATTTGACATTATTTTAGATTTTAGATTTGGTGTATCAAGCCAAAGGTCCTGGGTTTGATTCCCATGTCAAGGTGTAATTTTTAAATTTAAAAGAAAATTATAATCATGTTGTTTGTTTACTACTACACGTTTGGGTTCTACACTTATGTTTTGTTGATTTTTATTTTATTATGTCAAGATTAATTATTAAATTTGTGGAAAAAAATTGACTTCGAAATTATGATGAATTTTAATGTTTTATACAAAACAAAAATATTTACAATTTTTTTATAACTTCATTTATGTCTGTCTCTTTTCCCCTGGTCACAGCTCAAAATTTTTTTATTTAGTTTGGTTCAAACTTGATACTTGGATATTGTGAACACTTAAGAAGTGTTTTCTTAACTCAAATTATGGGTAGTTTACTAATAAGTGATTTTCAAAAATTCTCAATATTTTGAAAATGGTTCCAACGATATTTTTTTAAATATATATTTGGAGTGTGTTTAATATGACAAATAAAACTGTGTACTTGGTTTGTTTTAAAGTAACATTCATTAATGGTGGTTTAATGAAGGACTTTTTTATTTGAATATTTTAAAAAATATATATAGCAATTTAATTCAAAATGGGTATAAAGCGATTATTTTCCATGAGCAAATATATGGGTTATTTTTAAATAATTATTTAAGGGTACCGTAGTTTTCTTACAACAAACAATAGAAAATTTGATATTTTTAAATAGGCCTTGAAAATAGTAGGGGATAGTCTTACATGAAAAATAAGAATAAGTTTATATTTTTATAATTAAAAATAATTTTAGGGTATTTTATTAGGAACTTATTTTAGATGATTCGAAATTTGTTAACAAATATTTGAACAATTTAATTTAGAATTTATTTATAAAAGAGTGTTTATTGTGCTTAACAAAATGTTGTGTTTTTAATAAATAAAACTTATTTAAGAGTAATTTACCTATATTTTCAAATATACTTTGAATCTATAATACACAATATGAGAAAGTTTGTGCAATTGTGTCGTTTCTTTACTTGCAGTATTTAACATGCACTTTATAAACTGACTGATTATATCAATACACGACTTACAAACCAACTTAATTCTAGAACAGACAAAAAGCAACCTGCCGCCTTTCATAAATGCATCACTGTGAAAAAGGGGAACTATTTTTTAACAATGATTCTTTTTCAGTCGTAACAGGAATCAAATCAAGGACTATTATATATGTAGGAACACACCTTGATAATAAGCTTAGGTGTTTTACTATTTTTAGTAATATAATCAGGACCATATGTTCGTGGGTTCAAGCCCAGATGGAGTCAACAGACTTTTATCGAGTGTTAAAAACTTTCTTAGGAGGGAAAGTAAAGCCGTTGGTCCCATGTTGATTGTGACAGGTAAAAGAACCTGGAAGGTATGTGGAAATAGCTTTCCCGGGAGTACAGATAGGTGATTTCACTCTCGCTCTTAGAAATTCTCATGTGCTGATATAATCAGTCGGTTCAGAAAGTTCATTTTAAATACCTCAAATAAATAAATAATAAAATTCAGTAAAATATGTATATTTCTTTTAAAAAACTCTAACCCTGCTATACTAATGTTGATATTGAGGCCCCACAACATTACCTCAATGATACAACTTATATGTTGATCCCCCCCCCCCACCTTATCCCCTCAGTGGCGTACCTACACATACATTTAGGGGAAGGCATTCAATAAAAGCTGTAACCAAGACCAATTTAGGGGTGGTTGAAGGGGTTGTATTCGGAAGAGCCACAAAGTATTAGCCACTGGAAGCCAATAAAATGCACGCACATTTAATGCCTCTAAAAGCTATTTTAAAATAGTAGCTTAAGGTGACGATTTAAATATTATATGTAGCATTAACTCAATGTATCAAGGATATAATTATTTAATGTAATTTTTTTGACAGATAGTGATTTTAGGGCCACATTTTAATGTGTGTAATAGTATACCTTTTGAATATCAAAACAAAAGCATGGTCTTAGAATGTTACCTCTACATTTGACACATGTTCAATGCTAAATTATTATTATTAGCACCGCGTCTTACTACCCGTTCGGGTTGTACGCACTTACGTTAATGTGTAATGGTAGGGTGATTGTGAGATGAAATGGAGGAACTACAGTTTAACGTGAGATCCAAACCACGGTGGAGGTCTGGCATTCTGCACATTCACAAGTTGTGATTAATACCCATCTTGTCAGCGGTGAAGGAAGGATTTGGCAATCAGATAAATCTGTTTTTAATTAAATATGATTATTGATAGTAGTATAACAGTTAGGAAAAATCAGTATATATAATATTTAACAACGTATTTAAAATTATTTATTTAATAATACTTAACTCGGATTTTTTTTTGCACCAAACATATTTCAACCCTTCAATTTTTAAATCCATTTCAATCGCTAAAAATAAATTTCACTCCATAAGCCAAATACTATGATTAATGTAAAATAAATAAACTATCAAAAAATATTATTTTAACATCCAACTGACATACACTAAAATTAACCCGGAGTAAAAGAAATAAGCTTTGTAAAATTGACGTCACAAACAGAGCTAATAAATATAAATAATCCTTTTTAAGTCGACATAAACACATACAATTTTTTTTTTCATTCACGGATTTTTCACCATGGTTTTTTAATATATTTCTCTGTGGGCCTATAAAAACGACAAAAGTTATCGACTCTGTTCATACACTGGGATATCAATGTTTGATTTTGAAAATAGCCACAAATAAAAAATAAGCACCCTTTCAAAAATAAAAGGTATGATGATTAATGTCTGATGAATGTTTTATTTCCTTCTACTACACTGTTTGAAATGTCCTCAAAACAGTTCAAGGCTATCTAAAAACCATACAATAAAATACGACATACCCCAAATCCATTGCGTCAACATTTGTGATGGTGAAGATATATAGAATTGTTTTTACGGATGGTATATAAATAAAAATAACATAATCTACGTCAAACTGTTTATCAACGACATGTTTTGTCCTATAGTAACTATGCGATGTACGATGGGAAATAAAAGCCGGTGTTGTTTGCGTAACGATAAGTCGATAATCTAGTTGTTTCATAATATGATTGAAGAGTGTTGACGAATTTATGAAGGAAGGATAATATTATTTTTTTTAAAGTTTGAGGTGGTATTTTGTGAGAGGCAATTTGAGTTTTAGGGCAAGTATTGATAAAGCTTTCTTAAAAGTATTTTCATCAAATATGTTTACATGAACTTTACAATTAAACTGTTTAGAGTTATTTTAATAGCGGAGGCTGGTTAAAGGACTACACTTAAGAATAACAATAACAAAAAACCACAAAAGCTTTTTTTATTTTTAACGAACCGAATATTTACAAAAGTGGTAAATGTAAACAGTTCTTAGGAAGAAGTAATTTAATAATGGTCAATACGTACTGTACATATCGTGAGAAGATAGACACTGGTTATATTTATACAAATTAGTGAGTTGTAAATTGACAACTAGACAGGAGAATCTTTTAAACATTATTTTTTCTGCGAGTCTTACTATCCTTTCAGGCTATACGCATATTTACTAACTACGCTAATGTGTTTGGAATGAGGAAGGTTGAATTTAAAAGAAGTGTTTTCATGTTTGCGTGGAGGAAGAATGTAAAATATTTTAGGAAAAAACACTCTCTGTACACCCGACCAGGATTCGAACCCCAATCTCCCTGTCAATCTATTGTGAAAGTGATGCCTTAGACTATGTGGCAACGTGTTTGTTGCCTTATCAAAGTTTTCGGGGTAACAAACACCTTTGGAATTAATTAATTATATAAATCACATTTTAAACTAATTATGTGTGATTTATTAAACACATCACAAACTTAATAAACAATTAGGTAATTTTTACTTGGCTTTGAAAAAGATTCTTCCCACCTCACTAATGGGATAGAAGTGAAGAAGGTATAATTTCAGAAGAAAGGTATACGTATTTGCTTGGAGGAAGACTGGGAAAATCATTTATGAAAAGACACCCTCAATACACCCAACCGGGGCTATAACCCCGATCTTTCAGGCATCAGTAATCCAGTCCAACATTAGAGTGACGTGTTTGACCCTTTGACAACCGATGGTGGTAAAAAAACTATTTATTTATTTTACTAGGAGGGGTAATTAACGTGCACTTTATTAAACAACCAATATTTTAACACAATTAATTTTTAATTAGTATAACACAGCAAACAGTCCCCTACCAGCTAATTCAGCCTTTTAAAAGAAGAAAATTAAAATTTCTTCAGTTATTTATTTTATGGATAATCCTGGAATAGATTCTGGTTCTCCTAGATCTTCAGACAGAATCACCACCTACTAAGCTAAGATGTTTGTATTTAACTTGAGATAATCTCAGTAGAGCGAGTCTTAGCACCCGTCCAAGCTAACCGTATATTTACACAAATTGATAAGGAATGAGTAATATAGTATTGAGTGTAAATGTAAACACATTTGCTTATAGAAAGATGGGGAAAATATTTAGCCCTAAACCACTACAACGCCGTCAAAATAGATGAGCCTGACATCTTTTCCCCCATGCCCACTGGTGTATGTAATAATTTATGTATGTATTTATATAATTTACAATCTCTTTTTTATAAATGAATATGGGATGTAATATTTTAGTTAAAATTGTAATTTAATTAATCTTTTAAACCTTTTCATACCTCTTTTTTAACATAAAATTCCAACAACAAGGAAATAATTGTTTGACATTTGTAAGCAATTATTTCTTCTTTTAAACTACAATACTTTGGATACCCCAACAAAATATTTGCCTACTTATTATGAAACGTAAAGTTAATTTGTAGAGAAATCAAATGTAAAAATAAAACTTGTTGAAATTCTTTCCACATAAACTATTTGCCAATATTTTAAACGAAAATAAATACTTTTTATGTCTTACATTTAGTTTCAAACGTAAAGAATTCCAAGATGGCAAACGAAGGAAGAGTATTGGATACATTTTCAAGGATTTCAAATAACTTTAGCTTGGAACTTGGAAAATAAAATTAATCAGAGAAACCTCTCATATATATAGGGGATGATAAAGTTATACGAGTTGGTAAAACTGATAGGATACCTGCCAAAGGTGAAAATTCTATTGAAAACATTATCCATCCTTGTCCTGCTTTTGAAGCAATATTTTAATTAAAGTTTGAACATTTTAATTTGTAATTAATCTTCTAAAAACATGTTTTTTAAATGTCTTGTAAACATATATTTTATTATAAATATCAAGAAATTTTACAAATCATAAAATTATTAAATTTTCAAATATATTATGTTTATTTGAAGTTTTTTATAATATTTTTTAGCACTGCGTATTACTACCCATTCAGGTAATAAGCATAAAATGTACTAATTACGATAATAGTTTTATATACTAGGGTGGATTTTCGTGGAGGGTGAGTGGAAAACCATTTTAGAAATAACCACCCTCATTACACCCGACCGAGATTAGAACCTAGATCTCCCCATCATCGGCAGTCTAGTCTATTGTGATAGTAGCGCGTTAGAACATGCAGCAACCGAAGCGGGTAGTAATTTAATTAATTGTTTAAAATTTATTCCAAATTCTCCACTAATATTACGCATCTTTCATGGTATTTATAATTTTATCAAACAATAACTAGACCATTTTAATAAACACGAAAGGCAAACCTTCTAAGTTTATATCTCATTTGGTCTGAATTAGCAGTGGTGGAGAGTTCAGGGTTCGAATATCAGCTGGGTGTAAAATGGCACTATTTTATTAGATGGTTTTTCCGCTCTTCCTCCATATGAATGTGGATACATCTTCCTCCAAGCTCTGCCTTTCTTTATTCCTCACCATTAATGTTACTATATGTGGATAGCTCTGATGGTTAGCAAAACACTAAGCGAAAAAAAAAATAAAACAAAAAATATAGACTGTTTTTTTATCATTTTATTGTATTTTTTTTCTATGGCTTCATATGATTTTAAATGCATTTATTATGTATTTATTCATAGTTTCAATAAAGAGTAAGGTAGTTTAATAAAAAATAGCTCGCATCAACACGGAGATAAATTCCATGTAAATAACCACATGTCCTTTTAAAACCCAAGTGAGAATCGATCCTTACCATTATATTGCAAACCTTACACCTAAGACCACATTACCATCAATGTGGGATCCTTTCATAATTTTTATTTTTATAGTTAAAGGACAAATTATTTATCCTAATTGAAAATATTATTTGACATCCTCAAGTATTTGATAAACGTCAATAACTTGTGAGAGCCGACGCCACTTTTTATATATATATATAAAGATAAAGGTAACGTAACTTAAAATCATATCTTGTTGTGAAAAACATACGAAAAAAGCTTAATCGTAATCTTATTTCCCCTTCCTTCTCCTCTACCCCAAATACGAACGATCGATCCATCGAAAAGTCAAGTCACGAACTTACCCTCTTTTCTCTCTCTCTCTCACCATTCCCCCCTCCCCCTTCCATCGACCATCCCTTTTTTTCTGAAGACATCCCCTCCGACACATTTGAAGGGAAGTGTTGGTGAGGTGTTTGAGAGGTGCTAAAGCACAGAAAACTTGAATATGGTTGTGGGGAAGAGGAGGGAGGAGGGGGGAGGAAGCCGGTATTCTATTGTGCAGTATGTTGGAGGGGGGAAGGACGTGGCGGAGGGGACGAATTCCATTATGTGGGCCCAAGATTGATTTTACAGCGAGAACATCTGTTTTTAGGTGTACGCTTCTTATTTGCCACGCGCGGGAAGAGTTGAGGACAAAGAAAGAAAGAAGGATGATAGAGAGGACGTCAGAAAATAGTCCGGTGGATTGCCGACGGTCAATCTGAGGCCCTTCTTTGTGACGACTATCTCTTTCTTTCTATATATCTATCTCTATCTATATATCTTCTATCACGTCTTACTAACAATACGGCTCATTCGCATTTAAATCCCTCTAATATATCTTCTTCAGTGGCTGCACGGTATAAGTCGTCATTTTCATGATAGATTATACTGCTGATGATTAGGAGATCGGGGTACGAGTCCCGGTCGGGTGTAATGAAGGTTTTTTTTCCAAAATGGTTTTCCAGTCAAATGCACTTACACTTCTTCTAAATTCAACCTTTCTCATCCGTAGCTCCTTAGCGTAATTAGTAGGTCTACATATGAGAACAGCCTGAACAGGTAGAAAGACACGGTGATAAAAAAGTATCTAATAAAGTGTGTTAGAGATCAAATTTATAAGATTTGTACACACATTTGCGTGGAGGCAGAATGTGAAGAAAATTAATTTAGAAAAAAAAAACACCCTTGGTATGCCCGATAAGGATTCGAACTAGATGGCATTGACGTTCACTTGGCGTGCCCACCTATGAGGTTAAGATCTTTGTTGTTTTCTACATGTGTTTGTGGTGTTGTAGTCGAGACTTGTATCAACTGAAGCAGTATGTCACTTTTGTTAAAATATATTTATATTTCAACACAGCGTCTTACTACCCGTTGGGGCTATTCACATTTGTACTAAATACGCTAGAATGTTAGAGATGAGGAAGGTTGAATTTAGAGAAAGTGTACCCATATTTGCGTGGAGAAAAAGAGTGGAAAACATCCTCAAGTGCACCTTCATCTGCAGTCTAATCTATTGCTAGAGTGATGCCTTAGACCATGCGGCCAACGACACCATGGATAAAATATATCTTCTAAATTATGTTGTCATGAGTCTTATATATTAAAAAAATTGTTTCATTGAGTTTTAATTGATAAAAATCATGGTAGTTCTAATTATAATGTTGTGGTACAGTTGTAGTTTAGTTACAAAGCTTAGGTTTTGAAAAATCGTAATATTACGTTTGTTCTTTTATTTCATATTCATAATTGAAAAAAAAAGTTTATTTTTTGTGGGACCTGCCTAGTTAAATTTAACTATAGAATTTGGGTTAATTTATTTCTTTTGTTGATTTACTCCTTTCTG
The DNA here is from genome assembly GCA_033556935.1 of Timema podura. Classification (NCBI taxonomy): domain Eukaryota; kingdom Metazoa; phylum Arthropoda; class Insecta; order Phasmatodea; family Timematidae; genus Timema; species Timema podura. The sequence goes on along the minus strand of JAVRXN010000013.1, from coordinate 18,381,982 downwards.
AAATACTTACTTTTATAAATACTTTTTATGTGCACTAATAGTTATTTGGATTAACGGTGGATTAAATAGGTTAATAAATTGGGAACATATACAGGGGATAAAAATGGTGGAGAGGCGTCCTAATCGCTAATTTATTGTTGTTAAATTTATTTATTTTTTGTTTCGTTTTTATATTATATATTTGTAATAACATTATTAAAAAAGTACTGTTCAAAATACATTTTGTTAATTGAATTACTTCTAAGAATCAAATAGCCAAAGCCATTATTTATGCTTTTAGTGAGGATTACTCCATCTAAATAAAATACTCTGAAAGTTGAAAAAATGACACCTGGACAAGGGAATCTAACCCAGGACCTTTGGCTTAGTATGCCAATGCTCTAACCATTGAACTATCCAGGAATAGTCCCGTGCCCAGGGCCATTCTTCAGTCATATTTTAAGGCAGAGTCTATGATGGACGTGGGGAAATTATCGGCTACAAATGTGTGATTATATTAATATCACGAGATATCAGATAACGCAGCCACCCTCGACTCGATAGTTGGCTTAATGCTGACACTTGTACAATTATTATGTTAGGGCATTGACGTTCTAAGTCAAAGGTGTCGGGTTCGATTCCCGTGTCCAGGTGTCATTTTTTCAATTTTTATAATATAAGCTACTTTTATTTATAATGGGTATTCAGAGAGAATTTCCCAAGATAAATAAGATTATATATTCGTTTTTATATATAAATTAAGAAAAACTGATAGTTAACTTTTTTTCAAATATATTCTTTTCTAAATATGGCTAAACGTATTCTATTAAAAAATTGTTGTATTTTTTTCACACAGTTCTAAAAATAATGATAGATTTTTCAAAGTAAAATATTGATTATCACACATTTTCTCACAAAATACAATAAGCTACATAAGTATGTGTGTAGGATTGTGAGACACGGGGATGGACATTGGTTAGGACAGTGGTATTCAAACTTTTTGTTCGTGTACCATAAAGATAATATTTCTTCTCAACTTTTTACCCCAAAAGTTGTTGGTGCATAACACAAGCTATACATATTCTATAATCTACATCCAAAATAAATTACATCTAAAATAATGAGAAAATATATGAATGTGTAAACATTTTATATTTCTTATTTACCCCTTATGATGTGTTCGCGTACCTCTGAGCGTATGTGCGCTCTAGGTTTATAACATTGGGTAAAGCCATAGCCCCTAAACGGGTATGCGACTCTAGAAAGTTTGGTAAACACTGATCCCGAGTATACGTCATCCATACCCTAATAATGTCTCACATTACGTACGGGGTAGTAAGAATGGAGAGAGTTAGTGACCTTTAAACACGGTGAGATAGTCCATTCTCGCCCCCAGCACCACGAAATGAACGCTCCCATCAATCCACGAGAAGGGAGGCGCTACAAGGTGACGCTAGTAGAACATTCAATAAGACATGGCGATGTAATTTATGGGCCGACAACCACCGCCCGCCTCCATCTCGCGTCACTTCCGCCAACCTAACAGCGGTGGTGTTCGGGTAGTGGTAACACTGGCAATGACTTGTGAGGTTGATTAACGTCGTGGCGACAAGGTGGGTATATGGTGTGGTGGGTTGGTGGGTGGTGGGGGGCTATTCAATAACTCACATGGCGGCTCAACAACTAGTATGTTGTCCTTCTTACTTGACACGACAGTTCGCTAGCTAAGAGACCAAGGTTGAACTCTTGGAGGATATATTACTGGAGGGAAACCTATCCTTCTTACTTGACACGACAGTTCGCTAGCTAAGAGACCAAGGTTGAACTCTTGGAGGATATATTAGTGGAGGGAAACCTGTCCTTCTTACCAGACAAGACAGTTTGCTAGCTAAGAGACCAAGGTTGAACACTTGGAGTATATAGTACTGGAGAGAAACTTATCCTTCTTACTTGACACGACAGTTCGCTAGCTAAGAGACCAAGGTTGAACTCTTGGAGGATATAGTACTGGAGAGAAACTTATCCTTCTTACCAGACACGACAGTTCGCTAGCTAAGAGACCAAGGTTGAACTCTTGGAGGATATATTAGTGGAGAGAAACATAAAAGCTCACTATTGTTAGGAATTTTAGTTATTATTTTAATCTCCCAGAATCCCAGTCGTTGATCTGGTGCTGTTTTAATATTTTCGTATTATTTTAAAATTACACCACTCTGTTTTTAAGGCTATGCTCAATTAAAAAACTAACATTTAAAAAGTACACAAAATATATATAGTATATTTATTCAGTTAATACAAAAAACAGATAAACATAATTAATTTTTTTAACGTCCTACTATGCTTTTATTAAATCCACGTATTTACATTAAATGTTTGTAATATGTGTAGCCATATTTTCGTGGAGGGATTGAAGCAAACACTTTTTTTTTTAATTCCTCAATACACCCAACCGGGATTAAAACCCTGATATCCCCGTCATCAGCAGCTCAGTATACCGCAAGAATGATGCCTTGGACCATGTGTCCACCAAATGAGATTGAAACCGACCTTTGCTCATGTACTGTACATAGGTCTATATAGTAAGTTTAACACAAACTACATAAACTAAAATGATAATTACAGAAATTACAAAATGGAAATAAGTTATTTGAAGTGTATTGCACCAAAATTCACACTAAAAATATGACTTGAGAATCTCATTGTGAAAATATCGTCCTAAGTGAATATGTCTGTAATCGAACCAGTGATCTCTTAGGGTAAGATTATTACGTGTCCTGGCACAGATCTATCTGATTGCCAAACCCTTCCTTCACCTCTGACAAGACGTGTATTAATCACAACTTGTGAATGTGAGGAATGCCAGGCCTCCACCGTGGTTCGGATCCCACGTTAAACTGTAGGTCCTCCATTTCATCTCACAATCACCCTGCCATTACACATTAGCGTAAGTGCGTATAACCTGAACGGGTAGTAAGACGAGGTGCTAATAATAATTATTATTATTACGTGCTAAGGGTTCTCCTGAAGGTGTGGGGTGAATGGGGGTGAGGGGGGGGTATATATTCGGGTGAACCGCTCTTGGTATCCCTTTGAGATCACAATGACGCTCTACGAACCCAGGATGGTTGTCAACTGTCAGAACAGAGACCAAATCCTCTGCTTCGGTCTCTTGAGACTTTAGAGATGTAGGGGGAAGGGGAATGAGGGAGAAGGGGTTGAAGTGAGACCGATAGATAGAGGAGAATAGAAGGTATAAGGGATGGAAAAACAGCGCTTCAAATTTCGAAACACAATCGACCAAAGGTGAAAAAGTAATTCTGTTTCACGGTAAAAAAATAAAGGTAAATATCTTAAGTTAACCTCCGATAAAACTCAGGTGGATTTTAATTGAGCAAGTATTTTCTTATATTCATAGGACCATTTTTTTTTTAACGGTTGATTCCAAACGGTGGCGTATCGTGGCTTGTTGACCGGTTTAGCAGAGTTAGTTTAAACTGTACCTTTTGAATTGTTATCAGGACTTGGTAGAATACCCATTGACTAGGTATCAACGGATTTTTATTTTTTATTTCACCCATATGAGATATTTAGTGCATATCCTACGTATGTTTGGTCAAATGGGGATCTAATGGGGGAGAACATTTTACAGGTACAGTTTTAACAAACCCTGATTTCCCTGAAAACACTTTACGACAATCTCCTCAACACAATCAAATTTTATAGTGAACCAGCCAGGATCCAATCACGGGACCTCCAGTGATAATAAGCTGCATGTGTTTTAAGCTTCTTTTTATCTATCACCGCGTCTTACCATCTGTTCAAGTGATATTCATATGTACTAATTACCTTCATGAGTTAGGGATTAGAAAGGTTGAATTTAGAGGAAGTATACTTGCATTTGCGTGGAGGGAGAGTGGAAGACCATTTTGGGAAAAATTACACCCTAAGTCCACCCGACTGGGATTGGAGCTCCTATCCCCCTATCATCCGCAACACATTCTGACATGATTGTGACACGTTGGAACATGCAATCATCGAAGAAGGTTTCTCTTTTTTTTTAATGTTATTAATTGTATATCAGTTGGTTTGTTTTCTCTCATAAATCCGCCATTTTGTCCATATACCAGATAATGATCAATATTCAAACAACAAATAACTGGGATTAGATAGCCTATTAGATTTTTTATCAGGGAGAACATTCAAGAAATGAATAAAAGATGAGAATTTATTAATAAACGAATGAAAATAAATAAAAAAGAAGTTGAAATAATTATTATAAGTCTGCCGATCTCATCTATCCAGGTTGCCCATCCTTGCATCTTCAGAAGTACAACGTTGACCGAACAAGGTAAGTAGAGTAAAGAGTAGCAGCCCTGTTTTATTTATAACGAGGGAAATATCCCCCTTTCAGCCTTCATTTCCTGAAACCCTTCGAGGGATTTTTATGTAATTCTTGGAAACGCCTTCGAATTTGTTTGAATTATTATTATTTGGGTAAAACATATGTAGATTGATCCTTTCAGACATTTTTAATTTTGTAAGCTTGATTAGAGTCCATCAACGTTGCATCATCAACTCTTAATGGAAGCCTGCTTGTAAACGGTATGAAACCATTCTTATAAGAAATGCATTTTATTTAAATTCAATAGGGCTATATATAAAAAAACCAACCCAAACTTGTGTTTTTTCCTACACTTAGTGAACAGTTTTAATACTTTTGACCATAAAATATGAGGTGATAGCTAGATATAATTTATTAATTTCAAACATTTTCTTTTATTTATAAAATATTATGTTTTTAATATTCAAGTAATGTATTTTTTACTAAAGTTATTCAGGTTATTGTAAAATTTTATAGTTACACTAAAACAAAATTTTAAACAATACATTTCATTGAATTTTATCTCCCCACGAATTACTACCCCTTTTTGGTATATCTGCATATAGTCAAACCAATTATTTAAGGATGAAGATGGTCGAATCTAGACGGAATGTTACCGCATTAGATCTGAAGTAGAGTTGGAAATCATTTATGAAAATAAATGCCACGGTGCATCGCACAGACGTTCTCGCTCTTTTACATAAAAATGGAAACAAAATAATATACACCACTACAGAAACATATTAAGAAAAAATGTAACATTTTTATTCACCAATGGGCATAAAAATCAACAAATTATTTCTCAAACCACCGTTTAAAAATATATATTGGCTTCTGGGGTAGAAATTATTGGTTTTATAAAAACACATATTGCAATTACATCCTCTATCTTTAATAGTCCTATATTTTAGCAAAGATAAGTAATTTCTTATCTCTTAGAATATCTGAAGTATTATCAAAATTGGAGGTATCAATTTATGGAAAGCCCCTAAATTAATTTTCCCAGAAAAAAATAAGTTACGCCATTGTTTTTGTAGTGTTTATTCGTGCCAAGATACCAATTGTAATCAAAATCGCTAAAGCCTATTTCGAGGAAATCGCAATTTTCAATATTCGCCCTTGAGTAAACTACCCTTAATTTTAGGGTTTGATGGCTAATTCCAGTAATCCCTTGGGGGAAATTTATGAAAACCAAAGCTACCAAGTGCTAGCATAATCGGTAAAAAGGTTTCGGCTCTAGACGGAGGGACAAAAACAGACAGACGACCTCGCGATAAACCACCGTTACGGGTTTAGGGAGTCATGAAACGTTTACATCCTTGAAAGTCACAAATTCGATTTTTTTGCGAACATAATACTTCCTTACTCCAAGTATTTGCAATAATTAAAAAAAACACCCTCACTACGCCAGACCAGCGTCGGAACAAACAAACAAACCAGATTATACTAACTTGATATTTAGTCCACGATGTGGATCACAGAGTATTTTTTTAAATTAATTATTAAAATATGTATTTCCTGTGTCGATTATAAATTCAAACTAAATCAATACATGCAAAACAATACATAATTTCTAAACTCTCAGCGCGAATGTCACTATAGGTCAATTTATCAGCCGTCATAATTACCCATTACTAATTGTCAAATAACTTCTCATTCTTTGAATGTTTATGAAACCCGCTAACTTGTTTATTGATTAAAAAAACTATAAATGCAAGCACATCCCTGTCAAATTGTTCTCCCTTGAAACGACTCGTATATCACACTCCTCTAAATCGAGTCCAATAAGTTTTATACATTGTTAATCAGACTGATGCACTGCAGAAATCATAGGTGACGTTTCACCTTGCCTTATCGACAAGTAGTACGCTACCCCTGGGGAGATAGACAAAGTGGCGTGCGCAAATGAAAAAACCGTTCATGAAAACTAAGCCATACTCTTGAATATTATTTTGATTTATTTGGGAATGGCAGGGATTCAAACTCCAAATCTTCCAGCACAAATGATAATTCAGTTTAGCTCCTCAATCAGTAGTACACCCCGTTAAACCTTAAAGGTATTAATCTTACCTTGAATAATTAGACTATGGCCCTATTTATAGAGTAATTGGTCAAGGTAAACAAATTGTAAACTTTACATTCATGAAGAAATAATTTTAAAAAAATAAAAAGCAACAAATAGCCAAAGTTATTATTTATGATTTCAGTGAGGATAATGCAGCTACCTTCGACTCTGTTGGCTTAATGCTGCATTATCTGATAGCTCGTGATCTTAATAAAATCACACATTTGTAGCCGAAGATTTACGCAAGTCCATCATAGACTCTGCCTTAAAATATGAGTGAAGAATGGCTCTGGGCACGGGATGATTCCTGGATAGCTCAGTGGTTAGAACATTGGCGTGCTAATCCAAAGATCCTGGGTTCTATTCCCTTGTCAAGGTGTCATTTTTCAATTTTCACAATAAAATAAAAAGCAGTAATGTTGTTGTAAGTGTCCGAATCTTTTGTTGAAATACGTTTATCTCCCAAATTTAAAAACTTTTTTATTAATATTATCAAAAATTAAAAATTATGATATTTTCGAAGAAAATTGCATTTACAAAAAAAATTATGACTATTATTAGTTTTCACCTGATAGAAATTATTCGTACAAGGTTCGATTATATTTTGTGATAAATATAATCTGTTAAATCTTTTCTTCCTCTATTCTTCAAACTTATTGTGAATTATCATCCCATAGTTCGAAAATAATATCTTACCCTTTTAAAACACGTGTTTATTTATTTTCTAAATGAGAATTTTCTGTTATTCATGTTCTGGTTCATTTCCAAAACGTGCTTTTTTTTAGAATATATGTAATTTTACTATCTTAATTAGTGAAACAGAATATCTACAAGCTTTGGTCACTACACATTATCCTCTACCGGTTTATATTTCAGTTTGTTTCATGAATCATGTTCATTATTTTGAAACAAAATACACATACATATTAAAATATAGAGTTTGTTCCCCTACTGTTATTACAATGCACCTCCCTTTCCCCTCTCCTTGTGTGGTAAAATGGCATTACTAATACAGACGGAGTTATAAGTATTATTTTCAAAAATAAAAACTTGATTTTTTTACTGACCAAATATGACTTTAAACTAACTTATATCTTTAAAATTAAATGACAAAATTATAGTCTACATTGAGTATTTTGTATAACATTGGGGAGAGATAACTCTAAATTAAATAGGTTTTTTTTGAACCTACACCTTGAAAGTGTATCAACAAGTAAATGATTAATTATTGTAATTTAAATACAATATCATCGTAAAGGTAGTGAAGAATGAATATACAGGGTGTATCCGATGTATGTTGAAAGTCACTGGGGAGTGAACAGTAGAATTTAAAACAACACAAAAAAATCCCTATGAAAATATGTCCAATGTCCGGTGATTCCCGAGATAAAACCTTCCAAATTCCGGCTGGAATTGTTTATAGTCTTACCTGATAAACCCTTGTTGTACCTATTGTAAGTAACGTATCACTGCTGGTACACAGGCAGGGCTGCAGCTACATGAACAGGGGTGTATCAAGTATGGCTATTAAAGATTCCAGCAGAATATGGGAAGGCCTTATCTCACGAACCATCGGACATAAGACGTATGTTAATAAATACTCTTTGTGTGGTTTTTATGTTCACGATCCACATCCCAGTTACTTCCCATATAAATCGATACACCCTGTATAATATAAATAACTGTATAAATAGGTTATCGCATGGAGATTTACCCTCAGGTAAATGTTTAACTTACTAATAAACCAGTGAGATAAATATAATACTAGATATTAAACTGTTGCTTAAATTGGGTAATTTTATACTCCAATAAATATAATATAATGAACAAACAGAGAGCATGTATTGAGGACAATAATATATTGATTATTTTGAACAACTTATCATGTAGCATGGTTAGTGAGTTTAAATATTTATTAGCAATATTAACCAGCAATAACGATGTAGAAGGGTGTAAATTAGGAAAATAATACAGTCGGGAAATGAATGATAGTACGCTGTCAGTAAGTTTTTGACATCTATCCTGCTTTCGAGGAATTTTAAATTTAGAATATCAATCATTTTACCAGTTGTTCTCTACGGGTGTTAAACATGGTCCTCTACCGTACATGACGAAAACAAATTTAGGGTGCTTGAAAACAAGGTGCTTAGTAAGATATTTAGTACAAAAATAGAAAAAGGATTAGCTCAATATACTTTTTTTAAGTGAAGCAATGAAATTATGAGTTCCTAATATGCCACAGAGTAACAGATTAATATAAATTTCTGACGCCGTGAGATGGATTCAATACTAGATGTCAAACAGTTGTGTCATGCGGGTAGTTTTATCCCCAAATATGTTTAGTTATACCTCTGACGCCGTGAGATGGATTCAATACTAGATGTCAAACAGTTGTGTCATGCGGGTAGTTTTATCCCCAAATATGTTTAGTTATACCTCAGACGCCGTGAGATGAATTCAATACTAGATGTCATACAGTTGTGTCATGCGGGTAGTTTTATCCCCAAATATGTTTAGTTATACCTCAGACGCCGTGAGATGAATTCAATACTAGATGTCAAACAGTTGTGTCATGCGGGTAGTTTTATCCCCAAATATGCTTAGTTATACCTCTGACGCCGTGAGATGGATTCAATACTAGATGTCATACAGTTGTGTCATGCGGGTAGTTTTATCCCCAAATATGTTTAGTTTGTAACGTTAACTTGCAGTTAGTTACAATTGGATCCATCCCGTTATTATGTTGATACGTAACTATCAAGAATTCATACCACCCGCTCAATAATTCCGACCCAAATAGAATCCCTACAATGGTACATTTCTCTGTTGTAGTCCCTGTAGGCTAATACGGAAAGATAATACGACACAGTATATTTCATGCTGTATAATCTTCTGTAATATTACTCATATTTGTTCAGGAACTTACCTTTGAAATCTTCTATCACTAGCCGCCAACAAAGCTGAACTACACCGTGCAGCCAATGTGAAGAATGGGGCCGAGCTAACGAGAGTCTACAATCAACGCGTGGTCATTCTCCGTCTAGTCAGATTGATTCTGAAGAATGACAACATGGAAAACGCTAGAAGACAACAATCCACCCGCCCTCTGACGGATGTCAGACGAACTTCCCCAAACAACACAAACATCCAATGATCGCCGACTTGTTCTAATTTTCCGATGGAACAACCCTACAAAGTGACTACGTGACCGATGACAGCTAGCAACTGCGTGCTAGAAATTACCTCCCCTCTTTCCGTGCAACGAAAATCACTATAAAACAGGCTGACATTGTCTAAAAACTTTGACTATCTAAAATCTACGAACGAGGACGGATCATTGTCGTCGACCTGGACAATGATCGGATAAACATTCATACATCATAAATTGGAACGTAACTATGGCAGTTACTTATAAAGAACTCTATTCATTTTCAACTTATAATATTTTCGTGTTAAAATCTTTATTTTGTGTTTTGCTTAATATTTAACTTTTTGATTTATTATCTCAGTCGCTTAAATGTAACTTGTATGCCGCCACTTAGGCGCGGTTGGTTAGTTGGTTAGTTTATTAGTTTGGTTTGAAATCCACCATTGGTAATTTTGCATTGAGTGAATTTAAATGTAAATTGTTAAAATGTGTGGACTTTTGTATTTTGCTATTTCACGCGACTGTAGAATTAAAATTAAGCTTGTTATTTTTTTTATATAATTTATTATTATTCTAAATTTCATTCTTTAGTTTTTCTAAGATATAGTTAGTCCCGGGAGATTTTGACTAGCGTCTGGAAGTCAAACTCTCGCGTTATGTTTTATGTAATTGTAATTGTAACTGGTAATTGTTTGAGGAGCCCATCAGGCATGAATATTTAATGTATGTTTCTTTTTGTGGATATCTTACTTCACTTTTGGTAGTTTAACTTCTCTTTTGAATTTATAATCTACGTAATTTTGTGTCTCTTAAAGACGACTTGTAATAAATGTAAACATGGTATGTTTACATTCTGCGCTTCACGTTATTATTTTCAGCATTATTCAGAATGATATAATGAGACCACTGTACTTTGCTTTATCTACGTTTATACTGAATAAACCATATTATTGTTATATTTTTAATTCTGCTTATATTTTCCCTTATGTAGATTATACCTTCTCCCTTTTATTTAATTGTGGTCGTTAAGTAGAAGGCACGGAGACGGTGTAACACTGCGCCACTCTGCTGTCCTTTTAATTAACTGATCTTCCTGTTTAATTAGTTAATTAATAACCTATATCATTGCTGAAAAATGTTGGAAAATTATACTGTATATTTTTGTTGTTGTTGTGAAATCATAGCCTGAGTTTAACCTTGTATCTCTTTCTGTTTCATAATGGAACACAATTTGACTACGGACGCTTCGACTGAGGAAGTAGTGACTGGCGAGCCGAGCGTGTTGTCTAAATCTGATGTTTACCGACTCAATAAAGAAAGCCTTATCTCCGAGCTTGCTAAGCGTGGACTGCAAGGTTCAACAGAAACCACCGTAGCAAGACTTCGTGCAGTTCTCGTGGGAATCCTTTCGGAGAGCGATACGTCTCGAGACCAGGCAACAGTGGGAGTGGAGTATCATCATTCAGTACCGGTGAGGGTTGGAGATCCAATTGAAATGTCACGCGTTTTGGTGAGTGATAAAATCCAAAGTAAAATTCTCGTTGATTTTGTAAATCGAATACCACTGTGTGATGGTCAGGACAGCTCATCTCTTTTTTTATTTTTAATTGAGGTTCAAAGGATTTGTCATTTAAATATCGGTTCTGAGTCCGAGTTTATTGCATTGTGTTTAGGTAAAACTTCTGGATATTTAACTCGTTTATTTTCTGAAGGGTTAGTTAATGGGTTAAGTTGGAAACTTATTAGTCGTAAGATATTAGACTGTCTTGTCCCTACTAGAGCTAGAGATAATTTGTGTAAGCAGTATGTACATCGCTTTCAACGTCCTGATGAGTCGTTAAGGAGTTTCATCATGGCCATTTCTGAGGCCGTTGAAGTTTTAGGGTTAGATCTTTCTGAATGTCAGATAGTAAATATTATTTTGGAGAATGTGTCGCCCTTGTCTCGACGTCATTTTGTATTTACTTCTAAACCTAGTACGATGATTGAGTTACATGAGTTAGCTTCCCTAATTGAAGGTACTTTGTTGTCTGAAAATGAATTTCTGGAAAATCATGCACCTTTTATTGTTGACAATCCAGGCGTGGGTTCGAATCCTAGTTATTGTGGTAGTTCTAGGAATAATACTGCGATTTCTCAGTTGGGTGTGCAACCTGTGAAGAAGAACCATATTGGCCCGCGAGCGTTGGATAGTAAGTTTTTGTCAGGAATTCGCTGTTTTACTTGTAAACAGTTAGGACATGTCCGGAGCAAGTGTAGTTCAGGAAACTAGTTGTGCGCCGTAAGAATCTTGGGTCTTACGAGTCAAGCGCATTTCCATGCCCCCCTTCCCCCGTTGTAGTTCTTGTGCTTGTTTCTTTATGTTGTCTTGTTTTAAATAAATATCTGCCAGGCTCTCTCCCAGATGGGATAGACCCTGGTCAGTTGAATCTTTCTTAACACCCGTGTCGGTCAGGTTGATGTGCCAGACAGACCCGACCGATACGCGAAGAGCTCATGTGAGCCATCTTAAACTAATACCGACGTCGTAGAATGTCATAGTTTAATGGATAATGTTCGTAAGTTATTGTACTTACAGATTTAATTACTCCATTGTGGATTTACTTAGGTAAATGTAGGATGCCAAGAAATTTTTTTATAAGTTTATGGGGACTTGTATTTGATATTTTTGGTATTCCTGTTTTGTGTAAGACTTGGTGTCTTGATATTATTTGACTATTGTTGAGTCATTTAATGAACGGTCAATTAACGTAATCTCATTTTGTTAATTATAATATTGACCGGGTTTATTCATACTCTTAATAATAATGTGGAATCATGCCTAATTTTTATAGGTGTATGGGGACCTATAATTAATCTTTTGGCATCCCTTATTAATTTGAGTTTTGTTTGATGGCATTGTGCCTTGGCTGTGAGCCAAATCGTGTTTAAAATTTAAATTTTGTTTACCATTAATGATATGTTTTATATCAGTGGTTTGTAGATATAGTGTTTTGTTATATATATATTGTTGGCCATGTGTATAGTTATTTACAGGTATTGAACCGTAATTGAACTTGTAGATAGTATGTGTTTATGAAATAAGTGAATAGTTTATAGATTATTATGGCACGTATTTGTTGATGTTCCACTTCATGGAATTTGGATCACGAAATCAAATGTTCTTTTGATTTAATTATGACGTAACTTTCTCTATTCTATGTTTTGAGACACTCTATTCTAGATTGAGTGCTGAGAATGGACTTATATAGAATATAGTGAGATTATGGTGATCTAACATTTGAAACTCTCAAACCTTTGAATAGGAACCTTCAAAAGTGTTGAGGGGGGGGACGCTCCTCCGATACATCTATGTAGGATTTCTATAGGATTTTAGGATTTCATGGGGATAAACTTTTGTGACTTTATAGTCTAGTGAACTTTATTGTGAGAACTTGAGTTTGAACGTAGAAGAAAGAAGAGATTCTTCATGTGTTCATACAAACAATTAGACATGTGGTTGCGTGTGACTTAGCGCCACTTACATCTCGACAACAGACTTGTTGTATATGTGTTTTTCGTTGCGCATCCTGTTTTCCTTTCTCTCCTGGTTTCTGGTAAAGTCTACGTAGTGGTACCGACTGCTTCTCTAGATGATGGAATCTAGAGCAGAAAAAAATGGATCGTTTCATGCTGTTTGGGAAGATGATGTACAAGAAGGACAACTTGAGCCCTTTGATGTTCCGCCTTGCTGAGGACGGATGCTGCATCTTCTTATTCTCCTGGTCAAGGGGGGGAGATTTGTAACGTTAACTTGCAGTTAGTTACAATTGGATCCATCCCGTTATTATGTTGATACGTAACTATCAAGAATTCATACCACCCGCTCAATAATTCCGACCCAAATAGAATCCCTACAATGGTACATTTCTCTGTTGTAGTCCCTGTAGGCTAATACGGAAAGATAATACGACACAGTATATTTCATGCTGTATAATCTTCTGTAATATTACTCATATTTGTTCAGGAACTTACCTTTGAAATCTTCTATCACTAGCCGCCAACAAAGCTGAACTACACCGTGCAGCCAATGTGAAGAATGGGGCCGAGCTAACGAGAGTCTACAATCAACGCGTGGTCATTCTCCGTCTAGTCAGATTGATTCTGAAGAATGACAACATGGAAAACGCTAGAAGACAACAATCCACCCGCCCTCTGACGGATGTCAGACGAACTTCCCCAAACAACACAAACATCCAATGATCGCCGACTTGTTCTAATTTTCCGATGGAACAACCCTACAAAGTGACTACGTGACCGATGACAGCTAGCAACTGCGTGCTAGAAATTACCTCCCCTCTTTCCGTGCAACGAAAATCACTATAAAACAGGCTGACATTGTCTAAAAACTTTGACTATCTAAAATCTACGAACGAGGACGGATCATTGTCGTCGACCTGGACAATGATCGGATAAACATTCATACATCATAAATTGGAACGTAACTATGGCAGTTACTTATAAAGAACTCTATTCATTTTCAACTTATAATATTTTCGTGTTAAAATCTTTATTTTGTGTTTTGCTTAATATTTAACTTTTTGATTTATTATCTCAGTCGCTTAAATGTAACTTGTATGCCGCCACTTAGGCGCGGTTGGTTAGTTGGTTAGTTTATTAGTTTGGTTTGAAATCCACCATTGGTAATTTTGCATTGAGTGAATTTAAATGTAAATTGTTAAAATGTGTGGACTTTTGTATTTTGCTATTTCACGCGACTGTAGAATTAAAATTAAGCTTGTTATTTTTTTTTTATAATTTATTATTATTCTAAATTTCATTCTTTAGTTTTTCTAAGATATAGTTAGTCCCGGGAGATTTTGACTAGCGTCTGGAAGTCAAACTCTCGCGTTATGTTTTATGTAATTGTAATTGTAACTGGTAATTGTTTGAGGAGCCCATCAGGCATGAATATTTAATGTATGTTTCTTTTTGTGGATATCTTACTTCACTTTTGGTAGTTTAACTTCTCTTTTGAATTTATAATCTACGTAATTTTGTGTCTCTTAAAGACGACTTGTAATAAATGTAAACATGGTATGTTTACATTCTGCGCTTCACGTTATTATTTTCAGCATTATTCAGAATGATATAATGAGACCACTGTACTTTGCTTTATCTACGTTTATACTGAATAAACCATATTATTGTTATATTTTTAATTCTGCTTATATTTTCCCTTATGTAGATTATACCTTCTCCCTTTTATTTAATTGTGGTCGTTAAGTAGAAGGCACGGAGACGGTGTAACAAGTTATACCTCTGACGGCGTGAGATGGATTCAATACTAGATGTCATACATTTCTGTCATGCGGGTAGTTTTATCCCCAAATATGTTTAGTTATACCTCTGACACCGTGAGATGGATTCAATACTAGATGTCAAACAGTTGTGTCATGCGGGTAGTTTTATCCCCAAATATGTTTAGTTATATCTCTGACGCCGTGAGATGGATTCAATACTAGATGTCAAACAGTTGTGTCATGCGGGTAGTTTTATCCCCAAATATGTTTAGTTATACCTCTGACGCCGTGAGATGGATTCAATACTAGATGTCATACATTTTTGTCATGCGGGTAGTTTTATCCCCAAATATGCTTAGTTTTTACCTCTGACACCGTTAGATGGATTCAATACTAGATGTCATACATTTTTGTCATGCGGGTAGTTTTATCCCCAAATATGTTTAGTTATACCTCTGACGCCGTGAGATGGATTCAATACTAGATGTCAAACAGTTGTGTCATGCGGGTAGTTTTATCCCCAAATATGTTTAGTTATACCTCTGACACCGTGAGATGGATTCAATACTAGATGTCAAACAGTTGTGTCATGCGGGTAGTTTTATCCCTAAATATGCTTAGTTATACCTCTGACGCCGTGAGATAGATTCAACACTATATGTATTACAGTTATGTCATGAGGGTAATTCTATCCTCTGGTGCATACAATTTAAATTAATGACGTCTTAATAAGTAACTAAATGAGGTGTGCGATGATAACTTTTTAAATACAAAAGCTCTGAATATTTAAATTTTCCTAGCCTAAGACCCGCCATTGTCCTTTCATAGTGTTACAATTTGGAAGGTATTTTTGTTTCTCGCAAATAATGTTGGTTATATTAAATATAAAACAATATATTTTCCTTTACTTGCCTAATTTCTTTATCTCTGCTTACGTTATAAATGTTATTTAGTTACTAATTGGTGTTAAAATAATATATATTAGTTGGTATAGAGATGGTTGTATGTTGAATATGTCACAGCTTAGTGAGATATTTCAGAGTTTTTATTAATATATTAAAAGTTGATTCATTCTTAGAAATGTTATAAAGGAGTTACAGTTATTGAGAGTTCAAAAGTTATAGTGTAGGATATTTTAACTTTTACTGTACTTCCTAATTTTATAGCTTCGCACAACCCTAAAAACTAGACGTCTGATGTAATTCATTTAAAATATATTAAAATATTGATTATGAGGGTAGAAAACCATACTAGATTTCGTAACTAACTTAAGTAATTAAATGTATACTGTTCACAGAACTACTAGTAAGACTATAGTAACGATAGTATCATGGAGGGAGCGAGGTCTAATGTTCACAAAACTACTAGTGATATTAATAATAAACCATATAATAATCTATAATTATTTTCCATAAAAATTATGTAAATAGCGTCTAGTTTTTGAATAAAACTTAAATATTGTCTGGGTCGTGTCTAAAGCTGCCATAAGGTTAATGTATTCCGTGTAAATCAGTGCTACCAACTGTAGTTACGGAAGGTGAGCGTGTCCAGGAAATATAACCCTATCTCCTCTGCTACGGTTGGCGTATTTTATTAATTTTTTTTTTCTCTGAGCTATAAAGGTTGACGCTACGTTGTGGAAACATTAAAAAAAAAGCTTGCTGTACAATTTCCTCGCTTTGACCGTTAGACGTAATATAATTTACGTGTGTAGAAGGATAGTGAAGCTCTATGATAAATGGATATTCTGAATTATTTAAAATTACGAAACAATTCATGTGTCCAGGATGCATTAGATTCGCCTTTAATTTTAGTTAAACTTTAAAAACTATTAAAAAGAATTTTTAGTACCACGTCTTACTGTCTTAGTACTCATCAGGGTTATACCCATGTGTATTAATTACGCTAATGTGTTGAGGTTGAATTTAGATTAAGTGTATACACATTCACGTGGAAAAATAATTAGGGGAAATAACACCATCAGTACGCCCAACCGGGATTCGAACCCCGATCTCCAGGTCATCGTTATTCCAGTTTATGGCGAGATCTATACCTTACACGGCCAAAAATGGTTAGTTTATATTTTTCTTCATAAGTAATGAAGAGTGCTTCTGGCGTTGCACGATGCTTTGTTTCTGTGAAATTAATTTGGAAAAGACGAATCTAAAAAGGCTTATTTCAGAAAGATGACACACTCCTCTTAATTAAAACTCTTTCCACCCAAAGAAGAGTCATTTTAAACGAGACAGTTTTTCTTCATGCTTCTCTCTTTTTTAATAAATAGGAAAATATATTTTTAATAGGCAATATTTAGAGAGATTCCAGGTTTTTAATTTTTCATAAAAGTGAGTGTAAATTGCTCAAGCTAAAAACTTACCAAAAACAGTTTATTAAAGACGTAGACCGTTACGCTATAATTTATTTTTAAGTATATTTTCAAATTATGTTGATTCTACGTATTACATGTGATAAAATATTTGAGTGAAACAAAAACTGATAACAATTTATGGATTACTTGAAAAAAATAACAGTTTTATTTACTCACTATTTTATTACACACTAAAATGTTCAGTGAACACATAAAACACTCCCAATAAACCAATTTTGAAAAAATTGTAAGGGCCTTTTTTTTGGAAATTATTAAACTACCCTTAATTTTATAACTAAAATTAAAATACAATATCCCCCTGAGGTAGGACCATTTAACATATAATTATAACATTTTAACGAAATCCATCAAATAATTTCAGCTATAGCCCTAGGGAGAGACAGATGAATGGATATACAAACAAATGTAAATAAAGACAAAATTATAAAACCAACTTTTATTTTTATTTTGGGGCCACATAAGACTTTAAGGTCCATCCCAACATAGAGGTAGATAATATGTATTGCTACAATACTTTAGCTCTATGATAAATCAACATAAAAATACTATGGTAAAGTGTTATATCGTAGGCCTAATAATATTGTAGTGTGTAAAAAGTATTTGGCACATTTTTACCTAAGAATTTTACTTTAATATCTTTAAGCAAATGTCTTTGGAATGAGTTAATTACCAAGATTTTAAATCCAAGAATGTTTAAAAGAGATTTCATAGTAACTGAAGATCTCTTCAGAAATCGATTCTTTCCTGTTGATTTTTATGTCAACACTAAGTTCACCCAATGAAAACTAGTTTAGATGCATTCGTTTCTTATTGAAATGAATAAACTATTGGGGAATCGAGTGAAAATGCTTGACTCCCAATGGGTCACGCAAGGAAATATTCCAAGTTTTTACATAGTGCATTCTGAGTATCAGCTACTAATAAAAGAATAAACAAAGACATTCCTGTTCAGTGAATATGATATACATTTCAAATTGTATGTACTGTGTCTAAGAATCACATTTATACTGAATGTATATATTAAAATAATATACAGTTTGGAAAGGTAGAATTTTTAATTCTACTCTTTCAACGATGTTAAATATTTAATTCAAGCAGAACAGAGAATTTGTGCTTATTCAATAAAATACTTTATTTATTTATACAATTTAATGAAAACATGTGTTTATATAATTAGAGTAAAAACCTATACAATTATTAGGTATTTAATTTAACGTGGTCTTATAATTGTATTTGTATATATTAATATAACAATGTTATTCAAACGAGATAGATGTGTTTCACATATATATTGACTTTTTTACTATAAGATACCCATCATACCTTATTTGATAAAATGTTTTTAAAAGAGGCTTTTAGTTTGAATTCTAGACTATAAACGAGTTTCAAGAAGGATATTTAAAAACAAATTTACCAGGAATAAAACCAATTTTGGAAGGAAATGTTCTATCAATAAGTATGTTTGTAGCTGTGGCATGAGGAAATAAGGTAAGAGGATATTGTGAAATAGACCAACAGACGGAAAATCAAACAGAAAGGTAGAAGCAATACAATAATTGGTGATTACATTCTAGAAATATTGGACAAATAATTCCGGCGAATAAAGTTGCTATTGTATAGATACAAGTCATTCATATTACTATTCAACACATAGTATTATTTTGTCATACTAGTCTTATTCCATTAATGGAACTATGGTAGCTATGGAATCATTGAGTGATATTGCTATGAGATTGGATTTATTATAGCATAGAAAAAAAAACACTAGAGGTTTTAAAAATACTCAAAGGGGCTATAGTTTTATTTTTAATAAATATTATTCTAAGCAATAAATTATTTTATTTGAAGAATTTTTTTGGGAATTAATGTGTGTTTAAAAATACTTAAAACACACAACTTACACACCAGCTTGAAGGATTGAACTAACCACTATGAATGTTTTATTGATAGTATTATTTGTGATTGAGATAAAATTTGTAATAATTTATCATGATAATTATAGCGATTTTGATTGATTTATGTATGATGTTTTTAATTGTATCGTTTTTAAGATTTATAAAATGTTCGTTAAATAATTTAAATGTAAAATATTTTTAAAGGTATATCTACATTGTAACCAACAGGAGATCAATTAGTTGCAAGTGGCAATGGCAGATATTGCAAAAGTTCATCAAAGGATGTCTGGGGAAAGTATTTGGGTTTATGTTGTACAAATTAGTGTCAATTGAAGATCTGTGGAAACCAATCCGCCAGAAGCTCATCCAATTGGATCTCAGAATGTGCGAGAGTAGATGGCCTAGCCACACTCTCCAATGAGACAAGGATAACGTCTTAAAAGAAGCTCTGGACTAGAAAGCGAAAGGACGCCGACGTCGGGACACGCCAACGACGACTTGGATGGAGGAGCGTCGATAAAGATGGCGGCGTATTCAGAAAGACATGGGACGAACTCAAAAAGTGTGGTGGAGAATGGACTTGAATGGCGAAGCTTTGTTGCAGCCCCGTAGCTTACGTTGAATAATATATGCTACACCTTAAAGTCAACAGTTTAAATAAAACGGTTACCCACTTCGGGAGCCACATGGTCTAAGGCGTCAATCTCACAATGGACTGGACTGCCAATGACGTGGAGATTTAGGTTCGATCCCAGTCGGGTGTACTGAGAGTGGATTTTCCTAAATGATTTTCAACACTTCCTCCCTGAAAATTTGGGTACACTTCCTTTCAATCCAACCTCCCTCATACTTAATACCTTAGACCAATTAGTACATATGTGTACAACCCAAATGGGTAGTAAGACGTGGTGATAAAAAAACATCTAGGACAAAACAGTGAATTTCTACTGAATTTTATACTCAGCTAGAGCTCAAACTAGAATCATCTATCGAGATTCAGTTGGTTTCCTCAGAGATGGAACATGATTCTGCCGACACGGGGTGAAGCACTCAGAACAGGATGTCAAGTACAAACTCTGTCCCTCTATCTCTCTTAAACCTCTTGCGACAGTCCGTTAGCCTGTCCTCCTGGTCACTGTTTCAACTCAGTTATTGCCCTAGAGAGAGGTAAGTTTCGCTTGGTTGCAGGCAATGCCCCTGGTGGCTGGCTGCACGCAATGGCCGCACTCTTGACCCGACCGTCGCCGTAGGTCCTTAAATCAAGGGTCAGATCTTCATCCTCTTGAAGAAAAGTCATGCTACAAGGGAAGGGTATTGTTCGGGAGATAAGGGATGGCTCTTATTCTAAGAAATGCTCCAGGGATTGAACTATGTTTTTACACCTATACTTCATTTATCTACATGTTCGTGAGAAGCTTTGAAATGTAAACAAGCATTGTATTTATATGTATTCATAGAGAAGCAGCATTGTAATCATTAAACATTCCATCCTCGATATTATGATAAATCTTCAACTTTTATTTGCACCCGATGCAAAAAAATTTAGTGTTTTTTTTTTACAATTTTGTTTATAAATCATGATAAAGCCGAAAAATTTAGTTGGATTTCGTTCAAACTTGATATTTATATTTTAAATTGACAAACCTCTTTACTTAATATTTATCTTGATTCTAGCTCTAAAATTGATGAAAGTTTCCAGGCAGTAGATTTGTTATAACTCGAATTTTTTTGCAAGCCTTTATGTAATAATTTTTTGTTCAAAATGGATATTTGTGGATTTTTCCTTGCTGAGTAATACTTTATAATTATTTGGGAGAGAAACATTTATTCAAGGGTAGTGCACTAAATACTGCATCCTACCCTTTATTTACGTAATACAAATATATATTTATAAATACACAACTATATACAGTATATATACGTTTGTGTGTATACAGTTGTACATATAAATACATTTGCTAACACACAGTTGCATGTATACAAAGGCATTTATATATATATTTGTTAATATACAGTTTTGTACATATAAATACATTTGTTAGCATACAGTTGTATATATATATAAATATACAATTTTGTACATATATATGTATATATCAGTTGACGTCACTCTTTCATTACTTCATTCACACATATGTCTCATTTAAGCCTCCGTGAGAGAGCGGAGATGATATTGATATAAGGGCAAAAACATTAATCTTTGTCGCCCAATAGTTGTATTCAATATGGTGGTTACAGTGTATATATATATATGTATATTTATATGTATATATCTTAAAATAGGTCCAAACTTAACCTAGCAGCAATCGGGGCCTAAGAAGAGTGATAGCTCTCTCTTCAGCTCAACACAGCATCGACCTATTACCATGGGAATATATTTAAGGTCACGTACAAATGTCAATGCTAGTTGAAGGTTAGATATTTGACCCAATAAGAGATCACTTGTCGTAGAAAAGGAAAAAGTTCAGCATAGTAAGACTATTAAACCTTATTAACCGTAAAATACCGTTAAAACAAGACCTTAACTTTTATGAACGGAGAAGTAGAAATATAATCAAGAAGCAAAAATAACACCGATATGGTAGAAATCTGATGATTCTTGATGTTTATTACAACTTTGGACGTTTAAAATATTGACGAAGTAGTTTCTCGTAAACACTTGTCAAGTTTAGTAAATGTGAAAAAAGTCCAATAAAGGTTTATTTTATGTGTGCTTGAACAATATTAAAAAGTAATTGGTTAACTATTAATTCAGTCATGTCCAATAACATTTTATTAGTTTAAAATAATATATTTAATGAAAAATATATATTTACTCATAAAGAAACCTTATATGTTATAAAATAAATGTTTGAAGTTAACGAAAACAGGAACATAAAAAAACTATGAATTTTTAATTCACGATATATAAATTATTTATGTTTGTTAAACGTACCTTTAGCTATTTAAGTAAAAATTATGAATATTTATCCATTGATTTTCTATCCAATTCAACATGGAACAACAATCCCTAAATTAAACATAAATTCCCAGAATTTGGAACGTGAATATATTAATAAACTCTTATACAAAATGCAAATTATTATAGGTATAGTTTAGTATGACTAGATCAAACTTCAATAAACATCAATAAACTTCATCTTGTATCACTAAGCCACAAAAAATAAATATATGTAGCCTAATCAGACATACTCATAAATTATATTATGATTCTGAAAAAAAACTTGGCTATATAAAATAGTCTTAAAATATAGCGTTTCTTAAAAACTACAAATATTGTTTTGTAACTCTTATAAAACATTCACCAGATGTAATTTTTTAACGAAATTGTTGGAGATATTTAAAAAATTAATTTTTAAGAAAAGTAATTATTTAACTATACTTGAAGGAATTATTTATCAAAACACAAGGCGTTCTTTTACATGTTAAATATTTTAACATGAACAACAATGGTAAGGACATTTCTAAAAAATGTTAATTTACAAAAAATAGTAATGTTAGCTACTTTTATTTTTTAGAGTGAGAATTAAAATTCAAGATTTATTCTTGAGACGATAAAATATAAACATCAAGTTTGAACTGATTCGCTTGAAAAGTAAAAGTAGTTTTATGTGACAGAAACAAAAACTTTATTTTCAACTTTTAGTTTGAATTTAAAATATGACCTTTGCACATCCCCACTAATTAAAAGAAACATACACAAATATAGTAACCAATAGTAAGGTTTTATTTTATTTCCGGGGCAATTAGCACATGTGACCTAATTACGAGGATCTCTGAAGCCACTGTGTCTTACCTGATACACCTCTTCCCTAAATCCCCAAACACAGCGATGTCATTAAACCAGAGTTAAGACTGGAGACCAAACGCTCCGTTATTTTTAGTTAGCCAAACCGTGGGCGACCTAGAACATAAGAGAAATTATTTTGAATTTCTTTCGGATTAGAAAATCAATACTAAAGTGGCTACTAAAACACACGATACAAGGATATTCTGAGCTCACTAAGGGTGCTGTCTCAGACACTAGTCACGTGCATTAATCAAGTGTAACACCCGTGTTTAAATATATTACTTCAATTGTGACGGGTTAACTCCAAATTATTTTTTCTTCACAAAATTTCAACTGCCACTCCCATTCCCCCTTTACCTCCCTCCTCCCTTCATTTTTAAACCGCTCCCCCTAGAATGACCTGAAAACTCTTCTCCCTCCCCCTTTTTTTGTACCTGGTACTATTCTAGAAATAATCCTATCGCAAGGAAGAAGGGGACATTTAAAAGTCTACGGTTCCTACCCTGGTTACAGTATGCATGCTGGCTATTAAACAGAATTCCATTTGGAGTCAAGTATTTCCCTTGGGTGCGATACGAACCCATGACCTTCTATGGTGGAAGTAGAATTGAACCGCGAGAATAGAGAACACACAACTTCTGAATCCCCCCCTTCACCCCTATACCCCAGTCCACGATCCTTACCCTTCTGTTTCCCCCTACCCCCTTACCAACACTTGTTGCCCAATTAACCTGAACTTTATTAACACATTCCGTGCGGGTGGACGCAAGGGTGGTGACCGCTAAGCAAATTAAAACATGAATTTGTTCGCTCACTTCTATAAACAAATACAAAAAACAAAATGGAGCCATTCATAGCAGTCAAATAAAATATAGTTATGTTGGGTTTTTTTTTTCACGTGGAAGGACCTTTAATATACAGCCATCATTTAAAAAGAAAAATTACCCTAAGCACAGTCCTGATAATTCTTCTTTTAGATATCTTAACGTGACGTTAGCTTAACGTGACTATAACTTAACGTGTAGAAAGATTAACGTGTATATAATTAAACGTGTATATAATTAAACGTGTATATAAACGTTTATATGGCTTGATGCTTCAATATAATAGTGTGTATATAATTTAACGTGTTTATAACTTAACGTGTGTATAACTTAACGTGTGTATAACTTAACATGTGTATAACTTAACATGTGTATAACTTAACGTGTGTATAGCTTAACGTGTGTATAACTTAACATGTGTATAACTTAACGTGTGTATAACTTAACGTGTGTATAACTTAACATGTGTATAACTTAACGTGTGTACAGCTTAACGTATTTATAGGTTAATGTATAGCTATATCAACGTTATATATATATGTGTTTTCTGAAAAGGATTTAATCTTATGTCACAATTAGCATGGCACACAAAAACAAGATTAATTTAAATAGATACGAATGTTTATTATTTTATTTTGTGGTACAGTAAAACTTAAAATGCCGATACATAAATCCATTACATAATATTTAAATTAGTTGAAAAATAAAACCTCCGTACGGGAATCGAACCCGGAACTCTTGACTTAGTTTTACATTTCCCTACCACAAAGCTATCCATGATTCTTCCCGTGCTGAGGGTAATTATTGACGAACTGGTTTAAGGCTTATTGGTAGATAGTTTGTCCATAAAGAGTTGTCAAGCTTTGATGAAATGTTATCAACTCTATAAATAAACATTAATCACTATTACAAAGTTTTAGTGCTCTGTATTTTATTTAAAAAAAATATACAACAGTTTGGTAACGATTGATAAGTTGTGTTCCTCACTTTATTTAGATAACTAGGAAACAACGGGTTGTAACAAAGAGACAAGTAATCTAGATCTGATTTTTTGTTTGTCCAAATCACAAGGTTGGCCCAAAAGCTGTATGGTGAATTTTATTAATAGTTACATCTCAATACTTTTTTAAGGTTAAGAATGAAATATAATCATATTTACATAATAATTTTAACTTTTAAAAAAATTATATATAGTATAATTATTTTTAAATTGTATCACTTATATTATTTTTTGTTGGTAGGAATGATTTACCCTCTTAAATGCGATATTTCATCAGTGCGACAGTTTAACCTAAATATATTTTTGAGGTCAGTCGAAGAGAAGGAGAAAAAATACAGTAAATAATAACTTGACAAATGAAGACAGGATTTCATTTATATGAAATGATATTAAACACTGTAAAAAAATAGAAAGAAAGTTTTACTGACAGAATTTCGTATATCAAGATGCCCTTTTGTATTAAGTTAGAACAAAGCTCTACACAGTTTAATATATATATAGGACTATACTTTTTAACACCACGTCTTAATACCTGTTTGGGTTATATGCATATATACTAATTACTCTAATGGTTTTAGCGATTAGTAAGTTTATATTTGAAGGAAGTGTACCCACATTTGCATGAATGGATAGTGGAAAAACATTTAGTAAAAACCACCCTCAGTGCACCTACCCAAGATTCAAACCACGATCTCCCATTCATCAGAAGTCTAGTATACTGCGAGAGTAGTTTGTTAGACCACGCGGCCACCGAAGCGGGTATGAGTAAGGTTTAATATAGAGGAAGATTTACCGTATTTGCGTAGAGGGAGAGTTTAAAAACCGTAAAGAAAAAACCACCCTTAATACACTCGACTGAGATTAGAACCCCGATCTCCCATCATTGGCAATCCACTCTACTGTAGGAGTGACGCATTAGACGAGTCAACCAAAAAAGCATGTAAGTTTCATATTAAAAAATAAATTAATAATTTATTATTATTATTTAAAATAATATACAATATATTTAAGATAATTTTATATGGACAATTTTCATTAATTTTAGATTTATTATTATTATTATTATTATTATTATTATTATTATTATTATTATTATTAAAACAGATGGATGACCTCAAACAAGGAAAGAAGATGAAGTTTCAGGATAAAAAAAGGGAAGCTGAAGATAGGACTCAATTTGGACAAAGAAATGGACCTTTCGAAAGACAGAAAACATATTAATAATATATATTATAATTTTTTATATTTTCAATTCGATAAAAAACCTATTTTACCAAATTATGGTTATGACTTAACAATTTTTTTAGTGGTGGTTTTTTTACTCTCACCGTTTATTACTAATTTCCGGGCTATGTACACACTAATTACCCTAATGAGGTAGGGATGAATAAGGCTTAATTTAGAGTAAATTGATCAACATTGGCGGGACAAGAGTGGGAAACTATTTAAGAAAAACTAATCTAAGCAAATTTGGTTTGGGATTTGAACCTCAATCTCCCCATCATCAACAAACCAGACTAGAATAAGCTGACATTTGGTAGGCAATTCCACCGTTGCGGGTAAAGTAATATTTAATAAATCGTTATTAAACGTAAAATAATTAGAAAAATATATTTTGAGGATAACATTTTACTATTTTTATGTATTTATTAAATAATAGGGGAGTTTTAAAAATGTAATAAAATCTTAAAAGTTTTGGAGAAAATGATCAATCTTACCTAAAATAATAAAACACCAATTAAGTTATTTGGGTATATCCCTGAAATAGTAAAGCATGTGTCAATTAATAAAATTGGGTAGGTGAAATAATATATTTTTCATAATACTACCATTAAAATTGTTTTAAAATGTTAGATTTATTTATTAAATTTTAAACATTGATTGGTGGTTATAATAACTTTTAAGAACTCACTTTCAAATAAATGTTACAAAATTAATATTCCATCATTAAGTGGTAATTAAATCAAACAGAATTTCTGTTTGCTTAAATTTAAATATTACCTATTACATAACTGAAAACAACATATAGAAATAGGATTGAGTTCTGGGTTTTAAAATATGTAAAACATTCACCATAGAACATCTTTTAAAAATATTACTCATTTTAAAATTCCAATTTACCGAATGTAAGACAAAAGCGTCTCACATTCTATGTTTTGAATCAGCCATCAACTTAGTTCTATACCATTTCTTCAACCAATAGGCATTCACCATAATGGAGATAAAAAAATTCCCATTCAATTTTGATAAAAAAGAAGATTCCGCACTTTCTCTTTCATTTATTTTTAAATAAATGTGTTCTTATTTTCTTCCGGCCTTTATTCATTATACAGTGTGGAACAAAATTTCTGCTATTCACAATTTACTGAATATCTTGGTTCAATATAGTTATTTCTTGAAATCTAGATTTAATTGCTTTTCCTACTTGAAGAACTTGAAGCTGTTTTGAGGGTTGCATTTAAACTCGATGCACCTAAGCACTCTGAGCATTATCACAACACACGCAAATGTTCGAAATATAAATATAAAGAATAAAATTATTATTTCGGGATTCTAACCCTGTTCTTCCTATCATAGGCAGCCAATTTATGGCAATGTGACTATTTGTCCACCAAATTGCGTAAACATATTTTAAAAATAAATATAATATTCATATGCGAAAAAAATATACCTAAGTGAATTGTTATTGAAACGTTGACGGGAAATTTAATAGATAATCCCTAAAGGGGACGAATTTTGGCTCCAACCCAGCCGTATAGTTTGCTTTTCCAACACCAGAGGCAATAAAAAGATAACATTAAGGGGAGGGGGCAGGGGGGGTGAATGAAAAGAAGGGAAGGAAGAGAATTAGTGTATTTACGTTCTTCCTTTGAAGGTCGATATGACATCATCTGCAACGCTCAAGTACTCGTAGAGAACATTCCACAAGGATTTGTTGAATATCGATAGCTAAATATGATTGACCGATTAAAATCAAAAACTACCAGATAATGCCAGAGGTCCCAGATTTGATTCCCGTGTCCAGGTATTATTTTTAAATTTAAATAATATGATAGTTACATCAGCTATAACCGTAATTAATAACTAAAATAGCTTGGATATTTAATCCATCATAATAAATATTTTAAGTTATATAATAATACCAAAAGATATAATATTTAATAAAACGTCAGGAGAGCATTCATTATACCCTGAGACTCGTTCTCTCTTTAAAAAATAAAAAAATAAAAGGGGGCAATGTAGAGTAAAAATGTTTCCTTGGGGATTTTCCCCTACTGCATAGGGGTTGATTCAATACCCGAGCCAAGGGTTGTGCGGTAAGGGTAGCAAATTACGCTATAAATAATACAAGGTGGGGAGATATAACACCCTTGCGGCTTGAAGGGTAGTTCCAACCAACCCCTTACCCCATCCCCCCAACCCTGACTACCTATATGAGATGTTGGGGCTCCGTGAAGATGACATGTGTGGGTGGGAGCAGATAAAAAAAATAGATTTAATAGCTGAAGGAAAACTCTAGTTGGAATTCTGGATAGAAAGATTTTATTTATTTTTTATTAGATTTATTCAGTTTACCCTAAAATATAGTAGTCTTACCTTGACTTATTACTGTATGGCCTTATCTTATAAGCACTATCATAGTGTAACACATCAAGGTAAGCTAACTTACTACCTTCCAGGGTAAATGGAGTACACTTCTAACACTGGAGTTATTAATAATAAATAATATAAGTGGAGAAAGTTGAGGTAGATAACTAAGAATAAAGGTGCAAGCGTTTGTTTGAAAGGAAGTTGTAAAAAACTTTTTTCATGAAATTAAAAACTAGTATACCAAACCGGTACTCTAAATTAAATGCCAATTTCATGATTAAGATTCAGACCCTAAGTTTTCGAATTCATAAAATGTTCAAAGAAATCAAAATGACTTCATTACATTGTATTCAGAATTAATTTACTATTTATTAACAATTTTTCCTAATATAAATTTAAAATAAACTAAAAAATTATACCCTTGACCCTTATTTTACCATTTATTTAAATTTCAAAAAAATAGTGGAGCCACATCATAACCAATATATATATATTATATATATGTATGTCTGTATATCCATGTTATTTATAATATTTAAATAAACTTATAAATGTGAGTTAAATCATAATTATAAATATAGATAATATAATTAAAAACTAGTTAAATTAAGTTTAAAAATTCATAACTATTTAAATGGATTGTAGATTTAAATAAATTTTATTTCAACAACATGATTAAAATTTAAATAAACAAATATTTTGTTAAATACTACGTATAATATAAGAAATTTATTAAATTAAGGGGTAATAATGAGAAAACATATTATATATATTTATAGAAAAAGGGAAAAATATTTACAAATCCAACTTTTATATATATATATATATATATATATATACCACCCTCATTGCAACCCAACAAAAATTTAACTGGACCCCCTTGTCACCTGAAATGTATTATATTTGTGGCTTGATGCCTTAAACTGCATAGTCACTGATGCATGTATTTGGGGATAAAATTGTAATTATTGGTTTATCTTACGTAAAATAAATTAAATTAAATGTAATAATATATTTTTACAAAAAATATATGTTTTCAAATATAAAATAAGAATTGCGAGTTTAAATGATAATACAATTGCGTTAAAATTAACATTCTACGCGAAGCAGGTATTTTTCTAAACTCAAATTCGAAATCATGAGGTGTAAAAAAAATTTAATTCAACTTTCTTATTTAATATAAAAAGGATATTTGATCTAAATTCAAACCAAACCTAAATCTGTAAAGAGTAATTGCCTACAAACAATTATCTAGATTGAAGGATACGCAGGCACATCGATGGGCACGCGGTCCACGTAGTCAGCCTCGTCTAGACTGTTTTACGTGTGATAGGAGGATTGGAGCTTGAATCCCTTTCAGGTGTACCGAAAATGTTTTTATTCACCCTAAATGTTTTTTTACCCCGCGCAAAACGCGGCAAATGTTCCTCTAAGCTATACCTTCTCATCCTACTTGGGTAGGCATCCCTTTAGCCAGAATGAGGAGAAAGAGGTGGTGAAAAAATTGATAAAACTTAGCAGCTATGTTTGTGTACATGTGTGTGTACATGTGTGCATGTGTGTGCACATGTGTGTATGTGCATGTGCATGAGTTCATGTGTGTGGAAAGATTCCAGTTGTCTCTCCCTTTAATTCCCTACGTATAGAGCTCTGTGGTGTGGCAAAGGTTCGAACTGTTGACCGCGCAGTTTGCAAGTGAAGAGCGGGGACCCAGGGACCGGGACCACAGAACGTCGCTCTGACCACGAAACCCGTCCGTCCATCCGCCCCCCCCCCCCCCTTTTGTTCCAACTGAATTCCAATTATTCAACGGGTAGGCCTCTTTTACTCTCCGTATTGAGGGGTTGAGGGGTGCGCGGGTAACGCAACGTGTTTGTTTTCAACATGGCTGCCAACTTAGGGAGGAAATCCTAGGTTAACTTCCCTGCCGTATGTACTAATTAGGGATAATTAAAGCCATGACTTGAAATGTACGTACAGATCGTGTGAATTGATTCACCGTCGGAAGAATTAAAATTAATGAGCACAAACATGGTCTAACATTTCTTATCGTGTGTTATCTAACAGTTATATAGAATGTTCAGAAACTCATGACCCAAATTGTACATATAGTTTGTTCGAACCAAAAGTAATACAAAATCCCTATACACTTTCATCCGCAAAACTAAACTAATACCATTAAATTGTATTCAAGTTTTGGCGTACAGCCTCAGGAGAGCAAAGCTGTTCAAGCATGTGTGTACAATAGGTTGCATAGGAGCTAGGCGCGCGGCCCTACACACCTCGAAATCTTGGAGCACCACAAAAAAACATACCACAATTAATAGTAAACAACACACCAGTCCATCTATACATGGGAATACGTTCTGAGGGTCATCATTAACGGTCCAACATCACAGAAAGTGCTTGCAATTATTACATGTGCAGTGCCGAGCGCCTAACTCATATGCAACATGTTGTACATTCATGCGTGGAACAGCTTTGCTCTCCCGATGCTGTACGCCAAACCTTGAACACAATTTAATGGTATTATCATAGTTTTCCGGACGTGTATAGATATGTTATATTACTTTTGGTCCAAACACGCTATATGTGCAATTTGGGCTATGAGTTTCCAAACACTCTTTATAAATGACTTCATTTGCGGTTTCTATGGATTTTTGAGATTGCCTCGAAAACCGCTGAACAAGGTTAGGCAGAATTTTCACTTATGACGGATAGACATAGGATGTATTTTTGCTTATCAAAAACTAATAAAATCTATGAGCCTCCAGCGATGTTTTCATAAAACGACGGGATCAATGGTGTATTCTCCTAATGAATGTATATTCGTTAATTTTCTATTTAATTTATCGCAAAATCAACTGCAAATCGAAAGATTAAACAAGGAATACATTTCAATTTTAAATCCAAAGAGAAATTATATTTGTGTTAGGTTGGTTGTTTCTTAATCACATTAAGAGCTAAAAAGGAGTTTTTATTTTGAAAATAGATTATTAATGACTTAGGTAAAGTACAGACATATTATTCCAGTTGATCTTACATTTAAGTAAATAAGACTAGGTTTATATTCATTAATAAGGCCTAGCTATAAGTAAATAATGCATAGTGTGCAGTGCATAAATCATAATAAAAATACAACAATTTACAATCAAATGCCGTGGTTAAAATCTTAACTAAAATGATTGGCATTTATCCATATAAATTATCCTAGATTCTTTGTTCTACACTTTAAGTTCATTAAAAAATTAGCTCAATGGCTTACTCGAAAAAATAGTTAATGTTTATCTTTTATAACATAAAATTAACATAATTAAAGCTGTCCCTGTACTATAAAAGAAAATGTTATCTTAATTTTGATATAATTTTATTAATAGCTATCTATACATATAATACAACTCTTAAGGTCCATCTGTGCATTCGAATATTTTTGTGGTTTTTTTTCTTTTCTCGCTATTATAAACAATAATAGGAGCAAATAATATATTTTTACAGTTTTGTTCTGTTTGTTTATTTCGGGAATTTGTTGGATGTTCCGACTATGCTATCGCTTACTGGTTGGTGCCAAGCATACAATACTACTTGGTTTAGTGTGATAGGGCGCTCATTATAAGTTGCTTCTATCGATTCACTTTATATTTGTTTCTTGGATAGCAAATTTAAATGATTTATTTTGGTGTCCATTGTAACGATGCCTTAACTTTAAAGAGCCAATCTTGATACAAGTACTACACCAATTTAAATTATTTATTTTGGTTACTTAACCATGTAGTCGTTAATGTGTGGTGTTGTCTCCATGGAGAAAAGTACTTTGACTCACATACGTCTGAAATGTGTTTTTGGTAATTTATATGATCCGCTGAAGGGAGGGAGGAAGGATAATTAACCCGACTTAAATGTGAGTGAAGTATATTTAATGAACTAGAACTCGAGTGGAAATGGAAAACCTATGAGGGAAAAGATTGCAACAAGTTGTATGTCGATTAGTGGACCTCTAGGAACAGAATAAAACACGCTATTGCGATGTTATATTTTGCCTGAACGAAATAAATAATACATTCCCTAACTGAGCTAGCTTTTTATAGTTTATATAAATCTATATATAATTATCTGACAATGGTAGCTACTCTCTAATCAATATTATTAAATACTGCAGATAAAGTATAGTTATATATATTTATTTTTAAAAAATGCACTCTTAAATTCACTTACTCTCTGTTTATAGCATGTTTAACCTCAAAATATAGAAAATACACGAGATCATTTATAATCCTAAAGTTTTTTCAGAAACATGGCTTTTGTTCATTTTACCTTTCTGTATATATATATATATATAAAAAATGGGTTGTGACGGATGGCCCAAGTCAACATGACAGGTTGCGTCAGGTGCCTTGAAGAATTTCGATCAACTTTTACACAGAGCAAAAACTGTACAAGTGACTTAAACTGTATCGACGCGTTGAATAAATGATAAGCCAAGGAAACCTTCTAATTTGGCCGATTTATATTTATACCTTAAGGTGGGGTTGTAGGGGAAGCGAGAGAAGGACAGTGTTTTTGCAGTTTTTATGGTAAAACTTTTTTTTTGCCCAAAATAAATAAAATATTGCACCAGTACAAGTATAGAGTTTAATTTTCTTCGCATGTTTTTATCAACATTTCTTTAATAATGAGCATGGTAGAATTATCTAATCAACATTTTAAATTAAGATAAAAGTTGTCATTAAATTCCAGAACACCCTTCCTTGACAGAGATATTCAAAAATTATTATTATTATTATTATTATTATTATTATTATTATTATTATTATTATTATTATTATTATTATTAGCACCGCGTCTTACTACCCGTTCGGGTTATACGCACTTACGCTAATGTGTAATGTTAGGGTGATTGTGAGATGAAATGGAGGACCTACAGTTTAACGTGGAATCCGAACCACGGTGGAGGCCTAGCATTCCACATCTTCACAAGTTATGATTAATACACGTCTTGTCAGAGGTGAAGGAAGGGTTTGGCAATCAGATAAATCTGTGCCGGGACTGACGATTGAACCCCAGACCTCAGCACAGAAGTCTGACACCTTACCCCTAGACCACCAGGTCACCGTGTGTAAAATTAAATTCTATATTTGTTCTGGAGCAATATTTTGTTTATTTTGGCCAAAAAAAGTTTTGCCATAAAAACTGCAAATATACTGGCTTTTTTCGTGTCTTCTTCTATTCAACATTATTTTTTTCTATTATTTTATATGTTACTTGTTATATTTCCAAATAAAACAATTTAATTTGTATTTAAATAATTATTTTCTTAGAACCGCGTCTTACTACCTATTCATGTTATACTCATATGCACTAATTACGATACTGAGTTAAGGATGAGTAAGGTTAAATTTAAAGGAATTGTAGACGAATTTGCGTGGAGTAACCATGGAAAACCATTTTAGAAAAACCACCCTCATTACACCCGGCCAGAATTCGAACCCCGATCTCCCTATAATCGACAGGTTAGTCTAACACTAGAACGACGCCTTAATGGGTTAGTCCATTCGGCCACTGAATCAGATGAATTGATATTAATAAAAAAATTATATGAAATCGAGAACATTAATAAAATATTCCCCTTGCGTTTTGTGTCATTGTCGAGACTACCACAGTTTGATAAGAAACCATGTCAGATTTTGCCCTTCATAATTCATCCAACACAAAATAGAGACGCGTATATTCTCAACAAGTAGTAGGACGGGGGTCTAAAAAAATAAAAGCACGGTCATAATTATTATGTATAAAATTTGTTATTACTTTCAAGGCAGCGTCTAAGAATTTATAATTAGGTAAATAAAGCACTCTTAAGCTCAATTTAGTTTGATATCTTAGCTCAGTTGGTAGCATGTCTGTCTACTGAGCTAAGGATACAGGGTTCGATTCCTTGGCATGATTGAAAGATTTATCACTTGTGAAATATGGGTGTCCCCTTTCGCGGCGATGAATCAATGGCCGAGTGGCCGAATGCTGTGTCTGTTCTAGATTCAGTTTAGTTAGTAGGTCGTGTGCTGGTATAATCAGTCAGTTCAGAAAGTGAACGTTAAATACCTAAAATAAATTAAATGAAAAAATTAAAAAAGTTAATTTATGTAATACCATAATTTGTACTTATATAAGTGCACTACATCTTACTCTCCATCCAAACTATCTACGTCATATTTATACTGATGGGTGAGAGATGAGGAAAGTAAAATCTAGATAAAATGTATCCACATTTCATGAAGTAAGAGGAGGAAAACATTTTCTAAAATCAATGTAAAAACACCAGGTCAGGATTTTAACCCCAACTTCCATTTCAGCGGAAAACCAGATAAAACCAGATCAAACCAGATAAAACCAGATAAAACCAGATAAAACCAGATCAAACCAGATCAAACCAGATCAAACCAGATCAACGTATTGGTCCACGTGCAGGGGGGCAGGGAGTGGGGTAAATATTGGTAAATTGGTAAATATTTAGTAAATTTCACTATGAGGTAAACTAAGAAACTAACCAACTTTTGTGGTCAAATATTCTATAGCGCTACTCTTGCAACAGATTGGACTGCCAATGACAAGGATATCGGGGTTCAAATCCTTGTTAGGTGCATTGAGAGTGTCTTTCCATTCCACCTCCACGCAAATGTGAGTGCACTTCCTCTAAATACAACCTTCATAATACTTGAAACATCAGCGTAATTAGTGCATTGGCGGACAGCCCTAAAGGGCATATATTTTAGTTATTAATTTAGCCAAAAGGATAGTGCTACGCAGTGATAAAAATAAAAAATGTAATTAGTAAAAGTTAGCATCAGATAGTAGCTAACTTTTTATTTAATTTTTTAAATGGCTTAATTAATACATTCTTTGACAACATTGTAGTAGGCCTACTTGTTTTTTTAAAAAGACTTTTGAAGTGGCAAAGGAAAAGAAAATCCGCACTAGAAATGAGATTGGACTGCATTTTTCTATTAGTTTTTTTCTCTCCTCTGGTTTAAGCTGTCAGGAGAGCACGAACCACTCCAAGTTATTACATTTCTACAGCCCGACAAACTTGCCTCGAATCAAATTGGAAAGATACTTTATCACTATTACTCTTTCTTTTATTTTTATCGATCATCTGAAATTTATATAAAAAAAGTTAGTCCTTAATAACCAAACACACTTGAGCTGAGGGTTAATAATATCAATAATTTTTGAGCACGTAGTCTTACTACCCATCCGGACCTATGTACTAATTACGCTGATCTGTTAAGGATGAGTAATGTGGAATTTAGAGGAAGTGTACTCGCATTTTCATGGAGAGAGAAGGTAAAAACCAGTAAGGGGAAAAAACCAACCTCAGTACACTCGACCAGAATTCGAACACAGATTGCCTTGTTATAGAAAGCCCGGTGTATTGTGATAGTAACGCCTTAGTCCATTTGACCACAGAAGCTGTTAATAACAACCATAATAATGTGTTCAACTCCAACATCCTGATATTAGTTTTATTTCTCAGGTAAACTGTGTTAAAACTAAATGACTCATAAACTAACTTTAATTCCTTCCAGCACATTTAAAAGTTAACAGTCTTATTTAAATAGGAGGGATATTTTAACATTAAAAAAATGTTGTTTTGACTAAATTTATGGATTCATACGTCAATCCATGTGATCTGTAGCTGTGACTTTAATTAGAGGAAACATGCCTACATCAGTGTAGAGAGAAAACGAGAAAAACAAACAATAGACCAGTACATGAAAAAACTACTTTTGTGGAATTGAACCTCTATCTCATTGTCACCAGAGATCCAATCTATCATCGCATCGATATATTAAACAGCGTGACCACCAGTGTGGTGCTCAAACTAGGTATGCTATATTATAACATACTAAACCAAATACGAATAATATAATATTTTGTGAAGTTCTTGGAATCGAACTGTTTACCTTGGACACCGTAGTCAACCACTCGAGAGATATTACACTATTACAAGTCATGGTCGCGTGGTCAACATGATATCTCTCACCCAGCCTAAGTGTTTTATATATAATTTTTAATCCATCGATTTTAACTTCGTTAGACCCTGACGTGAGTCCAGTTCCTTTATTAGATTAGTAGTTTTAAAATGATTCAATCAGTTTGGATGAGCTGTAGGAAACTCTGACACGTGATATTGGATTAAACTGAGCATCTAAATCGAATAAAGAAGGCTCCACTTCAACAGATCTAACATCTCTTCTACTCGCCGTTTCAACCGATCTGTCTAGGACGTCAGACTCGCGATTGAATGAACTGCCTGTCAGGAAGGACGAGGTTCTAATCTCGGACTGGTCATTAGGGGTAATTTTATAAATGTGATTTAACACTGCGCATTTTACAGAAGTGATTTCATACTGCAGTTTTACAAATGTTGTTTAACAGTGCAGTTTTACTAACGTGATTTAACACTGCAGATTTTACAGATGTGATTTCACACTGCAGTTTATCAATGAGATTTAACACTGTGGATTTTAAAGATGTGATTTCACACTGCAGATTTTGCAAATGTGGTTTAACACTTCTGTTTTATAAATATGGTTTAAAACTGCAATTTTACAAATTTTGTTTAACAGTGCGGATTTTAAAGGTGTGATTTCACACTGCAGATTTTGCAAATGTGATTTAACACTTCTGTTTTATAAATGTGATTTAACACTGCATATTTTACAGATGTTATTTAACACAGTACAGTTTTAAAAATGTGATTTAAAACCACATGTTTCCACATTTTGTGAATCTTCCCTGTGGTTTTTTTACTCTTACTTCTCCGGGTAAGTTCAGGTTGCACTTAAACTAAAATACCCTCTTCATTATTTTGTCTTACCGGTTGAAATTTTAAATAATCCAGGTGCTTTCTATAAAAGGGTGTCCCAAATTAAACCGGCCCCAAAGGCAAACTCACAGATAAATTCACAGGCATATAAATCCGTTCGATGGGCGGAGGTTCACTGACCTTGTACTATCACTGTTGTGCGCATGCGCCGTTAGCGATAGTAGAAGGAAACAGTTAGTGGAACTATACATACCGGCTGGTGGCGTTCATTTCGAGCACATGCTTTGGAGGCCGAATCTATTTGGGACACCCTGTACAAATAGTGTATAAATTTCGCCTCACTAAAACGATCCAATAATATCCTCCCTTGATCTGACCCTCATTATCTGACCCTGAATCTCTGACCCCCGTTACAGGAAGCCATTCAATTACTCAAACGCTGATACAAACACTGTAAGTAATGACTTAATCCTTGATCAGACCACGTCCTCTTCCCCTTCACCCCCCCTGATACACCTTTATGATGGGTGGTCCCAGCCAAAACACTTTGCTCTGGGTAAACGCCACCACTGCTTTGATAGAACAAATTACCCCCTTCACCCCCCCCCCCAACCCTACCAAGCCGTGGTTATTTCACACATGGAGTATTAGGAGTTTGGGGTTTACAGGGGGTTAATAGTCTACCTCCCATACCATTGGCTGAGTGGTTAAAGAGGTGGATCTATAGCGTTGAGGACATGGGTTTATATCGAGGCAGTGCTTATAATAATAAATATATATTTGTTATTACTTACTTACTCTATGGCATTAAGAACTCGAAAGTTCATTGCCGAACTTACAAAAGTACGTCATCTAAACCTATCTTGAGCTAGTTCTATCCAGTCCACCTAATTACACCCTATCCCTATCTTGAGCTAGTTCTATTCAGTCCACCTAATTACACTCTATCCCTATCTTAAGCTATTTCTATCAAGTCCATTCTAATATTATCCTCCCAACTGCATCTATTTCTTATCAACGGTCTCATCCCATTGAGTTTGCCAGTCAGTTCCCTGAACACGGTTATAGAATCTTACATTCACGCTCCATGTTCTGCCCACCTTCATATACGAAACTTGATTATCCTAACAATGTCTTGTGATGAATACAGAGTATGTAACTCATCATTTTGTGAGCTCCTCCACGCCCCAGTAGCTTCATCTCTTTATGGACCAACTATCTTCCTGAGCACCTTCTTTCGAACACCCTAAATTAGTTTTCTTCAAGTAAGGTAGTAGACCATGTTTCACAGCCATAGAGAACAACAGGTAAAACAATTGTTTTGTATATTATGAGTTATATTTTCTTATGGACTTCACAATAATTTTTTAATATTTTTTAGACCATTTAACCAGGGTTAAGGGTGTACTAGCGAATATTATTGAAGATCCTCACTGATATTTTCATCGTTACATAAAAATTTATGATAAGATAAAATTAAGATAAAATATACCCAGAGTACCAGCAGGGAATCGAACCCAGGACCCTTAGGTTTGTATCAAGGTTCAATGACCACCGTTCCGCAGGATATGAATTTAAATGAATTGGAATATTAAAACTAAGTAACTATTATTCGGAGAGTGTGGGGTGATATTACTTTGTCGACTAAAATAAACGATTGATCAACATTGTGCGTATAACCCGAACGGGTAGTAAGACGCGGTGCTAATAATAATAATAATAATAATAATCAACATTATATTTAAGGAACTACATTTTAATTCGTTCAAGGGATAGAAGCCTCTTAACTCATTTCCGTCTTGGGGTACGTGCATGCCGAAGAGCGCGCACATCACTCATCACTCCTATCTCCACACATCACTCCTATCTCCACACATTACTCATCACTCCTATCTCCACACATCACTCATCACTCCTATCTCCACACATCACTCATCACTCCTATCTCCACACATCACTCCTATCTCCACACATCACTCATCACTCCTATCTCCACACATCACTCCTATATCCACTCATCACTCCTATCTCCACACATCACTCATCACTCCTATATTCTATCTAACTGGTTGGTTTTTGTGAAGGGTCATGTGATGTGATTGGTTAGTTCAAGGTCGAAGCCAAACCTCGGTGTTGTTCAGTGTACATTTTATTTAATATTTGGTCAACTCGACTTTTACTCAAACGTTTGTCTTACACGGATGTTATACAGATTGAGTGTATTTTAGGAAGAATATGAGTGACATAAAAAATAAACTAATAAATATTATTCCGAAGTACCCCGAAATCTGGGACGAGAGGCATAGAAGTTTTGCTGCTGTTGGCATGTCATCCATATCATCACCATTGCTGTCAAAGATAATTTGCTTCCGTTTTAATAAATATTTTAAAAGTAAAATTAAAAAACTTTAAATAGAAAAATTAAAAATGTTAAAAAAGCAATGACTGCAGTACGTGCAGCCTGGTCTTCTCTAGCATAGTACGAAGTGACAGGCTGTTCCTTGAGTGATGAGTGATATGTGGAGATAGATAGGAGTGATGGATGAGTAATGTGTGGAGATAGGAGTGATGAGTGATGTGTGGATATAGAAGTGATGAGTTGAGATAGTAGTGATGTGTGGAGATAGGAGTGATGTGTGGAGATAGGAGTGATGTGTGGAGATAGAAGTGATGAGTGATGTGTGTGCTCCTCGGAATGCCACGTACCCTTAAGGCCACCTCAACCCTCATTACAGCTCATCAGAACATAATATTGTAGAAATCAGAACACCTCCGAGATTCGTACAACTGTTCACGTGATAAAATGCACGAGTCTTATCTAGTCTGGCTTAGCGTTGAAAGGAAAGCTCATGGTTCGAATCCCTAGATTGAATTGTTTTATTATTTATGGTTTCCCATCCTCCCTACATGAAAATTCCTCTGAATTTTACCGCCATTTATCCTCCATTTACCTTGACTGATTACACTATGGCCCTATCTTATAAGCTGTGCCATAGTAAGACCAAGCAAGGTAGTAGTCTTACCTTGACTGATTACACTATGGCCCTATCTTATAAGCTGTGCCATAGTAAGACCAAGCAAGGTAGTAGTAGTCTTACCTTGACTGATTACACTATGGCCCTATATTACAAGCTACACCATAGTTGAACCAAGCAAGGTAGCAGTCTTACCTTGACTGATTACACTATGGTCCTATCTTACAATCTGTGTCATAGTAAGACCAAGCAAGGTAGTAGTCTTACCTTGATTGATTACACTATGTTCCTATCTTACAAGCTACACCATAGTAGAACCAAGCCAGGTAGTAGTCTTGCCTTGACTGATTACACTATGGCCCTATATTACAAGCTATGCCATAAAGGAACCATGAATGGTAAGTTTGCTACCTCTCAATGTAAATGAAGTGCACATATCTTTAAAATGTTTAATAGGACGAAAGACATTTGGAACCATCTAACGGGAAAACTCCTAAAGTAGTTCCTGAAATGACGTCATCAGGAAGAAGTCCATAGCTCACGGGACTAGATCTCACATGAAATATGGAATATTCCAGATTTACGAGTCCTGATTGGGAAAGCCAAGTTGAGCATATGATCCTGAGAAATGAAGATGGTGTTAAAACCCTTGGATATCAGCCAGGAAAATGAGCTTAGATCTAAATTCCATCCGATATTTCATCCACTGGCAGATGTTCGCTACGAATTCACAATAAACGAGAGTTATCGCGCCCTTCTTTGATACCTATTTTTGTTTAAGGTGCTTCTTTATTCTTTGATCCTATTCAAAATAGATCTTTGCATTTGTATTTTTTTATTCATCGCAAGATTTTTTATAGGCTTCTTATATAAATATTTTGTTTGTAGAAGTTTTGAAAAAAAATATCTAATTTAAATTATTAGTTTTATTTTCAACCATATTTTTTAGCATTTTAATCGTGTCTTAGTTTATCATATAGAGGACATTTTGTGTTTGTAAAAATTGTCTTCCTCAAAATAATGGTGGCTGGTGCCCGAACTATAAAAAGGGTGTATTACAACTCTGTACCTGGGACTAACAAACGGTTTAGTGAATTTATTTCAAAATTTAGTATTTATATGTTTTATGATCTTACCTCAAGGCTAAAGTTTTATTTTAATTCTAACTCTAAGAATTTGTTGAGTAGTCTACTGATTATTGATATTTGAAAAGTTGAAATTCCCCGAAAATGATTTTTGTCATAAATGGATATCTATGTAGTGTTTGATCTGGTGTGTAGAATCGTGTTCTCGTTCTTTCAGAGAAAAAAATATTTAAATATTAGTTAATTAGGTTTTTAAAGGCATTCGAAGCAAATGGCTTACAAACGCTAAATATAGCCATAATTACGGAAACAACTTTGATGGGGAAGAGGTGTTTTCTGTTCGGTTCGAAATTCCATTACTCTTCATTGAAATGGAAGCATTAACCTTTAATCGAACAGCTTGAAGAAGGACGAATTTAAGTAAATACATCAGAAATAACTTGTATATAAGGCATGAGAACTTCAATATAGAAGATTGATATTTAGTCTTTCCTGTTATAATCAGGTATGATAGCACTAACTAACCTATTCATTTATTAATAACTTATTAAACTACTCTAAGATAAGAATCAAGTAGCCGAAGCTATTATTTATGCTTTTTAGAAAGGAATTTTCCATCTAGATATAATATTCTGAAAATTGATAAATGAAACATAGATACGGGAATCGAACCCGGGACCTTTGGCGTATTAAGCCAAAGTTTCCGGGTTCGATTCCCGTGTCCAAGTGTCATTTTTTTCAATTTTTAGAATATTTTTAAATATTTTAAACCCTTTTTAATTCTCTCTCAAATAAAATAAAAACGAATTTGATACGCAATTATTTGTTGTGAAAACCTATAGCTGACCATGGATGCCAAAAATTTCAATTGGATTAATTAAAGCTATAAATAATGACACGAGCTATTTGCTAAATTAATATAATTGTTTAGTGTTTAGTAAAAGGTAATCTGTAGACGTTTCAAGTATCCATAAACAACGGGTGATAACTTTTAAAATAAATATATATATATATTTAGTTTATCCAAGGTCAACTTTATCACGAATCATTTCACACAACCTTTATGTTGTCGCTATTTTTTATTTTATTTTTTTCAATCACAGCCAATCCTATCACAGCTCGTTTCATGGGATCAAAATCCCATTTTTCAGAAGAAAAAAAAATTTCTTTTTTTTTCTCAAACCGCTTCCACGGCCCCTCATTCATCTTTAGCCTCCAACACCTTCCAATTCTGTCCTAACCAACTTCTTCCTCCGTCTTTCTATTTTCTATTCTCTTTTTTCCTTCCTCTGAAACTTCAATGTGTTTGTCCCCTTTGCACCTCCCCCCCCCAACTTCTTCCATTCCCCATTCAATATCGGAACTTCTCTTTTCCCAAGTCACAGCAGATATACCCTCTTCTTTCTCTTAACCTAAAGACTATCACAATTTATTTCCGCACACTCCAACACATCCATGGTCGCTCCGTGCGATAATGTGTGATT
Organism: Timema podura; assembly: GCA_033556935.1. Classification (NCBI taxonomy): domain Eukaryota; kingdom Metazoa; phylum Arthropoda; class Insecta; order Phasmatodea; family Timematidae; genus Timema; species Timema podura. The sequence goes on along the minus strand of JAVRXN010000013.1, from coordinate 18,339,273 downwards.
TGCTGTGAAAATATAGTCTATGGTTCCTAAAGAGCCTAGTTTGTAATATCAACCCATGGCAAGAAAACAACACGACTTACAAGCTAATTTGATTGGAAACATCGTTTAACAATACGAGGGTGTTTGAAGCTACGAAATATCACTGTCGAAAGTTAAATCTGCTTCGATTCAACTTTTGACACAATAATTTTCGCACCCTCACAACATTTCTAGGTTAGAAAAAAACTTCTATATTATTAACATATTGGAAATATCTCACTAAATATGACATTTTAAACATACGATCACCCACTTCGGTGGCTGCGTAGTCTAACGCGCTACTCATATGTTGGACTAGACTGCCGAATACGGGGATATAGGGGTTCGATCCCGGTCAGCTGTACTGAGTATTTCTAAGTTTGTTATTTTTAGCACCACGTTTTACTACCCGTTCGGGTTATACGCTTATGTACTAATTACGTTAATGGTTTTAGAGATTAGGAAGGCTGTTTTTAGAGAAAGTGCACACGCATTCACGTGGAAGGAAAGTGAAAAGCAATTTTGGGAGAAAAAAATCCCTCCATACTCCCGACTGAGATTCGAACCTTGATCTCCCCGTCATTGGCAGACTAGTCTACTGTGAGAATAGCGCGTTAGACCTTATGATCAACAAAAGGTTTTTTACCTTAAATTGTTTTCTACTATCTCTCTACGCCAATGCGGGTTCACTTCCTCTAAATTCAATCTTCCTCATCCCTAACACATTAGAGTAACTAGTACTCATGCGTTTAACCCGACCGGGTTGTAAGACGCGGTGTGGAGAAAATATTGATTCATAGTAAAAAAAATCTATATTTTTGTGTGTTTTGTCCCTTATGAATTTGATAGCTCATAAATATTTTTCTAAAAGGTCGTTGTAAGAGATTTATATTTCACCTCAGTGTAAGATAAGTCAGGAATATCAAATAATGAAACAAATGACTGCTGTAAATACGAATATTCTCAGATGAATCCCTTACGAGGAAATAAGGTTCTAAGAGGACAGAGAAGAAAAAAAAGAATATGGACAAAAGAATAACAAAATTAGTGTCGGCAGAAATAAGTGTTCCATTTCGTGACTAAATTCATTAGAAACAAATTTTATGTATTTTCCACTCTATTATATATTTTTCAAACACTAGATATTATATTTTCTCAAGTGTATAAATTACAGAAGATAGATTTTATTCACTGAAATAATCGAAGTAAAGATTAAACTAGACCTATGCCACCAATTAAAGAAAAAATGTGGCTATAATGTTTTCTATTCTGGATATATATTTATAAATATTATTTGACCCCTGAAGTGAAAACCACAGAGTCAAATTGGAAACGCATGGTCCATTCTGATGTATCTTCTCTAAATATTGCATTAGAAAAAAAGTTTTGGGGGAAATATTATTGGTGGTATTGATTTAAACATAGATCCCGGAATACCTTGAAAACACAAGGAACTTTTAGACAGGTGTATATATACATACCTAATCACACCGTTTCCGTTCGGGATAGGCAATAAACTGTGAATACAGCTAAAAAAAATACTTCATACTTTTCTCCACACTTCCCTATCCTTGCATACTCCCTTCGCTTCAACAACATCCATACACCGAGTCATAAATGCTCTTTTATTCTTAAAACTCTTAATGTTTCTCTTTTTCACACATTCGCTTACAACATTTAGCCACGTCTTACAAGGCCTATCCCTTCCTTTTGATCCACACACTCTACCTTCATATGTTTTCTTCGCAACTCGATCCACACTCATCCTTTCAATATTCCTAAACAAACGTAATTACTGATTCTGTCAGACAAATATGTTGAACCTCTTATATTTTTAAGTTGAAGGTATAGTAAATTTATTGATGTAGCTGTTGACCTACAATCAAGAATATTGCGAGTCTGACGCCTTAGGCCCCTTACTCTACCAGTGTGGTTCCTAGAATTGTAACTGACATACCTTAATGCCTTTTTATATATTTAGCGGTGCGTCTTACTACCCGTTCGGGTTATACGGTTAAGTACTAATTACGCTAATGGGTTAAAGATTTTAAAGGTTGAATTTAGAGGAAATGACCCCGAATTTGCGTGGAGAGAGAGTGGAAAACCATTTAGAAAATATCCAACTTCACCCGACCAAGATTTGAACCTTGATCTCCCTGTCCTGGGTAGTCTAACTCAACATGAAACTAGCCCGTTACCCAACTACGCCACCAAGGCGGGTAAGGGGGGAATAAAATGTAGGCCTAGAGAAGCTGTCAAAAAATAAAAGTAGTACTTTTGCGTGACATATCCAAGCCGTTCTTTCCCGTCTCCTTGTTTTGTAATCTTTAAAAGACAACCCTACTCCTCCACCCCCACCAAAAAACCCTCAACATATATCTTAACTTATCGGTGTGTGCAGGGTTAAGGGATGAGGGGAGGTTTACGCGCGGCGGGAAAGACAAGACAGATAATTTCATTAGTGTGGGCTCGTGACGGGTAATACTTCAGCCTTGGCTAGAGTGGGCGCCGGTAGGGGGGTGAGGGGTTAGCAAGACGCTCCCGGCTGGAGACGCTGTGAGTCGAGACAACCTCTGCATACTGACGACAAAGATTCACAGCTTGCTTTTAGATGCCATCTGTAGTGGAAAAACCCACCAAGGGACAAGATTGTTCTTTCTTAGCTGCAACCTTTTACGTCTTGTTATACACACACACACACATCAAACAACGTCGGACTTACTTAGTGTTTCTAGATATATTTGAGATCACATGACTCGACGGAGAGATCCTGACTACAGATCCAGTGGTCCCGAGTTTGATCCTTAACGCTTCCAGATTGTTATGTAAGGCAGTGAGTCTTGAAATGGGATCAACCCATCCTCGTGAGGACAAATGAGGAGCTAATTGAATAAATAAGTAGCGGCTTTGGTCTAGAAGACTGAGATTAACGTCCGGAGGGCTCGTTGTGCTTAACACATGACACCCTTTACCCGCAAATGTTGGCGCTATCTTTGCCACTTTGTTGGTAATGTTCAATGCGGGTTGACGTCATGACAACTCTCACTTATCCGAGCTAGGATCTTTGGTGTGCTGTCATGATACAAAGAAACTGAATTGAAAAATGACACCTGAACACGGCACTCGAACCCGGGACCTTTGGCTTAGTAAGTCAATGCTCTAACCACTGAGCTATCTAGGAGTCATCCCATGACTAGTCATTCTTCACCCATGTTCTAAGGCAGAATCTGTGATGTACGTGTGTAAATCGTTAGCTATATGTGTGTGTGATCAATTAAGATCAAGAGCTATCAGCTAACGCAGACATCTTCGAATAGGGAGGGCTTTATTCTGCCAATAGTCCAAACGTCCATCACATAATCTGCCTTAAAATATGAGTGAAGAATGAACCTGAGCACGGGAATCGAACTCGTGAACCTTTAGATTAGTACCCCAAGTAGAATTAACCTAGGCAAACTGAGCCAGAGGTCCCAGGTTTTTTTCCCGCCTCCAGATGTAATTTTAAAAATTAAAGTAATACCAGTAAACTCTTGCGAAACTTTCGCACATTGAACCTTTCCCTCCCCCCAAAAATATTTTGTCTTTTTTTTTTGGGGGGGGGGGGTTGTTGAAACTAAATACTCCGCGAAGTGTATACACAAAATAGCAAAGAAAGTTTATTTTCGGTAATTTATATAAAAATATTGTTATATTTTTCTTTTAACTTAAATTTCAAACAAACAATGTGTTTTAACGTAAACTGAGTATGCTATGTCAGAAGTCGATAATCCTATCCACTGATACCTTATTCATCGCTGTAGGTTTTGTATTGGTTGATAAAAAGGGATGTTAACAACACAAATAATATATAGGATGAAATCTAGATAAGTCTTTATCCGTACTTAACAACCATAATAGATTGGCCACTTTAATCTATCAAAATTTTGTTTGGATAGATATGTGAAATTTTAAAAAAAAGGAGCGTTTTATGAGCACCCCCCCCCCCCCTCCTTTCACACTTTTAGTAAAATCTCTGACAAAATATAATTATGTGACTTTTAGGGTGAATACGACTTATTTAAGTTTCTCCAAAATAATTGTAGTATAGTTACATTTGATTAACATTATTTGCGACGCGTCTTACTTAATGACCTTCAGCAATAGATAATTACACTAGTGATGCAGGGATGAAAAAGCTAAATTTAAAGTAAATGCAGCCACATTTCCATGGAGGCAGAAAGGGAAACCCATACAAGAAAACAGCTCCCCCCAGGACATCAGGCCAGGATTCAAACCCTGACTTCCCCATCACCTGAGAATAGGTTCCCGATGAGATTGTCGTTCAAGTCCGCGTGCCCACCGATGCGGGTGTTAAAGTTTTAAAATACAACATCCCCCCCGCCCCTCCCGCACCACACCACCATTTCGTTTATTTTTCTTTATCAGTAAAAAAATAAGACCTTTTATAATAAAATAGAACACTAGATAGCAGGTGTTTTATTTTATCGACTTTATAAATTTTCCGCCGCCCTATTTCACGCCCCTATGGCCAGATAGTGGTCAAAGTGCTTTCAGGAATTGACCCAGTAACAATATACTTTTTTTTCTCTCTTTTTTTTTTCCATTACTCCATTTATCTTCAATCCATATTTCACTTTCTAGCATTTTGTCAATCCTTTTTATGGTACCACTTTCACGGGATTCTTGTATCATTTTTATACTATTTTGTTTTTCAAGGCACTTATCCCAAACTTCGGGGCTATTAGGAAATCTTTTACCCCTCAGATCCTGTTTGCTAGATCATTTTTATATTCTTCTACCGTGTTTCACTGCTGGTTTGGGCTGCACGCACATATATTGACATAGGAAGAACTATACCTGCATTTTCTTGGAGAGAGAATGAGCAAATTTTTTGCAAAAAAATAATTACCCCAGTTGGATGCAAACCTGTACCTCTATTCAGAGACAAACTAGTTAGATCGCGTGATCATCGAAGCGGATATTTTTAATATGATAATTAGAGGTGTTTTATGTGTTTTATAAAACAACTTATTATAAAAGACCAAATGGTCATACAGTCTACGTCGTCAATCTCGCGATATATTGGATTTCCCGTTATTGGGAGGTCAAGGTTCGAGTCCCCACTGAGTGCAATGAAGGTGGATTTTCTGAATTGATATATCTCAGTCGCTTTCCATCCTCTTAAATTCAGCCATAAATAGCCCAAGGGTTGGATGTATTAGTTAAAATATATTCTGCCAGAACAACTTACAAAATAACTCAATTAATGTGACGCCAAGTCCTGGGGCCACAGTTCGTCTCTATGAAAGAGCAAATGTCTAATTTAATGGGATTATAAATTAATGAGCCTTGACGGTAATCGGACCCTGTAGCCCTCAGTTTGTTAACCAGACGAGCTATCAGAATACACTCACTTGGATTTTGTATTTGTTTTACTTTTTCATATAAAGAGAAATTATTGTAAAAGTGAACATTTTTGATTTCAAATTATGATGAAGCTTTACGTTTTGTGGCCTTGAAACAAAAAAATTTAGATCTTTCAATTACCTCTGGCTGACAATTTCCATCCATCTTTATCTGAGCCTAAATCGTAAATTGTTTGGTTGAATTGGTTAAAATTTAATATTTAGATGCTATATGGCTATATTTTAATTCTAACCACTAAATTAGGGGTAGATTATCAATTAGTGGTTTTTGAAATATATATATATAGTTTGAACAAATTTTGTTTAAAATCTATCTAATTATAATGTTTATTTATGATTAATAAGATGATGTTTTGGTTTTTCTGAGGAAAACTTACTTAAGGGTATTTTAATGAAAACCTATTTTTGAACATTTTGTTCCAAGAATGTTTTTTTTTACACTAAATGAGAAAGTTTACACGACTGTGTCGTACCATTTATTTAAATTGTCAGTGAAATTGATGACAACACGAGTTTCATAGCCTCCCGGACAAAAAAAGACTCCACAAACATTATTTTGTTTCTCTTTGATGTTGCAAGTGTGTCAACCGAACATGAAACATTTTTTTTATGACACATGAACAAAAGTTACTTAAAAAGGTGACCTACATTACTAATCATTTTTTTAAATAAACTACAGAAGCCACTGTATCTCTGCTTTTGATTATTTCACTTGGTAAAATAACTAGGGGATGTCTCTTTGTGCAATTAATAAACAAGACATTTTATACTACTACAAAGGGAGGTTTAAATCCTGGTTCACACGATATCACTTACTGTACAAAAAGTTGTGGGCATTGCTCTTTGCAAAAACTATAGTCCGATTTAGATAGAAAATAACTTTTTTGACAGATTTACAAGATGCTAACATAATTTTAATGTATTTATACGTCAAATAATGTGTTACTAAATTATCACTTTAAATAAATATTATCAATACCTTTGAAATAATAATAATAATAATAATATATTAATTATTTTTTGAAGCATTTAAAGTGTACTTTCTGAACCGAGTAACTATATCCGCACACGAGAATTTCTATGAGCGAGAGCAAAAGGGCCAACTAATTTTGCCAGGAAAGGTATTTTCAGATACACACCAGGTTCTTTTACACGTCCAAAATCAACATGGGACCGACGGCTTTACATCCAATCCGAAGGAAGTTGTGCTACGGGTTTGTATCGCTCAAGAAAAATCCATCGAACCCAACTGGGTTTGAACCCACGAACATCAGGTCCTGAGACGATCACTTTACCTCAAGACCAACGAAGTTGACAATGAATAATAAATTAAAAGTGTATCAATGTCGCCAAAAAATAAATAAAACAAGACTTGAAAAGAGAAGTTGTGATTTGATTGGGGTCACAGAGCTATAATAAAAAATAATAATGAGATAAAGTAAATTGGAATTTTTAAAAAGGGTTCATTAGAATTTTCATGTTTTTTTCCAACTGTTTTTAATATTATAATTCCAAAATTGTTCAAACTTTTTTTTTAAATATCAATTTAGGTTATCAAATTGTTCTTTTTCCCCATAATTCTGCGATCCAGTAAATAGCAACTTCTATTTACAATTCCTATCTTATATATCCCTCCTTAGCAGTTCTTAGGATGTTTCCTAAAGTGTTATACACATATAAGTCACACTAATGTGGAAAGGATTAGGAAGGTAGATTAAAGAATGGGGTATTTTCGGAAATAATTTAGGAAATAATAGCCTTAGTACACCTGTCTGGGATTAGAACCCCAATCTTTCCAATATTAGCCATCAAGTATATCGTGAAAGTGACGTTAAAAGACCATACGACCACCTGTGGTTTAATTTCCAAACGATTTTTTGAATGACCTTTTTTTTCTGTCGTTAAATGGTCAAACATACCATGAAAAGACTTCTAGATAATACCCTATAATAATGTTTAAAACACCTCACATCTTAAAGTAATTTAGAATTATTTTTTCTCCGTCCATATTCCATCGCTTCCTTATTTAAAATCCTTCTCACCTTATTTTGTGTGTTGTTCTGTTTTTCTTCACCTGCCCCTGTTTGCTAAGTCAGTCCATAAGTCACCTGGAAGGGTACGTTAATTTACCTGTCTAGAGATGCTATCAAGCTTAGACACGACGTAATTACCCTCTTTCCTTTTATACACCATTCCTTCATGTCTGCTTCACACCTCCCTATTTTACACTTCTCGAGTCTCAACAATCCATATAAATATACAGTAGATATCATTTTCTTTTTAACAATTTCAAACCTACCATCTCATTTTCTTTATTTCATTTTTTTAGATTTCATATTCCTTCCGACTTATATCTACATTACATTATTATGTTTACCGACGGAATTAGCCTTGGGACGTGCATGCCCGATTCTTTTATTCTCTTATCTCTACTCATTTACCGCATTCATCCACTTTTAAACTTATTTACAAACTTCAAAATGTATCCTCTTCCAACAACGGTGAGTTGGAATTTGTACGTGACTTTAAGCTAGAATTTCACTATTATTTATAATTTAATCAATTTTTTGGCCAAAATAAATGAAATATTGTTCCAGTATATGTGTTTAGTTTAGTTTTAAATAACCCGCCTCCGTGGCGTAGTTGGCTAACGCGCTAGTCGTGTTGAGTCAGACCACCGAGGACGGGGAGATCGAGGTTCGAATCTCGGTCGGGTGAACTGGGGGTGGTTTTTCCTAAATGGTTTTCCACTCTCCTTCCACGCAAATGCGGGTTCACTTCCTCTAATTTCAACCTTCCCAATTCCTAATCCATTAGAGTAATTAGTACTTAAGCGTATAACCCGAACGGGTAGTAAGACGCGGTGCTAAAATATTATTAGTTTTAAATACATACACGAACTGTTCTTGGATATTTGTTATAAGCATTCAGGAATTAAACCGAAAATTTTAAATAAAAAGAAAAAAATCTTAGTTAAATTCCATATTTCAATTTATTTCTAATTTTTTTTAGCACTGCATCTAACTACCTGTTCAGTTCATATGCTTATGTACTATTTACAATAATTGGTTGGGAATCAGGAAGAATAAATTTAGAAGGAGTGTACCCGAATTAGCGTGGAAGGAGAGTGTAAATTCACTCTAGAGAAAATCTCTCTCAATACACCCGACCTGAATTCTGACACAATCTCCCTGTCATCGGCAGTCTAGTCTATTGTGAAAGTGACGCCTTAGACAATGCGGCCACTGAAACAGGTAAATCTAATATTATCCTTCCATCTACATCTCGGTATTCCCAATGGTCTCTTTCTATTGGGTGTTCCAGTCAGTACCTTGAACGCAGTTCTAGATTCTTCCATTCACACTCAATGTCCTGCCCACCGTAATATACGAGATGTGATTACCCTAACAATGTGTTGTGAATACATGGTATGTAACTCATCATTTTATAACCTCTACTCTCCATTATCTTCATCCTTTTTTTTCAACAAAAATATTTATAACCACTATGTTTCCGAAAACCATAGATATCTTCACAAGAACTAAACACTTACTATGTTTTATGAAATACATAACATCCAGTCTCCTGGCCACAAATTCGTCATTGTTACAGGGAAACCCTGATTTAACAATTAATGATGAATGCTTACACCGTGCTCAGAATCAAACCAGCAACCCATTACTCAGTTTTGAGACGCGTCAAAAACAGCGCTAAAGAGTTGGACAAATATTTGTTATGAAGGGATATGTTTGGTTAAGTATAAAAAGCAATCAGTGGATCTAGATAAACGATTGATTGGAACAAAAGGGCCCGTGCCCTGTATTAATATGAATATATTATTCTCAAAGCTGTATTTATATCCGTTGGTTGTTGGTTTTTAATCCATCATCCAGTTTACTTACCAAAGTTTACGCTTGAACTGATTATATCTGAAAGCTACAAGGATGTAAAATGAGTCAAGTCCAGCCTCAGGCAAATATTAATTGTATTATATTATACACAAATCTACACTAGTTAATAAACTACTTTGGTTTAGATAAATGAAAGGTGGAGGTCACATTTATAAGAATTTATTCACAAAATATTGTTAACATCACAGCCCAAATAGAGTCAATTTGCCATAAGAGAGGTGGTAACTCACAGTTAGCAGAAGATTTAAAAAAAACTGTTAAAAGAAAATATAATTATAAACAATATATTGTTTGCGAAAGTTTTTACTGCCAAAAGTGACAAAAAATTAATGTATTGTTTTGAAGATCAAATGGCTTGGCGTATGGATACATAAAAGTATATCTGGTAACTTTAGCTAGCTGTCAGCTAACACCACAGTCCAGTAGCATGTCTGCCTACTGAGCTAAGGGTCTCGGATCCAATTTCCGGCATGGCCGAAAATTTATCATTGATGAATATATGGGCTTACTCTTTCACATCGATAAATTGTTGGTTGAGTGTTGTGTATGTTCTATATTTAAGTTAGTTATTTTTAATTCGTGTGCCGATACAATCAGTCGGTTCAGAAATTTCACGTAAAATACGTCGAATAATCATTAAAAATATTATTTTGGTAGGTATTTTATTAAAAACTGGATCAGACACATCCTTAAGAGGAGCTATCCTCCACACGATGACATAGAAGGAAAGATTGAGGGAAAGAGGAGCTTAGGAATGAGGAGGATTCAAATGGGATGACTTGAAGGAAAGAATAAAATGCTGGGAGCTGTAATGATACTGTTTTGGAGCCTTCTCATATAATAAAAAAGTCATGGTTGAAGTGTATTTTTCGTTAAAATACTGTATGTAAAATCTCCTTTTAATATTTCATCCATTGAGAATCATGCGCTTTTAGAAGTAATGTCAATATAATACGCTTCAAAACCTTCTTTTTTCTTTAAAAGATCAACTCCGTCGTATAGGAATGCTTTCATGACACGCTGGCTCCATCTACACAATAGGAAGCCAGCCTTCATAAAATCAGGTCGCGAGGAGTCTTTCTATTAGTTAGTTTTGACACTGGTTACAAGGGGTCTAAGAGGTAGGTCATATATAAGCCGCTTGTGCGTATGAATACACATAGTGCCGGTAAAATAAATACAGTGCCAGTAACTTAAATCCACAAAGTACACATTAATATATTGAAGAGTAAAATTACAGAAAAACAATCTGTAATTCAACAAAAATTGCATCACTTAATATTATATCTTCAGTGCTGAAGTTGAAATCATTTAAATATATCGTGTGCAACATCAAAAGTCTTTTTCATTTAATAAGATTAAATATCAGAAATAATCAAATCACATAACCGCGTACAAGTGAATAGTAAGGCATTCCCGCGTCGTCATCATCGTAAAACCCGATATTGTTATAAATAGTGCTCAATCACAGGGTTATATTAAAATATAAATCTCCGTATCACTTTAATTGGTACTAAGCGTGGGGCAATCAATCTGTAGCACTTTAGAGCTGACAAAAGAAATTGACCTGTCGTAAGACAGAACACCTAATTGTTATAATTAATAATTAAACATATTACGAAACAAATTATTAGAAATTTGAATTAAAATAAACATTCGCAGTAGGCAGTATGTTTCTATATTTATTTGTAATCTTTCATCACGTTTCACTTCCTGTATGACCTACACGCCTATTTTATTCATTATATTATTAATGTGGTAGTGATGAGGACGGTAAAATTTAGAATAAGTGTATCAATATTTGAGTTGATGGAGAATAAAAAAAACATTTAATAAAGCCAACTTCCCTACACCCACCCGAGATGCAAATCCCGATATCCTCGTTATAGTCAGTCTATTGCGAGAGTGACGCAGGATGCCATTAGACCAGCGAAGTGGGATATTATTGGATTATTATTTTGGTTACTTTATGGGGTATTAACGGCCTCTTAGGATCACTAATAGCTAAATTGGCAATGACAAGAAAGTTTGGTTATAGAATCTCCCCTACAACTGAGAAGGAAATGGTCTTCACCAATATATAGATTTGTTAGCGGTTTTCTTCGCTTTTACGGATATTGGTGGTGTGGTTACGGTGATAGGGGTTGACGAAGGAAGGGTAGGTTATGATGAAAATGTAAGGGATGACGGTTGTAATAACCGGCATGCATATTATATGTGTAGAGAGACGGAGTCGATGTCATTATGTGCTGATTGCTAAATCTTGTTAATTAGCCAATCTGCTCGTTTACAAACTTAACGCTCCAATAACGTTTTGGTTCAGTCACTTATAAAATTATGATGAGGTGTTTAAAATCACTCCTGCATCTTTAGATGATTAAATTCTAAAATAGAGAAGCGTTATTATTATGTGAAAAATTTCAGACGAAGTTAAAATAAAAATATGTTCTTATTTAAATATTATGACGTTGTTTAGTAGTTGTGACGTCATACGGTTCGGTAGATAGAGATAATTCACGCTCTAAATTTATACTTCAATTAAGTAGCGTTATTTGTTTTCATTATATCACATTACCTTAATTTAGTTCAACTCACTCTAATTTTTTACTTTCTCATATCTAGAGAAAGTATTGTGATCGGGGAAAAATCAATCTAAGATAAACTTCTACGTTTTAAGTGAACACAAACCTAAAAAGTGGATTTTACAATTCCATCTGTCCCCGGTCATGGATTCAAAACGGTTTGATGGATTTTGTTCAACTTGATATTTATATATTATAGGGCTAGACCACAAAATTATTGTTTACACCCTAGTCCTTCAATTAAGGGTAGTTTACGGATGAGAATATTTTTATAATTCTAAATCTTTCGAAAATAGCTTTAATGATTTTGTTTAAAATGTATATCTAGGATTTGTTTGACATGACAAATAGCAATATATAACTGGTTTTTGGGCAAAAATTTGTTGAAGGGTAGTTTACTGATGACTGATTTTTTTTTAAAAACTTGCAATATCTTATATATACATGGCTCTAGATATTTGGTTCCAAATGTGTATCTTGGGAGTGTTTGACATGACAAAATTATTTAATAACTGTGTATACTTTTTTTGGGTTATAAACTTATTTAAATGTAGTTTATTAATAAATGTTTATCAAAAATTTGAAATATCCAAAAAGTTACAAAAAATTTCAAAAAATCAGTGGCCAGTACACTACTATTATATTAATTTTTCTAAGAAAACAAATAAATATAATAAGCGATTTCTTTTTCCAGAAAACAAGTGTACTTAGTATTTGTCATCAAATTATCTGTTACACATTTAAACAAAATGTAAGAAATATGTGGAAAATTTTGAGTTTTCAAAAATCACTCATTATTAAACTACTTTTAATTCAGGGGCTAAGGCCATAATCAAAAAAATATTTCCGAGGTATAGCCGTATAAAATCTAAATATTAAGTTTGAAATAAAATCTATAAAACTTTTTGTATCAAGGCTCAGGGAGAGACAAAAATTTTGAAATATATTTTTTTGAGTCGGGGCCATATAAAACTGAAAGTTTCACTATAATATTGTGGTAAAAAAGTCAACGGTTACAATACTTTCTCTTGATATAAGAAATAAAAACGTTACCTCTGCAGATCACATGACTTGACGTATGAATACGTGAAAGTAGATCCATTAATATTTTTCTGATGTCAGATAAGGCTATTTCTTATGAAACTGTAGATGTATTTAGATGTCAAACTAGAAACCAATGAGACGAGAGTCAGCCACACTTACCATTAGACCACAACGCGGGTGATTGTTTTATCAAATGAAAAACAAATTACCCGGAATGGTAAACCTCACGTAAATTGCATTTTGTGTATCCCCGCGAGTTCATCTAACCTGACACTTCGTAGCATAGCAAGTCATCGACCTGAGACTAACTCCGCTTGATTAAAACCCACCAAATCTATTTTACTGTCATCCCGGGGTATGTTTTGGTTTGATAAGCCACCCGCGTGTTGTATGACTCACCGGTTTCCCCTGTAATATCCAATTATGCGTTTTAAAAAGGGGAGGTTTGATAAAACATTGGTAGGTTGAATAGTATTGAACATGACACCCAAAAAACAATTTCCCCAAAAGTGTAGCATACAAAGTTTTCCAAAATTCCTAAAAATTGACTATGACTTCAGTAATTTCGTCATTTTATTTTATTAAAATTTACTTTCATATAATACCCGCGGTCTGAATGTCCTTAGTCTGGTTTTGTGGTGACACGGAGGTTAAGGTTCGAATCCTATTCCGGTGCACTGAAAGTCATTTTTCCTAAATGGTTTTACATCAAACCTTCACGAGAATGTGGGTGTATTTAATATATATTCTACCGGTCCCAGAAATATTACATTAGGGATTCTAACAATCTTAAACATTCAAAAATTGGTTTTTATTAAACACCTTTAAATTATTTGTTTCCCCAAAAACCAGTGTGCAATGCTATGTATCATGTAAAACTCTCCCAAGATATCTAATTTTAACAAAATAGTAAGAGTAATTATCAAAATATTATGAATTTTCCCAAAATCAGTTATCAGTAAACTATACTTTAATTTAAAACAAGTGGAAAAATCATGATTTTTTTTTCCTCGATTTTAAACCAAATTACATCTAAATAAAAAGTTTGTAAAAATCCGTCAAACCATTTCAGTTAAAGAAACATTAAAAAACCTCCAAGGTATGAGACTCCAAGCGAACTATACCGACCGAGCGGCCGCCACCGTTAGCGATGATAGTGCCAATGTTTTCGGATAAAGGGTGTCATGTGATCAGCACAGCGAGTCATCCATCCATTAATCTCAGCTCTCTAAACCGGAGCCACTACCTCTTTATTCGAGCAGCTCCTCGTTTTTTCCTCACGAGTTTGACATTGAACCACACCCAATGATTCACAGGAGATTTTGGAAGCGCTGGGTATTGAACCCTGGACCTCTGTTTCAGTATACATAAACTCTGACCACTTAACCACAGAGGTGGTTTGATTAGAACCACATACATACATAATTAATGTAATACCCACTTTTTACTTTATCTCTAGAGAGAAGTATTTTGATCGTTAAAAAAAATCGAGCTTGATATTTTGATAAAAAAAAGTTTTTTACGTGATGCCCGTCTGTCCGTAATTCGGGCTAGAACCAAAACTATTTTACCGATTGGGCTAAAACTTGTTATTTGGGTTTTTTTATAATGTCCACCGGAGGGGTTTTTAGAATTAGACATCTAACCCTAAAAGTAAGGGTAAGCTTACTGAAAGGCAAAAAGAGGAAAAAAAAATCAATTTTATTAAAATTATCTCTAATGATTTTGATTAATTGTAATATATAGACCACCGTTTATTATCATAAGCCAGATGGAAACTCTCATTTTCTTATTAAAATGACTTTGAGTGTACTTTACATAGGGGAAATTTTCCAATTTTCATAATTTATCTACAATTATTTTAGATACGAATTGACTTATCATTGTAAAGTTTTAGTACTATTAAATATATAAATCTTTTATTTTAAATATATTTCTTATAAAACCAATAGTTTCCAAGCTATATTAAAATATATATACTTTTTAATTCAGGTCTATGAGAATGAATTTGATTCTTATGCTCTTTGGTGGACAAAGATATTTATATTTTCTTAAGTTTTCTGTAACGGTGTTCCTAGTTCCTAATGCCACAAAGTAAGCAAGTAACAGTATATATTACTTCATATATGATATTTGATGAAGTGTTTCTACAACAAAGAATAGACCCGCCTCGGTGGCGTAGTTGGCTAACGCACTAGTCGTGTTGAGATCGACTGCTGAGAACGGGGAGATCGAGGTTCGAATCTCGGTCGGGTGAACTGGGGGGTGGTTTTTCCTAAATGGTTTTTCACTCTTCCTCCACGCAAATTCGGGTTCACTTCCTCTATATTCAACCTTCCAAATTCCTAACCCATTAGCGTAATTAGTACTTAAGCGTATAACCCGAACGGGTAGTAAGACGCGGTGCTAAATAAAAACAAAGTATAGACCTATTATTTCGTTTCACAAATCCTGCGAGTTTTTAGTAAATGTCTATTTCAATATAAAAGCTAGATAAATTCTGTGCGGTGCACCTTACCATTTATTTTTGAGTTCGGAGTCACATAAACTGCCAAGATCCATGATAATCTAGAGTTAGAAATGTTTACACGAAGTAGTAAAAAATAAAAGTTCAAATTACATTAAATACATCTCATTTCTCCTTCATTTCCACATAAATTCGTACTTCTGTGATTCCGGCCTGAGCTCACTTCGAGCGGAGGTTAATATTGATTTTGGGCTTAGGTAGGGGATGGAAGGGGAGAGTAGTAGGGGTGGGGGTCCTCGAGGAAAGTTGTTGAGTTTGAGTTTGGCTGTGTGTTTCGGACCTTGAAATCGGCTCGGAGGCCGTGTTGTATCGGAGAGGGGGGGATGTGTAAAGACAGTTTGTGGCAGAACATATCGAAGCGAAGAAAGGGATGAGGTACTTTGAGTTGAGAGTGCTAAATCTTCTCTCGCTCATTTCACCGCAATGTTTGGGAGAGGATAACCCCCCCCCCCTCCCCCAATGGGCAACGTGGGGCCCACGACCATCGGATGACAAGATAGAGCAATTATGTTTTTCTTCAGATCGTCTTACTAACCATCCAGGTTATACGCATATGTACTAATTAAGTTAATGTGTTATAGATGAGTAAGTTTGAATTATAGAAAGTGTACCCACATTTGAATAGGGTGAGAGTAGAAAGCAATTTAGTATGACCGCCCTCGGTACACCTTACCTGGATTTGAACCCCGATTTCACTGTCATTGGAAGTCCAGTATATTTCCTTTGATCGTTCGACCACCGATTCATGTCAAAGTAATTTGATAACAACAATAAATGTCTCGAATACAATCATAGCCCTTCTTGCCCCGCCTCCAACTATGTCTGTAAATGGTTTATGGTGACGAAGAGGTCGAAGTTTGAATCTAGATCAGGGAGTACTTGGAAGGGGGGGGGTTAGAAATTAAAATTACCTCTATACTTGAGGCACTCTCCTCACATATTCGGTTTACTTTATTATAAAATTACCTTCCTCATCTCTAACTTTTAAACTAAACCATTTAAAACTTGTAACACGCATTGGTGGGCGTGCGGACCAAGTGTCAGGCAGTATGTTTGGCAGGTCAACTGGATGTACGTGTTCAAATCCCAGCCAGAGGTGTACTGGATGTGGGTCCCCACCCCCCTAAATGTCCTCCAAATATTCCTCCACGCTAATATGGCTAACTTCCCTTTAAATTTACCTGCATCATCTTACCCCATTAGCTTAGCTTAAAATGGGATTAGTCCAAATGGATATTATTAGTACTTTGTGTTAAAAAAGAAAAAAATTCAAAGCATGTTATAAAAATGTATTAATTAAAAAACAAACCGTTTCCTTTATAAGAAAAGTAACTATTCTGATTATTCCATTTAAAAAATATTGTTCCCTGCAAAGCAGGGATAGGATTGTAAGTTTAGAAGATTAACTTGTGTCTCACTTGGTTTTAAATATTTATCATATTTCAAAGAACATAAAAATATTCTTTGTAACAAATCAAATTTCATTGAAACTAATACATGCGAATTAATAATTTTAAATTCTCATATAGATACATTATTTTATTCGTGAAATGTTTCCCCCTTGAGCTTTTGAAGTATATTGTGATTTTATGTACTCCAAAATTCACTGTTTAATGGGTTTTTTGCACTACATCTTACTACCCATTAGAATTATACGTTTATGAACTAATTAAGTTAGTGGTTTTTAGAAATTATAAAGGCTGTATTCATAAGAAATGTACCAGTATTTGCGTGTAAGAAGAATTGAAAACCTTTTGTAAAAACCACCTCCAGTAAACCTGACAGATATTCGAACCTTGATCTCCTCGTAATCGGCAGTCTAGTCTATTGTGAGAGTAGTGATTTAGACCATGTGACCACCGAAGCGAGTACCTCATAGCTGGAAACAAGATGTATCTACTCAAGGATCGGACAAAGAACTCCTTGGTGCTCCTGTGGTGCTGTTTATTTCCATAAGAACATCACGTTTTGTCGCACCACTTGAAAAACTTCAACAGACCAGAGAAAATGAAATAGTTACTGTTTTATCTTTTACAACGCAATTTCCCCGGCTGCAGTAAATGGTGACATAAATGTCTTTATATTCCCTCCACCGATAGTGAACGAGAGAGTTGAATAAAGAGAGTGCGATAAAAAAGTGTTTTTATTGAGAAATTAAATTAAATGGACATTTATAGAGAGCTGTTCTTTCAGGTCGTTTATTTCAAACTAATGAAAACAAACTTTTCGTGAATCAATAAAATACAAAATAAATCTATTGAAACTTTCGTTTTATAATTTTGAAACACAGTAATAGTTTCGTTTGTATCTCATGATGATTTGACCTCTCAAATATCTACTAATTAACTTTTATAAAACTATAGAGGATATAATTTTTATATCAGTATAAAATATATGGGCCAGTGGATAAACAGCACAGAATTTCTTGCTCCTTCACCTAAAAATGTAGATATTTGCTTAAAACTCGTAAGATAGGTGTAACGAAATAATATAACTGTCTCAGAAACAAAATGAGAAAAAGAGCATCGAATTCCAAAGTGCATAAAATAAATAATATACACTCTTGCAGAAACAAATGGAAAAAAAGAACATCACATTCCAAATATTATAAACAAAATCATATCCACTTTTGCATTTAAAAAATGTGAAAAAGAACATCACATTCCTAATAGAATGAATGAAATAATAATATGAACTGTTACAGAAATATATTGAGATAAAAGGAATATCACTGTCTACCAAAGAGCATAAAAATCAACTCCAGATTTCTAGAAAATTGATCTAAATAACAGCTTGTACAGTTTCTTAAGGCTCGGAAAATGTTAGTTTTATAAAAATATATTTCGGCTAAATGTTTTATTTGTTCTTAATAAATATAGAACTTTTTAATGATAGAAAATATTTCTTAAATCAAATATCTGTAGAGATATTATCAAAATTTTAGATACCCCCCTTATTTAAAGTAGGCCACGCTTAAAGTAATTTACCTGGAACATTGAGAAACACAATTTTAAGTTTATACTTTTAACACGAATTGTTATCAAAATTGTTTGTGTAGGTTAGAATAAATTAGCATTTGCCCTTAGCTAAACAACTCTTAATTTTAGGGTTATATATCTAATACAAATAGGTTTATGGCAAAACTTAAGAAAACCTTAGATACCAAATTTTAGTCCGATCAGTAAAATCGTTTCAGTTCTAGGCCGAGATACAGACAGACAAAAAGACGGAATTGCGAAACCCAATTTTTCGAGTTCAAGAGGTCCTGAAACATCGACATTCATCAAAATATCGAATTCGATTTTTTTTAACGATCCGAGGGGTCTCGAGAAAATAAAACACTATTAATTAAAACTTAGTATTGTCACGAAGAAAAAAATTCCCACTAATATATATACATATATTAGTGGGAATTTACTATATTTACTGTATTAAAATTGACATTTCACCGTCGATATTATCAAGATCATTAAGTCATTTATAAAAACTGGTCCATGTAACCCGACCATCCAGTATATGTTTTGGTTAACAAATAATTGTCCGATATTTCTGCTTCCAATGTTAAACTACGTAGTTTCAAATAATATATTTTTTTAATTACGTAACTTGAAGAGTTGAACTGTCCATATAGCACAAAAAACCACTCCATACTTAATCCATCCTCACCATACTTCGCTATCCTTAGATACTCCCTTCCCTACAACAACATCCATACACCGAGTCATACATGCTCTTTTATTCTTAAACCGCGTAATATTACTATTTTTCAAACATTCGTCTGTAGTATTTAGCCATGTCTTACATGGCCTACCCCTTCCTTTTGATCCACACTCTACCTTCATATATTTGCTTCGTACCTCTATCCACATTCATCCTCTCAACATCCCCAAACCAACGTAAGACGTTTCCTTCACATTGACCTGTTGTATTCCTTTCAAACCACACTCCTTCAGCACACATCTGTTACACACTCTATCTATACGAGATTTTCCACATACATTTCTTATATATCTCATTTCAACTCGTTTAATCAGTTGCGTATTTTATGTTACAATAAATAAATAATCTTTACTGATTATTAAGAATATAATAGCACGTTAATAAGTGCTATTATGAAGATACATTTTGCTAACTACTTTATATATATAGCATAGCTATAAATAACAGCTTTTCAATATAAGTATTTTATTTATCTGAACTAATTTATAATAAAACAACTGTATCATTTTATACTTTAACATAGTTATTTCCATATTGGGTGAAAAGTGTTCCTTATTAGGTTCAATAAGTTTGTAATAGCTTTGTGAATTTTTAAATTCTGTTAAATTGTGTTTACACCTTCGGACACTAGGGATGACCTTTTAATACTAAGTGTTGCTATTCTAGGTTAAGTAATTATGTACGTCAATTCTGTTGAAACCCGCTTTGATGGATGCACAAAGCGTTACTCTCTCAATAGTCTGAAATGACGAAAAAAAGGAGATAGGGCTTTGGATACCAGTCGGGTCCACTGAGGTTGTTTTTTTAAAAAGGTTTAAACTATCCCTCCCCACAAATGTTGGTACATTTTCTTCAATTTTTAACTTTCTTTATGCTTAACACGTAACTGTAATTAATACATGTACGTACAACCCGAAATGGTAATAGAACGCAATGTTAAAAAAATCTGTTACTGTGATGTTATTTCATCTCGTATCAGAGATGGATGTTTAATATTAAATATGGATGTTCTAGGTTAAATTAGTTCAGAATAATGTGTCCATACAACCCTGTTTTTGAGAAGGAAAGCACACCTTAAATTTTTTTAAATAAAATAAAACATTAAATAAATATGAAATTTAAAATATACAAAACTAAAATAATATTAAAACTTGGATTAAATACATTTCAATTTAATTTAAAAGTAAACTGCGTTGGTATATTTTGTGTGTGGTGCTCGTGTGTGCATACAATTATTTTTTTTGTATATCATCTCCTCATGTGTGGGGGGTTGTTCGTCGGACCTATGTTCATCAAACCATGTGTTAATGCGGG